>JBAFTA010000024.1:3852857-3863026 GCA_036919975.1 Melanotaenia parkinsoni | reverse complement strand
CACCTGTCCACTGATAACAAGCTGGATGCTCCCTCTCCTCTTTAGTCTGCAGGACACGCCGTCCATGCTTTCCAGAATGAGTTTCACATTTTCATCCACTTTGCCTCAGAGCATTTTAAATGAGCTTTGGTCCAGAGAAGACGGCGCTGGTTACATCTGGCTTCTTCTCTGCATAATCGAGCTTCAAGCTGCATTTGTGAACTTCAGGGTGATTTCTGGAAGTCTTCCTGAGATCATACATAGATTTCAAGTAGAGGAGATCATGAGGATCCTGTTTGGACCTTTCACCTTGTCCTTTGTGCACAGAGATTCCTCCTGATCCTCTGAAGCTGTTTTATGATGATGATGGTGGAATATTTGCAATTTGCAGTTTTACACTGAGAAACTTTTTTCTGAAATTGTTCCACAATGTTTAGATGCAATTTTCACATTTTGGTGAATTTCCACCCATATTTGCATCCCTGCCTCTCTGAAATTCTCCTTTCATACTCAGTCATGTTACTGACCTGCTGCCAATTAGCCAGATTTGTACCAATTAATTTTCCAGCCTTTTGCTGCTGTTCCAACTTGTTAGAGACGTATCACTGCCATTGAATTCCAAATGAACACACATATATAAATATATAAAACTGTAGAAATTCCATCCTGAAGTCTATTAAACATTTTTGGTTTCTACAAAAACAGTAAAAGAGTTTAAAGAGAGAAGTTTAAACTGTCTTTGGGATTATTTTTGTTCTTGGATTAATTGTAGCTTTTTGTCATTTTCTGTGTTTTTGTTCTCCTTCCTGTTCCAGCTTGCAGAGCTTGTCCACTTGCATTTTCTTTTAAGATTACGTCCCGTCTTGCTTCACACCACAGGCCTTTGTCACAAAGCAGGATTAGTGGCTTATTGGGGTAACTTCTAGTTCAGCTCGGGATTGTTGGTATCATGCAGCTGGTTACCTTCTTACAGGGTTGTATCACCATGGCAACAGATGCTGGAAACTGACCAACTGCAGGGAAGGTGAGGTTTATAGACAAAAGATAACCACAGACAAAAGCTCCTCCTGATCAATCAGGTCTCTATAGAAAATGAAACAATACAAATGGTATGTAAATAACAAGCCTCTGACTCCACGTAAGCCAAAGACAGACCTTGACTTTCACTGATCTTCATCTCTATGAGCACTGTGTCATCAGAAGGGAATGCTTTTGTAGCTTTAAATAGAGACTAAAAAAGTTATTTTAAACAGTGACCATTAAATTATAAGAGTTCCTGTTTGTGAGTGCAGCATGTCAAACTCATCAAACTGGATTAAATGTTCTAAAAAATCAATTAGACACCTGCAGCTTATTCAGAACTCTGCTGCTTGAGTCCTCACTAAAACCAAGAAAGTGGACCACATCAGTCCAGCTCTGAGGTCTTTACACTGGCTGCTTGTTTATCAGAGAATAGATTTTAAAGTTCTGCTGCTAGTCTATAAAGCTCTGAATGGTTTAGGACTAAAATACATCAGTGACCTCTTGACCCAGTATGAACCTACCAGAACCCTCAGGTCATCTGGATCTGGTCTCTTATCAGTTTTCAGACTCAGAACCAGACATGGAGAAGCTGCATTCAGCTTCTATGCTCCACATGTCTGGAACAAACTTTCCAGAAAAACTCAGATCAGCTGAAACACTCAGTTTATTTAAATCCAGGTTAAAGACCCACCTGTTCTCTGCTTGATCATGTTACAAATAATCTAAAAATCTAATATTTTTTTTTCTGTTTTGTCTTAATTGTAAAACATGCCTCTTATTTTCTGCTGTGTGGTGGTGTTTTATTTTATTTTTTTATTTATATATATATATTTTAAATTGTGATGGTGTTTTAATATCTCTGTAAAATACTTTGAATCACCCTCTCGTCAAATTGCCTTACTGATGTAGAAATAAAGAGAAATCTTCTGGTCCGCTCTGTTGGCATGGTGACACTGACCCCCTGAGCCGGATGGGCAGCTGATTACAGCTGAGTCTTCTCAACTTGCTGGGATGGTTCACATTTACCACAAGCATTTATTCTCTTCATCGTCCTGATTTTAACGACTCCAACAGTGTCACGTTTTATAGAGCTATTAGCATATCATAATATTTCACTTTATTAAATGTCACACACTCCAATCAAACTTCATTTCACTGAATATTTCTTTTCATTTTATACAGAAAAGACACTTTCTGCCCTCTGACATGCTTTATGCCCCCAGTACCAGAAAGAGAACATGTTCTGCAAGTACATTATATGCTGCATTTATTTGTAATTAGGCATTTGAGGTTTACCTAAGAGAAGGTCAGTTTCAAATAGATATTTGATAGAATTTAATTGTCTAAACCTCATATTTTAGCGGTGGTCTGTGCCCCTGCAGGCCACCATTTTGAACCCACCTTTGCTGTAGATTCATATTCAAAATAATTGTTAAAATTAAGTCAAATCTGTCGACAATTTCAATCTTTTTTATTACATTTTCAGTCTTGATGATATAAACAGAACATTTTCAATGAATCTGACTTTATTTATGTTCTTTATTAGATGCAAAGATCAATCAAAGCAGCCAGTGCTGCATCTGACAGAATTAAGACCGATGAACCTTAAAGTGCAGTGTGTAACAAAATCAAAGGTAAATGAGAAAAAAATATATATACTGTATATATATCATTAAAAACCTGTTTCTAATGCTATCTAATCACTTCACTAAAATAACTGTTGTGTTTTAATCTCTTAGAATGAGTCATTTATATCTACTTGTGGGTTCACGTATATGGCAAATGGCATATTTGTGCCACCATTTCTACTACGGTGTCTCTGAATGGACAAACATCTGAGCTTTAAAACTGCAGTCCTGGCTTTGTTTGATAGGTGTCGGAGCACCGTTTGGGAAAGGTAATGCCTGAATAGGACCATAAAAAAAGACATAATCACACTGCAGCCATCGTTGATGTGCCCAAAAACGGTTCTTCACCCGTTGAAGGGTTAATAATGTGGTAGTCATTTAATCGGCTTATTCAGTTACAGTCCTTATTCTTTCTTGTCATCTTTCCCTCTTTTTTTAAGCTGTATTGTGAGAAATAGATAAGGATTGGTAACCTGATTCCTACTCCACCTGTTTCACATGAATCACACCGCAAGATCCACAATGTTTGGGTTATTTGAACCAGATCACTTAAAGATAACCTGGATACGATGATCCTGCTTCATGGTACAGGCTCCATGTCCCGGTGGGCCTCACAAGCTTCTGTATATATCAAGTTCCACTTTTTTGTTCCTGTTATTTGAATGATTTGAACCTGAATTAAACAAAGTGTGAGCAAAAAGGTCAATCAGATTATGGAGAATAATTTGCTGCATTTCTGTACAAGATAACTAAAAAAAAGAAGAGTCCAATTTAAAAAAGTATAATTCTGCCTCTAAAAGACTGCAGGGCATAGACAGCTTTTGATTGCAAGTAAGTTTCCAAACTCCCCTAACAGTTTTAATGCAGACATTTAGCAATAACCTGTTAGCGCTTCCTCCTCTTGCAGCAGAAGTTTACCCGACTCTCCTCCACAAGCAAAACTTTTCACTAACAACTCATAAATATCAAAGTCAGACTGTTTCTGAAACCAGACAGCAAATGAATCACTGCAACTTTCCAACACTTTCCTAACACCTCTGCTCTGAAACAACTGAGCGTTCAGGTGAGCAGTTGCACCCGTTTTCTGAAGGCATATATAATGCCGCTGCTGCTGCTTGTGGAAAAATCTGATGCCACCTCATTTTTATCAAAAGCCAAACTCACTCGATTCATCCAAAATGGAAACTTGTGCAAGGAAATGATGGCAGATTTCACGCTGGCTGTGTATTCTGGCTCACAGCTATTTGTTTCTGCAGAGCGACACACCTCAAGGGTTTGCAGAGAGCTGCTATGAGACTCAGTTTGAAGAGAGCAGAATAATCTCCTTTCCATATCTGGCTGATTTTAGGATTGTGTGAGAACAAACAGCAAAAAAACACACCACCCCGCACTTTTCATCTCTTCTGTCTTCAATGCCACGCATCCACGCACCGTCATGCATTCATGAAATGTAATTTAACAGATGCTCTGCAGTGCTCGAGCTCATTTAAGGAAAAAACACACATAGCATCCCTTGTGAGTGAGCAGGAGGCTGAGTCGGGGCGAGGGCTCTGCCACCCTGCTGACCGCCAGCACTACTCTAAATAAAACTACCCCTCCTCCTCCTGCTCTTCGCCCTGATTGGCGCACGCCCCGACAACTCACAGTTACTCAGTGAAATGGGCATCCACATAAACAAGCCGGAGCCGCTCCAACACTTTCCAGCACACATAAGAAAATCTACCAGCTTCCCTCTGGGGACCATTAAGGGAAAGTCAAGCTTGGCAACAAATGGTGCAGGGGTTTCCGGGAGGGGCGAGACACGGGACAACAAAGATAGCTGTTCCAGGCTGAGTCACGAACGGGCGTGCAGCACCACGGGCACCTGTCACAGCTCAGCGGCTGAGCAGTCTGGACAACGCCCCCTGGATGCCTGTCATCCCCTGCGTGCATATGTTTGACAACAGGCTCTAATCGACTGTTTGAGCACCAGATATACTGAAGAGCCGGTAATGATTAGCATGTGTTGATCGCTCCAATTAGGCTTTTTTTTTTTTTTTTTTTTCAAGGCAGATCTCAGGAGGAAGGTTAAGCAAAAACATTGAGCCTTTTTTGGTCCTTTTTTTAATCTTCTCATTAGACGGGATTTTCCAGTTTCTGCCTCCAGAAAGAAATGAGCCAGAATTATTAGCCCAATTCAGATTTTTATGTGTCAATAAGCAGCACAAATTAGACTGGATCTACTGATATGATGATGATATTTCTGCAATTAATTACTGACTGAATTGTTGCTTTTCTTTAATCAAACTAAATCTGTTGCAGTAATTTTTACAAAAAACCTTATTCCTGCATCATCCTTGCTAAACAATTACACTTTCTGGCATCCAGGCATGAATTTTAAGAGGTGTTTTTAGCTAAACTCATATTAATTTTGTGTTATTTCTAGACTAGTAAAGAACTGTCACACCATTATGTCAGAAACAGAGGTTTCTAACATCTGGCAGCTTTTAACAGGGTAATATTTAACCTCAGGTTCTCCCTCTTAATCACAAAACAACAAACAGCCAAAACCAAACATGAAGGATGTTCGAAGAGCTCATACATCTGAAAACTGACTCTCATCATCCTTACTTCTTTAGGGAATCTTTCATGAGAATCATCAGTGAAGGAAAAGCTAAGAATCTGAGAGACGCTCATGAGATGCGCTGAGACTGGCTTAAACCAGTCAGACTTACTCTGTTCAGCACTTTCCACTCACTATGAGGGATAAACTGTGGAAGAGCTGTGGAAACAATATCATATTTAGATCTAAAAAAAACCTCATAAATCCTCTTATGTCTTTATTTTATATTTTCTTTTTTTTATCCCTGCATTTGTTTTTCTGTTGCTTATCTCATGAGCATCTCCCTCTATTTCCCTAAACTGACTTAATATTTATTTCATCCTTATTTTAAAAGGTGTTTTAAATTTAAACCATTGTACATTTCTTATCCATAAGATGTCGTTGTGTCTCTGGTGTTTCTATGTACTTTCCATTTCCCCCACTGATTTCCCATAGTGCATATATTTCCATGTCTGCATGCACTTCTGCTTCATTATGTAAATGAGAGGAGCTGTCTTTGTTATCGCTGTGTTAGTTCAACCAAATCGGAGTTTTAAAATGTGTGTAAACGTGTTATTCTGGATTAAATCTTATGACATCAAAGCTATGATAACCAGACTGACACACCCAGATAATGTAGTTAATGGCTGTTTTACTCCAGCATGTAAACCATCAACCAGACCAGACACAAATAAGCTCAGGTTCTCTGCATGAACACAAAGTTCCTTTGTTACAAAACCAGTCGAGCATAACGCCGAATTCCCAGCAGAGCTGCTGTCAATCACATATTTTTCTCTTTCCGTTTTAGGCAGCTAAAGCTGTTCATTAAATTGTGACTGAAAAGCAGCACATTGTGTTTACGTGTCAACTCGGAGCCACTTAAAGTTTTCCAGACTGTTGCTCTGCTCTAAAAAAATCATTCAGTAGCAACGATGATGGTGGTTAAACCAGGCCATGTTGGTACTGAGGGCCCAAAGTGGGCCATGAAAATATCTCCCCCACCATTACACCAGCAGCAGCCTGAAGCGTTGATCCAAGGCAGGATGGATCCATGTCTTCATGATGTTTCCACCAAATCCTAAACCTCATCAGACCAGGCAGGGCTGATGAGTCTCAGGATGGTGGTCCAATTTAATGAGCAAATAAAGTGAACTTTACTGAGTTGTTTAGTTAAAACATAAACGTATTTATCCCTCACACTTTTATACCACATCAACTGTGAGAATTATGCTAACGATGAACCGTGACTGGACAGCGTAAGATGGATCTTGAAGTGTTCATTTAAAAATCAAAGTCTTTTCATGTACGAGGCACATCATGCGGTCGATAAGAAAATTCAGATCAAGGCGTACAGAGTTAATATATAACTACCAGTTAACACCTTGAAACCTATTTCTCACATTAAGGCTATTATTTATTTACTTATTCCTTTATTTATTTATTTATTTTGTATTGCAAGTCGTCTGAAATTTCATGTTTAAATATGCAAATGAGATCTTTTATAACCATAAACACAATGGATTCAGCCAGGTTCACAGCTTTTTTAAATATATTTCAAATATTTTTAACCCCCTGATGCCATCTGCCTCAAATCTATGACAAATCCCTTCTGGCTTTTGTTTATTTTGATTTATTTTAGTTATGTATTTGCATTTACTCACTCCCATTTTTGTATTTACTTCTATAATAATTATTATTTATCTCTATCAATTGTTATTAATTTATTTAATATTAAATTGTATTTTCTCTTGTTTAAATCTTATTTGTCCCTAAGTTGACCCTGTATTTGTTTTAATACACTATAAATAAATCGAGTCATTAAGGGGTTAAAGGCTGTTTTCTCTGGGAAAGGACAGGACGACTGAAGTTACATGAAAACCAAGTGGCAGTTGGTAGAATGAGTCAAATTCATGTGTTAAGTCCTCAATTACAAAAACACTTCATAACTCGTGTGTACGGGTGACATTTATCAGTGTGTACATGTTGTTTCTGTAATGTGCAGCTCAGAGGGTTGATATTTTTAAAAGTAAAACAGTGTTTTTAAGTAAAGCTTTTAAGATATTCTTAGTATTTAAAAGCTATTTTACTTACATTTATTTCACTCCAAGTCTCTTGCGTTAAATCTGGTTTTATTGTTTTCTGATTGTTTTATTACTACTTATTTAACACATATTCTTTATTTTAACCTGTTTTAATTTTTAACCCACATCTTTTATACCATTTTTTTTATTTCATTTGGTGTTTTATTTAATTTGATCTTAGTTTACTGCAGTATTTTAGTTTTCTCTAAGCCTTTGGTGAGGGTTAAGTCAGCGGTTTTGGGACGTTTTGGTGTTTTATTCATGTCGTAGCTGCTGTAAATATAACATTATTTGCTCAAATGATCATACCGTTGGTTCCCTTTGTGAAGGGAAAACTCCTTAAAGCAAGAATTTCCTAGTAGTCAGAGGGTTGACGTTTTTATACTGCATACACAAAAAAAAATTCCTACCACACCAGAAAAAATCAAAAGTTTACGCAGCGTAAATCTTCTTAGTCTTTAAACTTTGTCTTTACAGCCATCTGACTCTTATACATAATTAAATTTTAGTTCTTAATCCAACAGATTGAGGTTGGGATGTCATTAGATTCGTCTCCTGCAGAGTGACAGGCCTTGATGGGACATGTTGGCCTAAAGGCTGCAGGGTTGTGATATCATAGAGCATTTTCAGTACTTCTGTAATCAGGTCAGACGCTTCGGTCCAGGAAAAACATGAAAGGGAAATGGGTTTACAGGTTGGCTGACATCATTAGGAGCTTTTTCAAATGTCAGATGGTAACAAATGAGGCGTGATGCCATCTGATCAGCATCACTAAACAGATGCAGGCATTTTTTCTCTTTTTATTTAAAAAGGAAAAGAAGGACAAGAAGATGAGGAAGGAAAGGAAAACAAGCATCAATCCTAAACCAGCCGTACAAATCCAGAAACAGGCCTGGTTCTGAGGAGG
This sequence comes from Melanotaenia parkinsoni, assembly GCA_036919975.1. Lineage (NCBI taxonomy): Eukaryota > Metazoa > Chordata > Actinopteri > Atheriniformes > Melanotaeniidae > Melanotaenia > Melanotaenia parkinsoni. Next base: position 3,854,827 of record JBAFTA010000024.1, on the reverse strand, counting down.
TAAAGCCCGAAGACATTTCATCCAGTGATTGGTGAAAGGAGGGATTGAACCTCCAACCCTGTGTTGGTTGGCATCCACTCTTCCTCAGTCCTACTCTGGTGACTAGATTCAGATTAATGGGTCGCCTTTAACCCTGAACAGCACTGCACAATGGCCTCAGTAGGAATGAAATCTCAGTTTTATATCTGATCGCTCCATAATAATCTTTTTCCTTCCTGGTTTGATGAACACAAAAATTACTACTGGGCTACAATTACAGTTTTTAATCATGATTAATCACATTGTTTATCACAGTTAATTGCAATTTTTCACACAAAATTCAATAATAATTCAAAAGTAGCGTACTGCATTCCTGTATATTAGAAGTGCAGCTACATGAACAAAGTTCAGTAACACTAAAAACAAATCAGCTGCTTTTTTATAGCAGCAGCATCTGTTAAAGTATTTCTAGTAAATCTTAACTTATCAATCATGAAATAAAATCAAACGTAAATGGCAAAGAAGGAGGGAAATTTTAGGATTAATTTGTTGAAAGGTAACGAGTCAGCAGGACGAATTTCAAAGCTGTGTGAAGCTGCCTTGCCCCTAAACACAGTAACCGCCGTCAGGTGTGTTTCCCTGCTGGAACAGACAGAAAGCAGGACTAGAAGCTCGTCTTTTCTGGACTGTGAGGAAAATTAAGCTTTTTAACAACTTATTAAAACTTGAAAATAAAAAGAAACTCTGTAAAAAGAAAGAAATGTAGGACTCTACGCTGGAGCCGTTGCAGCTCGCCTACCGGCCTGGCATCGAGGTGGATGATGCCATCGTCTACCTGCTGCATGGGGCCCTGTCTCACCTGGAGCCCCCTGGGAGCTCTGTGAGAGTCATGTTCTTTCTCCAGTGCTTTCAATACCATCCAGCCATGACTGCTGCAGCGGAAGATGGAGAAGGCTGGCGTGGACCAACAGCTGGTTGCATGGACCATCTCCCGCACTGACAGACCACAGTACGTGAGGATGTAGCTGTGAATCAGATGTGGTAGTCTGCAGCATGGGGGCCCCTCCAGGGGACGGTGCTCTCACCGTTCCTGTTCATAATGTAAACCTTGGACTTCAGCTACAACTTCCCCCTCTCCCCCCACCGATGACTCTGCCTTGGCTGTGTGTCTGAGGGGAACGAGCAGGAGTACAGGGGGGTCATTGCGGATTTTGTGGACTGGTGTGAACAAAACCAACTGCTCTTAAATACCAGCAAGACCAAGGACTTCCACAGGAAATCCCCCTCCCCCCACTCACCAGTGAACATCCAGGGCTCTGACATTGAGATAGTGGACTCATTTAAGTACCTGGGTGTTCAGCTAAGCAAAAACCTGGACTGGACAGACAACACAGACGCCTTATATAGGCAGGGCCAGAGAAGGCTGAGGTCTTTCGGTGTTCTTGGAGATCTGCTCCGGACATTTTATGACACCGTTGTGGCCTCTGCAGCCTTCTATGCCATCGTGTGCTGGGGAGGGACTTGACTCCATCAAGAAGGTGGAGAACAGTTGGCTAAACTAACATCCATCATGGACAGCTGCGCCCACCCGCTTCCTGCACTGGGGGTGTAGCAGCTCATTCAGTGCAAGGTTGCTACACCCCCAGTGTAGGAAGGAGCTACGGCAGGTCATTCCTTCCTACAGCCATCAGACTGTATAACAGCTCCACATAACACCTACTGTATAATCCCATCACCCAGTATGTCTGCCACCTCATCACACCCCACTGCTTCCCAACCACACACTTATATGTATTTATGTATATGTATTTAAAATTCCTATTATAAGGTCTCCCCTTATTCTTTGTGTGTGTCCTATCCTCTGTCCTCTAATTCTTACTGCTGTGGCATGTAAATTTCCTCACTGAGGGGTCGATAAAGTCTTATCTTATCTTATCTTATCTTATCTTATCTTATCTTATCTTATCTTATCTTATCTTATCTTATCTTAT
>JBAFTA010000024.1:3819351-3835517 GCA_036919975.1 Melanotaenia parkinsoni | reverse complement strand
ATGTTTTTTAATTGCATTACAGGAAATAAAGAACTTTTTCACAATATTCTAATTTTCTGAGACAGTCCTGTATATGGTGCTTAATGCACTTAACATGAAGGTCGTAATGCTTCATATTTATGGCTGATTTTGCAACAGAAGTGCTGACAAAGGCCAACATTTTAGTCCCATCTGGTTGCTTGCTAGCTTCAGCATGCTAGTGAACCGACTGAGTCTGTCGTCAACCTGGTGCAGGGACTCTTGAACTGGAAGATATCAGCTTTAGCTCAGGAATGACCTGGATATAGACGCTTTCAGCTTCTCAATAGTATTCATTTAGTCATTTTTCCTGCACTATGTATCTTTTAGTGAGTTTACAGGCAATAACCAAACCCCTTTTCTTTAAATCCAGCCTTCATGTTGATGTTAACAAACCTGTAATATTTCCTGACTGTATCGTATACACAAACAACTCTAATGTGCTGACAAAACCTGTCCATGATGACACACACACATACACACACACACTTGCACACACAGATAAAAGGTGAAAACAGCATCGCTGCCACAGCTAGTAAATGTACACATAAAATATTTATTACAACGTTTTGAGGAGACTTTCTCTCTCGGAGAGGATGAGGTGTAATTCATAGATCTGATTCTAAATGCTGACTTCAGTTAGTTTGACTTCAGAGGAAAAAATTCTCAAGAACATTTTCAAGAAAGTTATGCACTGTCATGGTTTCCAGTCCGGTTCTATGGTCTATGCCTTATTTGGTCATGTTTCCTGTCACTTCTCTACCATCTCTGTTCACAGCAATCAGCCACTAATTAACCGACCCAGTTTCCTTCTCTCTTTAAAAGCAGGAATGTCAACCCCAGTCCCTTACCTGCACCTGAAAACTGATCTGACCTGACCCTGATCGCTGCCTCTGCACCTACACCGCCTGATATTGTGAGTTCTGATATCTGACCCGTTCCTGACCTTCCTGACTGAGGACTTGTTATTTGTGGTTTTTCAGATTCTGACTGTTTATCTTTCTGTGTGAAACCCGGCTCTGACCCCAGACTCGCTCTCATTCTGTGAGTACTCTATTTGAATCTGGATCATCTTTATCTTTCTGATCTAGCTTCTGAACCTGGCTAAGTTTTAACAGATTAAGGATCTGGATCTTGTCTTGGATTTTCTTACATCTGTTCCCACTTCTTGGATGCTGTCGACTCTTTACTCTTCACCCATTACTCCTACTTCAGTCATTAGCTTTATGTCTCCAAGCTTATATTCTTTAGTTCTCCCTGCATCTGAATGGACTTTACCCATCATTCCCTGTACCTGCTCACCTTCGGACTCTGGTTCAACTACAAACCTGCTCTGGCTACAAATGTCACGGCCCTGTTGCTGCAACAACCTGTAAACCTATCCCTGGTTCTTTAGAACACATCTCCACGTGTGAGAATTTGATGGAAATTCAATCTAATTGGAGACTTCACTAATTTGCCTCTGTTTGTAGACGCTTCCAAGAATCACCTTCCTGCTAAAACGACCAGCATTCTCAGTTACAGATCTTCAGCCTCGTGCATATGTCAACCGAATATCCGTTTCATTCTGTTGGCACTGGCCCGTTTGTGAGTCCATCGTACCATTACAAGCGCCACAGATATTCAGTAAATGAGGTACAAATTTTAAATCATTTTATATACCACTTATTCCAGACCCTGGACAGGTCGCCAGTCCATTGCAGCGCCAACCGAAAGACAAACATCACGTTCAGGTAGGGTTTAGACTGACCAGTTAACCTAACATTCATGCTTTTGGATGATGGGAAGAAGCCCGGCTTCCAAATATTTTGACTCTATTTCAAATATGATTGTAGGTTTGACTTTAAATAATAATCAGAATAAATACTCCTGCTCCTACAAATCCTCCTTTCATTTATGCAACCTTATATTCATGGAAAAATACCTTAATGTAATATGATCTGTGGTTTACGTGGAATCTTTAAATATATTTTAACTTAACATTTTCATTTTCAACACAAATGCAGAAATGGAATAAATTTACCAGGCTTAAACGTTTCAGACAGCAGTGATTCTAGTTTGATTTTAAGACATTATTCATTTTCTTTTTCACATGGGTTTGACACTTCTTGCCATGTTTTTGAGCTTGTCCTTGGGCACTTCACGAATAATTACTTGCAACACAACTTTGTGCACACTCAGCTTGCTGTTCCTGTCTCACTTTTCCATATTTGTCATTAATTTGTACGCTCATGCTAATTTCCTTTTACACAAACAGGATTTGCCTGGGGTTGTGGGAGATAAGCAGGAGGTTGAATGAAATCTCATTTTTAATCTGCTGTGCCCGGTTTTCCAAACAGGAGCTGACTTACTTGTGGTGTTGTACCTGACACCATAAAACATCTCTGGACAGGGCCGTGACACCATCTGGCCGGCGCTGCTCCTGGGCCAACAGGTGCCGATGCCATCGATGGAGGTGTCGCAATAAATTCCTGAGCCTGAAGCGAGAGGAAAGAAATGTCAGAAATGTTCAGATATATAGGGAACTTTTGACAGTGCTCCAATTATGTTAGTGCAGGGTTGGATTTCTCACAGATTTTTAATGATTACTCCTGCGCTTTGTTTCACAGAGCTGAGCGGCGTCTCCTGTGCCAGATCTATTTCCAGCATTGTTCTTTTCTTTGATCTTAGTCTTAATAATCTCACTTGATATCAAACTTGTCTCCCTCATGTGGTATTCCACAGCAACTCTGCTTTGTAGTGACTGCATTGGGAATCAGTTTCGCACATCTGAGAGGAGTAATGTGTCCGACTTACCGCTCCATTGGCTCGTGGTGTTGCTCAGGGTTTGGTTCCAGGAAGCGGCCAGGGACTCCACTGCAATCCAGAGAGACAGCTTCATCAGCAAACTCAATCTTAATTTGCACACTTAAGAAGAGGCTATGAAAATCTCATTAGAATCAGCTTAACAGCTACAAAGGGTGAGCATTAAAGGGCAACGGTAAACATTGCTGACAGACCTTTCCTGCAGCAATAACAGGACGGTAGCTGCAAATATGAATCCAGACATGCCCTGAGGGTCAGACCATTATTTCTGTAATAACTCAAGAGGATTTGGATAAAAAAGATCCGGAAATGAAGATGTTCCTGGAGCCAGAGGTGACACTTGGTTCTGTGTTTTCATCATTTTTTTTCTATAACCGGTGTTTTCACACATGTAAGTGGTGAGAAAAACATAAAAGTGTCGGAGAAACGGTCACCTTGCTCATGTATTGCCTAAAACAAAGTTTTGTACCATTTTCAAAAGTAAAACTGCAAAAATTAAATTTAATGATATATTTTTGCACCCTTTTTGGCTGTGTGTCTCACTTTAAAGGTTACAGCAATAAGCTTCTTGGCAGAAGTCATAATAATTGAGTCGAATTATGTATTTCTAGTCTTTTCACGCTTAAACTAGAGAAATAAAAACTCAAAACACCAACTCCTCTTCAGCTCATATACAGTCAACGAAGGGTTAAACGGCTTGGTCTATATTTGTCCATTGATATTCAGGGATATATGAGATCCACTACATACTGCAGCCACAGCGTCTCCGCATCATTCTGGTGCACAGTGGGATGCATTGTGTGGTTTAATTTGGAGGATTTGATGTCCCTGTAATCTTGCCAATGTGGGTGTTAGATCAGAAAATGGGTCGTTTTGTGAAGGCACTGATAAACAGCCATACCGACGCTCTGGTTGGAGAATTGATCTGCTTTTTATTGTGAATTATCTTTACATGATGGATACAGTGAACACCAGCACCAGCGACACAACTAAAGAAAATATGCATTTAATTCTTTACATGACATTACATTCTTTTGTCCCATCTTTGTTAGCTAATTGCATTTGTAATAAAAACAGGTTTTGATCCAGTGTTTTTGTTTTAGTTTTGTTAATATGTACCTTTTATGGTGCTAAAGCAGTTTAACATCAACGTATTTTAAATCGTAATTAGTTTTTCCTCTGAAACAGCAGTGAAAGCCTGATGCTGAATGAAGGAGACGTGCAATGCAGATTAGAAGTATTTCTGGAGTTTAAAGGCAAAGTGAAAAAAATCTGAACTCCAGTTGATGTTGACAAATATTTAAAATGCTCAAGTTTCAATGAGACACTACAGAAGGCTTAAAAGTGTCTGTTTGCATAAAAGAAAAACTTGAATTTTCTAAGTAAAACTGCCTCTGATATGTAACACATGCATGTGTGGTTGATAAAATACTAATAGGACAGCTTATTAATCCCAGCAGGGAACAGACCACTGCTTGCAATACTGTCCTGCATTAACACCACCCACTTAAAGGTGGGGGCCTTATATCAGCTCTTTGTAGTTATTCATTCATTCATTATCTTAACCGCTTAGTCCATTACGGGTCGCGGGTAAGCTGGAGCCAATCCAAGCAGGTGAGAGGCAGGGTAGACCCTGAACAGGTCACCAGTCTGTCGCAGGGCCAACACAGATATGGACAAACAACCATTCACACACTCACTCCTAGGGAGAATTTACAATAACCAATTAACCTAACATGCATGTATTATCTCTGGAGAACCCGGAGAGAAGTAAAAACAACCTCAAAACAAGCCTGTTGATGCTTCTTTCAGTCGTTTCTCACTTTGACAGAAAAGCAAGTTAAAAATTCAAGCGCTGGTAGCGTGGAAGTGGAAGTGGAAGTGGAAGTGGAAGTGGAAGTGGCTCTGGTAGTCAAGCAGGTTGTCCAGTAAGTGGACATCTCCCACCTTGCCTCCATTCAGGTGTGCAGTGGGTTTGCAGGTGATGCCACTGCCCCACAGCTGACTGGACAGGAAGGATACCACCAGTCTGGTAATGAGGAGTGAATGAATAATGGGTGCTTTTAAAAGTGATTTATAAATTTAATCCATTATTATTGATTGAACTTTGTTTCGTTTTTAAGGGGAAAAAACTAAAACCAGTTCTTGAATTCAGAACGGCTCATTTTGTTTAGTTGCTCTTGTTTTATTTAGATAGCTTATTTTTTGCATCCCCATGGGCTACATTTTTTTTTAACCTGTCTTGAAGACAAATTTGTCCTAGATCAGGAATGTGATGAAAAGGAATTTATATCTGACTGGTTTAAATGGTTTATTTAAACACTCTCTGGTTCCAGCTCCTTCAGGAAGAGAAGAATCTGTAAACACCATTTCCTGAACTCAATGTTCAAGCCGTTGATAAAAAAAGAAAAAGAAATGTGTAGCGATGATAAAATAATCATTAACCGCAGCACTAGTAGATGCTTTTTGATAATTGGCCGTGCAGAAGTTTTAATCCCTGCAGCAGTTATTGGCAGCAGGGTGTTATTACCACTCCATTAGGCTCTACCTAAAACATCTTTATGAGTAACACCTGGAACAAATAACAACATCATAACTGGTGCATTTGTGCCTGGATGTGTGTGCGCTGCTTCTGATTCACCCACTCTTACTGTAGTTGTGAGGTCTGAAAGGAAATGGAATAATACAGAATGACAGTTTGCCAATATTCACAAGGGGAAAGTTGTGACTGAGGATGAGGTTGTGGCATTTAGCGGTTATGATCATGAAATGTAAAAAGACTAGAAATCAATTCAATCTTCAAGTGTAAGCACAGCGAAGCAGCTTGAACACAGGTCGGACAGCGATGGGAAATAACTGCCGTTTAAAAGCTCGTAAAAAACACAAAAAAGCTTGTAAAAGACTGTGTTGTAATAAACATCCAGCTGATGTTTGTCTCTGACTTACATGAGATGTTTCCCGACAGCATGAGCAGAGCTTCACACGTCAGGTCTGTTAAACAGGCCGACGGCAGGAGGCTGACGACGGCGCACACCTGCAAACAGAAGAAAGCTGCAGAGGTCAGGTTCAATTGCACAATCAAATATTAACACAACACTGTCTCTGCCCTGCTGTTTGGCTCCTTTAATTCCTTCATGTATACTAAATGAAGTGGAGCCGAATCAAATCGCAAGTCCTTTGGTACCCTTGTAAGAATCATGGCTCCCTTTGCATCCACATTTGGAGCTCCCTTTTATCTGTATCCCCCCCAAATCAACACACATTACTGACATTACTTCTTCAAGCACTGATGAAGATTAAAAAACATCTATTTGTGCATCAATTCACCATCAGCCAACTTTAAACTCCTGTAGAAACATTTTAAAAAGGAACATAATAATATGATGTCAGCTCCTCTGTGACAGTGTCCCATTTCAAGCACGTCAATAACACCAGATAGCATCTCCTGCATTCGTACACGGGGATGGAAAACAAGGAGTCCCTGTATTTGTGGTTTTGCTAAATGACAGGAAAGTGGAATTCAGTGTTTGGATTAATATTTCATCCATATCCTTTGATCTGAAATGGGTTTCTTTTGCCTTGGACTGATGACTAAGCTGGAAATGGTTCAAACCAGAAGGTTGGCGACACAAAAAGAGAAGGATTGTGTTACATGTTGCACTGGAGACATCTGGACACCACTGATTCTCTGCCAGCACCCATGCAGCATGTCGGTGGTCCTCTATGATAAGAGGAAAAGACTAAAAATAATCTCAAAATGACCTAAAACTGGGTTATACCTCAGTACAGGTGTCCTTAAGTCTTGACAGTTTTCTGTTAACACAATTACCTATAAAGCCAACATTTCCTTTCCTTCCTTAATAAAACATTTGCATTAATAATGCAGGATGTAAAGCATTAAAATGTCACCTTTTCAGTCAGAAAGTGCAGAAAAAGTTGATTTAAATTCATTAAAATTCATAACTTTTCTTCTGAGATGTGTGGCTATTTGTTGAAAAGCACATTCACATCCGGTTTGCGTGAAACAGCAAAAGTGTCTGAGGTCACATCGTATTTAAAAAAGCTGCAGCGCCCCAGAAAAGGTTTGCAGTGGCTCGCTGCGTCTGCTTCACGCCCAGTGAATCCTGCTCGTATCTGAGTGCAATAACCTTCTGAACCGACGGTCCACGCGCTTCCACAAAATAAACAACTGACTGCCTCAGTGTAAACAGGAAGTGGCAGCTCCAAGAAACACAATTTACATAAAGCATTGATGCAAAAAGATATTCCAAATTTAACTCTTAATAACTTCTCATATAAACAGAACATGTATGTGTGAGAAAAATGACTGAATAGATTTATCTGCACAGAAAACAAATGAGAACTTAAAGAGGCACAAAACTGATGGTACAATTACACATATAAAAAAAAAAGCCTGAATTTAATCTGCAGAGAAAGCTGAATTTAACAGAGTAAAAATATATATAGTTTTAAACGATTAAATACGATTTAAGACTAAAGCAGGGGTATTTAAAAAAGCTATTCATAGTAGTAATTAAGTGTCTTTTGTGCACTTTATTAATAATAATCTATTAAAGGCTGAATAATTAGGATTCTTTCCTTAAAAATAATTAAAAATGTTCTCATTTGCTGCGAGGGATAAAAGGAAGCTTCCCTATAAACAATCTGTCTCCTACATCAACAATGTCTTTGTCAAGTGTTTCTCCTTCAAAATAAGAGTTCCGGAATAAATTGGGCGCACTGTGTTGCTCTTTCCAACTTCCTGGTTCCTGAACCAATCATATGCGACTCCCCACGGTTGCCTAACAACAACAAGGCAGCATTTGGCATTTTATGTCAGCAAAAATGCAGCAGCGTGCAGGTATGGAAGCTAGTAAAAGCGGTGGACCAGAATAGTTTCAGAAAAACATAAAAAGCCTTGACATCCTGCTAAAAAAAAGCAAATGAACAAAAAGGAACTAAAACGAGGATCAGTACTGGAGAATCGTTTGTAAGGTAAGTTTACCTTGATTTACAAAGATTTTAGTCTAATTTATTTCTCGGCACTCGTGTGTGACGGTATGGATGTTAGTGGAGTAAATTGGTGGCCTGTTAGTTTTACAACAAATGTAATGATGTTTGGGCCGAGTGAATACTGTGTTTGTCCTTAAAAACGCATAAAATTACTATCAAATTAATATATTAAGTGAGACTAAGGGAAACAGCTGCTGCCTGGCATCTGTTGATTGTTTACACGCTATTTTATGCTAACGTAAATTAGCGCGTGAAATTAGCGCTAGCATTGCAAAGCATAGCAACTTACTGTGTGTGAATCATCTTCGCTCCTCATCATGATGTTTGCTGGTGCTATGTTCTCCGTCCTTCATAGACTGTATAAAAGTACCGTCCTCTAACAAACCGGCAACCTACGTGAAACTCTTCGATTTTTTCTCTTCTTAATATTCAGAGGAATCTGCACACCAAAAACCTGAAATAGGTTAAAGTAAATTACAAAAACAGGCTTTTTCCACTGATGACATCATGTCTCACATAATACAGTATGTCCCAGAGAAATGACTGTTCTTTCACAGCAAATGGGAAGAGGGCAAAAAATAAAATCTGGCTGAGGACCAGCTGGGCCAGACATGACCCCAGCTGAGGACCTGGCTCTCCACCAAAATATTAATCGCCTGAATCTTGAGGGACCACGAAGAGGGAAGACATCTTCCTCCAAGCCAATAGGTGAAATGCTCCTCTTGTTGTTGGTGCACATGTTGCAGCCATGGTCAGCTAATCCTACCTTTATGCCACTGTGGTAACTAATTAATAACGGACAAATATACGATTACACTAAATGGTCAGTAATCAAACTAAGCTGCTTTTTGATCCATTTTCTTCTTTTTCCCACCAGACAGAAATAGTTACGCAATGAAAGTTTACACGCTGGTTTCAGGTGTTTGATATAGAAGGCAAAACTCAATAGAAACGGACGTAGGAAAAAATAAATATTAAAGCTCCGGCTTTAATTCATTCATTCATTGAAAATGAGGACAAACTTTCCCAAAAAGTTGGGACACTGTGAATTTTATTTACAAATCTCATCAAACCAGAATTCATTCCCAGTAGAAGATAAACAGCATGTTAGATGTTGACAGTGAGATATTCCACCATAAAGAACATATTAGTTCATTTTAAATTTGATGGCAGCAAAAGATTCAACTACTCAGGTTAACTGGCGACAGGTCCGTAACATGACTGGGAATAAAAGGAACATTTCAGATCTCAGATGTAAGGATGGGCAGAGATTCACCAACCTGCAGCAAGCTGAGTCTAAACATTGTTGAATAATTTATGAAAATGTTCCTCAGTGTAAAACTGTGAAGACTTTGAACATAATTTGTAATGTATAATACCAAAAGGCTCGAAGAATCAGGTGGAATCTCTGTGTGCATGGGACAAAACTGAAGTCAAAATTGGATGCCAGTGATTGGGAAGACTGACTGCTGAACTGGCCTGTCTGCAGTCCAGAACTTTCACCTTTAGAAAACATTTGATCCATCATGATGGAAGTCAGACTGGAATGGGACAACGTTCCTCTCCTACAATTCCAGCAACTGGTCTCCTCACTTCCCAGTTTACACAGCTGTTAAAAGGGGATGCTACACAACGGTAAAAATCACCCTAATTCAACATTTTTCAGGTGTGCTGCTGCCATCAAATTTTCAAAAATACTTTAATTAAATGTTAAAATGTCCCAGTTTCAGTTTATTTTCTACTGAAAATAAAACCTCACCTTTCTTTACTTTTATCTTTTCTTTTTATTCAGTAAATATTCTTACCATTTTACCATGTACACACTTTTCTTTAAAAAGTACAATTTTCTGTATTTTTATGGTATTCTGACAGTTTAAACCATTTAAATGGTTCTACTGGGAAAACAATCTGAGCCGAAGAGCTTTACAAATGATTACATTTTACCCATTAGGTGGTAAACTTCGTACTTTGCTTCTGTCTGTTGCAAAAATAAAACTGCTCTTAAAGCTGAATAAAAGATTAAAGCTTTGAAGTTACAGTTGACATAATTTAACGCCTTTATTTCTGGACGTGAGTGCAGTGGATTATGACTGATAAAAGTAGGACAGGGTGGTCCTCTGGTCCCCCTCCTCTCTGTCTCATTTAGCAGAATGAGCTCCTCAATCATCAGTTTGAGCTCCACATAACTAAAATACATCTTTAAAAGCTTCTGAGATTTTTGCTCCAGGAGCAGAAATCAGTACAGTGAACATAAAAAAATACATCCTTTCAAGTAGAAACTTTGCCTGTTAAATCAAGCTGCAGTTTCAATTAAATCCAACCTTTTATAGTCATTTACATGAACCCGTTAAGGCCCGACCCATAAAAAAATGGTAAGAAAAGTCCAATTTTTAAAATATGAGGTTTTTATTTGGCCCTTTATCAAAATGTGACAAAAAAATTTACATTTTTTCGAGGGGGGAGTATATACCATTTAGTACCATGTGATATATTAAAAATATTATAATATGGTTTTCTGCTTCTGGGTATCTATTCAGGGACAGAAGACGAGTATCAGATTGTGTTCAACAGGATTTTGAGCAAAGTTTATACCATAAATTGAAGCAAAATGTCTCAGAAACTGTATGTGAAAAAAACAGGCATGATTAAAAGCTTAACACATTTCTTCTGTTCCACTGTGGCCAATATGAGCGGAACTGCAAAAACATTTACTTCAACCTCACTAAACTCCTGTTTGCATCATAATTTACAGCATCAGAAGAAACAATGAATGAAACACATTAAAACGACCATAGCCTCCGTCTGCTGCTTCTCCTGCGTCAGACTTCTGTGATTACGTTTCCACTCTATGAGGATTACGTGAAGAAACAGAGGAGACGGATTCCCATGAGTGAAAGTTAAAATGCTCAGAATGCCGCCCGAGGCCGAACACTAAGCTTCAGCACGCTGCCGTCAGAGTAGCTGCTGATCCAGGCCTTTTCTGTTTTCTATGCCATTTTGTGCTTCATTTCATGAATATTTCGAACTTATTAAAGCCTTTTCCCCTTGCTCCCTCCTTCTTTTTCTATATCCCCCTCCACGACTCTGTTTTTGATCATAATCAGGAAGCAATACGATGGAGGTGACTGATCATATGTGCAGGAGTCTCTTTGATGCCGTGTTCAGCAGATATCTATTTTTGACTGGTGCACATTTCAGGCTGAAATAAAACGAGCTCGTGAGTTCAGATCTGTTGGCAGCCGCATATTGTTTCTCAAATATGTTTTACAGAATCATGTGTTGTGCAAAAGTTGCAGGACGAGATTTAGTCAGACAGTAAATAACCTTCACACGAATAAGATGCTGATGCGTTCAACAAAACAGCTGCAGGTTAGAGGTGTGGCAAACCTGCAAAATGTCACAGCTCATTCCACTCACAGCTTTTCCTCCTGATTGCTGAGGCACGCAGGAATACTTAGGTTTCAATGTTTCTGTAAAGCACTTTGAATCACCCTGTCATTGCATTGTGCTTTACAAATAAACTTCCCTCGTCTTGTCATGTGTAACACTGAGATCTAAAATCTGATTTTCAATCAAAGCAGGCTGGAATATTGGTGTTAAAAAACCTGACTTTTGCATGTTTTTATAAAAATAAATGAGTGCTACATGTATTCTACATGTATTTAAGGTTGCTTTGAACACACTGTCAAATAAAGCAAAATCTTAATAAAAATATTGTGAGCTCTGTGTTTATTTTCTGTTTGTCAAAAATCTAATTAACAAAACGTTTACAGCAGGTTTGACATGTACTTCAAGCTGATCTCAAGCCAGAATGCCAGAAATGTTGCCCTTCCACTGTTAATACTGGCTTGACTCTGTTCCTGTTTTGGTTACAGCAGTGGTTCCAAACCTGGGGTCCAGGACCCCTCAGGGGTGTCTCTCAAAGAGCACAGGGGGGCCCCAGGCTTTGAACATTCAGAGCCATTGTGGTTGATGTCCACACATTGTCCCTTCATTGGCTTCATGGAAGGAAAGGAGTCAGCCAGGATACAATATTTATGGTGAGAATCTCACTTTTCAAAGCATTTAACCAAGCATGGTTTCAGTACGAGGTGAGGCCGGGGCTCCATGGCTCTTTAGTATGTCCCCAAGGTCCCCAAGGAAAATAGGTTGGGAACCACTGGGTTACAGTATGCAATAACATGGATAGCTTGATGTTAACGAATTCAAAGCCAGACACGATGTAAACTCTACCTTTTAATTTTGTACTTCGCTCTAACTCACAAACTGGAAACGTTCTATTCTTGGTGTTTACCTGCTTAAACTCCTCTGGCTTGAGGAAGGAGATCCATTTTTATTTAAATTAGGTGCAATTAGCAGGAAAACATCTAAAACCCGCAGTAGGTCCTGAGGACTGGAACTGAAGAACACGGGGGTTAGAGCGTTCACGTTTCAGGATTCCTGTTATGTCCTGCAGCTGCTGCCCCACACTAAACAAATCACACTCGACGGCCACTTTATTAGGTACAGCTCTGGTTACAACAAAAAGCTTATCAGCCAGCCACATGCTGAGGCTACAATTCACACAGACTCACCAACACTGGACAATAGAAGATGGAGAAACGTTGCTGGTCTGGTGAGTCTCCATTTCAGCTCCACATTCAGACGCTCGGCTCAGAATCTTGAAATGAAAACATGGATCCATCCTGCCTTGGATCAATGCTTCAGGCTGCTGGTGGTGTAATGGTGTGGGGGGATATTTTCTTGGCCCATTTTGGGCCCCTTAGTAGCAACGTGGCCTGGTTTAACCACCACAGCCTACCTGAGTATTGTTGCTGACCACGTCCATCCCTTTATGACCACAGTGGAGCATCTTCTGATGCTACATCCAGCAGGATAATGCACCATGTCACAAAGCTCAGATCATCTCCACCTGCTTTCTTGAACATTACAATGCGTTTACTGTACTCCAATGGCCTCCACCAGTCACCAATAGAGCAATGCTTCCCAACCTGGGGTCCCTGGACTTCCAAGGAGGTCCCCCAAAGAGCACAGGAGGTCCCTGAGGCTTTGACTGTTCAGAGCCAGTGTGATTTAAATTTAGGCCATGTCCACACAGAGAAGAGTTGAGATGTTTTTGTAATTTTTTTATCATTTGGGGCTTTCATTCACATGGAACCAGTGTTTCGGGGGCCTGAAAACACTTTACACCATTACATTAATGAGATATCTCTGACAAATGCCACAGTGCAGATGATCGGTCCTTATTTTGGAAAAAAAAGAAGACTATATGTTGATAATTACTTTAACTTATCAAAGGAGTCAGACAGAATGCATAATTTATGGTGATAATCAGCTGATGAAAGCATAAAGCTAAGCTTTTAAAACGGGGTGGGGGGTCCACAGCTGTTTGGTAGCTGCAAAAAGGAGGTCCTCAGGGAATATAGGTTGGCAACCATTGCAGTAGAGCAGCTTTGGGATGCGGTTGAACGGGAGATTCTCATCATGGATGTGCAAGCAAATCGGCAGCATCTGTGATGCTGTCATGTCAATATGGAGCAAAATCTCTGAGGAATGTTTTCATCACCTCGTTGGGTCTATGAGACCAAGAATTAAGGCAGTACTGAAGGAAAAAGAGGTCCAACCTGGTATTAGCAAGGTGGGCTTAATGAAGTGGTCAGTGAGTGTACAATGCCAACCATAATTTGTTCAGATCTCATGTTATGATCTTAAGATTAATGTCGAAGATTAAAATCTGTTCCAAATAAGAAAGTTTTACAAACTGTTTAATTATTTTAATATGTTACTATTCAAACAACAAGTGTTGGCGGTTTTTGTTTCTCCCTGTTTTTTTAGCTGCTTCCTACTTTAGGAATTCTTTAAAAATACATTTTGGGGCTCCCTGATTTTACATCAGCCCACGTGGATCTTTAAGATTTCTAAGTCCTGGGCTAGCTGACAATCCTATGAATACTTCAAAGAACTGCTGCTGTCACAAATAGCCCCAGTTCTTAAGGAATTTGCCACACTTTGGCTTATACTTAGTCTTCTTTATTTTTAGTTGTCTAATTATAGTTTAAATTAGTTAACATGGTAAGCATGTTACTCCTGTGTAGAGAAAGAGCATTTGTGCCTGAAGATATTTGTTTAGCTCACTATGTAAATAATAAACATTAATATCTGGATTTTATGCCATTATTTATTCATTATATTTCATAAACGTCATCGAGTTTGGTATGCATGAAGAGCAAGGATTTGGGCTTTTCTTCAGCCTAACAGAGACGTAGCGGTACATCATGCTGTGTTCAGATGGGGGAATAATCTCAAGAGATGCTCTACTGCTGCTGTTGGCTGAATACCTTTTCTTTAGATTGAAATTCCAGTGGAAACACTCCAATCTGATGGACAAAGGAAGAGACTGATTATATGAATAAAAAGGACCTCACAGGGAGATACCGGATTATAATAGAGGAACGAGACTTAAGGTAAAGATTTACACGCTGCACAGCATCACTGGCTCGGATGCATTACAGCGGCTCAGCTTACATTTCCACTATAACTACTTTTTCTTCACTGAGCAATTACATCATTTTAAAAGCTACAAGATTCCCAGAAGCTCATGAACAGTTTTGCCGAGGCTGAGTGTGGGATCAGCTAATTCACAAGTCTGTGTCTAATTCCAACCCCCTGCAGAATTCAGCCAACCCTCTTTTTGGCCCATTTATTAGACTTAACCAACTCAAGCACTGTTCAAAAGTCTTTAACCGTCCGTCATTTCGTTATAATTTCCTCCAAGCAGACAGATTTTCATATGAAGTTTTACAGTGGTCTTGAGCAATAACTGTGCTTTCTGAAGGTCTTTTTAATTTTTTTTTTTTTTTTTTTTTTGTAAACATTGATTGCCTTTTCACACATTATCTGAACACTGACCTATGAATCATTCCAGCATAAAACAGACACCAACTCAAGCAATGAGCCCGTCTTGTGTCTAATTGAAACTTTCGGCTCTTTATTACTTGCAGCCTGTCACAAAAACAGATCATTTGCAGTATGTTAAAAATGCTGGGATTCGCGGCCCGTAATGGAATAATGAATGAATGAATAGTATTTATTGCACACTAAATCAAGTTGTGTGTTATTACCACACATTTTTGGAGCTTCTTCACACATTTCGTGTACATTGAGAAGTCCCAGTTCTGGGATTATTCCCCAACAATGCAGCATGTTCGTCCAATAAGCTAAAAATTCTATTCAAAACACTTCATTTGTCCCCACTGACACGAGTAAAGTAAAACCAACAAGATGATCCCCAAAGAGCAAACTTGGCATATCTCAGCATCATGTGCAGTGTGTCCTCAAAACATCATCTGGACAAGTGGAGGACAAAAGAAGAATTGTCAGGACTAAAGAACTATCTAGATGCAAAGGACCTGAAAGTGATGTCCTGAAGAAATGGGGAAAATACAGGAAAGACCTGACACAGGACGTCCACTGATGGCTCAAGCCTCATCAGAAATGGTCTCCATATAAGGACGGCTGTCGAGAAGCCATTCTTTAGGAAGGGAAACAGAGACAAAAGGCTGAGGTATGTCACATGACACAAGAACTGGGAGGAAAATAAGAGGCAACAGGTCTGATGGAGAGATGGATCCTCCCCGGAACCTGGACCTCAATATTATTGAAACAGTGTGGGATCATCTGGACAGAAAACAGAACAAAAATCAGAAAACATCCAAAGAAGAGTTTTTAAAAAGGCTGGAGAACTGTTCCTGAAGACTACGATTACAAGCATTTCCCTACTGTGTTTTTGCCTTACATGTTGTATTAACATTTGTATCGCATGTTTCAATAAATCAAAGCTGTTATTTTTCATTTTAATAAAGAAATTAGGGCTGGCTCAAGACTTGCATATTACAGTCCAATGACTATTTTTATTATAAAGATTTTCTCTAATCCCAGAGCTTGTGTTATTTCTTTAAATAATATTTAAAGGAAAACAACTGTTGTTGTTTTACTGCTGTGAGCAGAAATGTTTATTTGTTAACGTTGAGGAGAAACAGGCTTAACTTTAACGACTAATCGTACAGCGTACGTTTAAAACCCAGTCTCTGCAAACAGATGACAGCTTCAATGCAAGCAAGATCCTCACACCATCTGCATGTAAACATCACAATGACCCCAAATACTCTAAATTCCCCATGGCATGACGTCAAGGCGATTGTGTCTATCCAAGAATCCCAGGTTACGTGACCCAGCTCAGATTATCAAACTAAAGCCGATTCTTTTCTCTTTGGTTCAAAAAACACCAGTAGGTGTGGCACTTCCACATATATATATATATATATATATAT
>JBAFTA010000024.1:3805220-3815257 GCA_036919975.1 Melanotaenia parkinsoni | reverse complement strand
TGTCAGCCCATGTGATCTGGACATTCCCCCTTGCCAAGATACTTTGAATGATCTCCCTGTGAGGTAGGACGTAAACCCCGAGAGGACAGACGCTTGTATTAATATACACATTATACATCCACATAACCAAAAGAAAGTCAGTTAAAAGCTCAGCAAAACCAATTTTATAAAAAATAGAACAAGCTATGAAAGCTTAAGGGGTTAATTTAGTAGCATTTGCAGTAAATAGCCAAGACGTTTGGTCCATGTCCAACCTTTTAAAACCAAAGTGTCTCCAGATAACAGATACGGCTCCTTTTTTCTCTGCCAGCATGTTTAACTTTACAGCTTCACTTTTCTAACTTTCTCTGTTTTTTTTACAGTTCAACATTTCCAATAACACAGCTGCTCTGCTGCATGTTTAGTGGTGCAGCAGGGAAAAAGGGTTCCCTCCAACAGCTGTGCCACGGTTCAGATGTTGTTTAGGCTATGTAAACCAATGTTGTGCTATAAGACAGATTCAAAACACCCTAACCCAGTTATATTTAGGTATGTGAGTGGAAATTGAGAGAAAATGAATAAGGTGCTCATAATGAGGCTGTATATTTCCTGTTTAGAAATGACTGCTTGCAGCCTTTTAAACTGGTAAACCCTCCTTTAATGTCCGGTGCACAAACTTTTGCCAGACTTTATTCCTATATTTAACCATTTTCATGTCCAAATGCACAAAAATGTTGACAGAACTGTGATCAAGGACACAGATAAATAGATTACAGTTTGGTACTGCAGTGATGCTGTTGGATAATTACGAGTAATGGGGTCAGTTCTGACAATCAGCCGAGTGATGCAGCTGAAGACAGATGGGGGTTTGTGGCACTGAACATGACATGTCTTTGCAAATGGAGTAATATACATGAAAGTGAGATTTCCGTCCCCTTGAGATGCATGAGGAGGTGTTAACAGACAAAGATAGAGCTCTCCACGTGTGATCAGGTCATCTAAGATGCAAGTACAAAAATACAAAAAACACGTTCAGCAGCGCGGTGCTAACTTTGTCTATTATATTGTGTAATACCACTAAGATTGTGAAGTTAGACGTTATAAACGTTAAGAAATAAACAGATTACAGCACAAACAAAACCTCCTTTTCACTGTTGATGAAGTACTTTCTCAGCTAGTTGTAGATTCAATGTGCAGAAGAGATGAGTAAATTTATTCCATCATAAACTCAGGTTTATATTCAGAATGTTTCTCATTTATTGCATGCCTTTATCTCTAACCACTCCCAAGCTACAGCCTTTTGAATATCAAAAAAAGCCTGAAAAAGCCTCTTGATATTAAAATTTAACATTTTCTTTGAAAAGCTCAGGTGCCTAAAGGGTTAAGTACAGTATACAGCCTTGGAGCTTTAAACTCTTTAAGACTCTGAAAATCCCACAAATGGATAAATCTTTGAGAGAAGCTCTCCTCTGGTTGTTCTGCTTGATCTTATCGAAACATTCCTTTACTTAAAGTGTTGAAAGGTTTAAGTTATTTATCACGAATAAATACCACATAATCTCTGGCATTTGTTTCTTAAAGATAACCAGTTTCAGACATGTTTATTTTTCCGTTTTTAGTCTTTCTACATTTTGTTTTTTATCATTTCTTTGACAAAAAAAAAACCAGCTGCTCTAACACTCCACATTATTCCCTGACAATTAATGATCAGATTAATCAATACGGAGTATAGTGGTGGTGACCTAGTTGGGGCTGTGAAGCAGTGGCGACCACCTCCCCTCGGCCCTCCTGTCCCTGCTCATTGCTCATTCTGATCCAAATGAATATTTTACACATTAAATTATCAGATGTGACAGTCACACGCCATGGCTGCTAATATCCATACCACAGAGGCTTTGAGCACACAAAATGCTTTATGCACAGCTTTCTTTGGACTCAGTGACGTGAAGGGAGGCTTTATTCAAAACCTGCTTTAATCCAAGGTGACAGTACCCTCCCCTGAGAGTGCCATCTTACAAAGTGTCAGGAAGGGCGACAAAGAGACCATAGCAAACTGGGTTATATGGTAAGGATACTGTTTCCACTTATTAGTTGAAGCTTGTTCTTTGTAGGGTACAATGTACCCACAATATTCACACCTGTCTATGAGACTGAAAAATATCACCTTAACCTGACAGGTGTCAGGCATGCTGTAACAGAGCCATTCGCTTTGGTCTTAATGTGGATTTTCTGATCAGCCACCTGGATTAATTCAAGAAGATTGTATAAGACTTTTTATTTTAATCTCCTTCCCTACAGATGGAGGAGTTCTCCTTCTCTTCCTGGTCTAATCTGAAACACAGTTTATCTTCAATCACAGAGGATGACAAAGCATCGTGTTCGCCGTTTGCTTGGGTGTAGCACACTTATGTAATCAACATGTGCTCAGCCCTTGTAAAGGTCCAGAAAAAACACTCCTCACCGAGGGCTTTCAGTGATGTAAAGACCAACCTCACGACGAGCTCAGACTCAGGAGCGTTTGGTGGCGGAGCATCGTGAAGGGAAGACATTTCAAATAATACGAAAAAGTATTAAATAAATAGTAATTAGCACAGAAACAGAAAAGTTTTGTGTCTAATATACATACTGAGTATCATTATTATTATTAATGCTACGAATAATGAGTTATTGCTACTACTATTTCTACTACTAGAACTACTACTACTACTACATTACAGCTGTATTATAGCATCATGTACTGTTAAGCGTGGAACTGAGTTGTACTAAATAGATGACATAATAATAATAATAATAATAATAAAACACTTAAAATATTATTAAATAAATTATAAATATGTATTCTTTAAGAAGATACTGATACATATGCACATTGTTGTTATTACTATTGTTATTATTGTTTCATTATAAGACGAAGTAATGCCTGTTGATCATTAATAATGAATGTATCTGATCAACTCCATTGTGTCTGTTTGTAATAATCAATCAGTTATGACACGCAGTAGCTGCAGTAGCTTCACTTCTTTCTCCATCAGCCTAACCAGCTCCCAGCATTTATAAAGCAGCAGTCTTCTCTTGACCTTGAAACAAAAACAAAGCTGTTCACAGAGCAAACTCCATACAAGAAAAACCTAAGTTATCTCAGAAAGATGGAGTTGCTGAACATTTAAAGGAGGTAGCTTTAATTTATAGGTCCAGCCAGCATGTCCATGTGGGGCCCATACGGGTTAAATTTAGGCTGCAGATTTGTCCGCCATTTTCACGGTGGCCTCAAGTGTGTTCGCCCATATGGATTCCAAGTTGGTTTTGCCTGGGTTTCAGCTGGGGCTCAGCTTGGTGAGGGCCCATGCGGGAGCAATCACCCCTTTCAGGAAGTTATCACAGAATCTGAGCAGTGATGCTGCGATAACCAGTCGGCTCTTAAAAAACACACATGAATAACAATCTAATGAGAGATACCACATATATGGTTGAAATGGTGTAATAGCAAACAGGGTATTAATGAGACATTCATCACAGTCGTGCTGTGCATCTGCATGATTATGAATGCATGTTATCAGTCAGGTGAAAGCTCCAGCTGCGAAGTGATTGTAAAGCTTGAATGAAACCAGCTAATTAGCTGATGCCAGCCGACTTCAGTGATCCTCTTCGCATGACGCCACACTCCAGCTTTTGTCCAGAATTATCTATATAATTAGTTCACCCAGCTAATATCTTTCTCATTAGTGTCACAAAATGTAGTAGAATATGTAGAAATGTAGAATA
Organism: Melanotaenia parkinsoni; assembly: GCA_036919975.1. NCBI lineage: Eukaryota > Metazoa > Chordata > Actinopteri > Atheriniformes > Melanotaeniidae > Melanotaenia > Melanotaenia parkinsoni. Next base: position 3,811,516 of record JBAFTA010000024.1, on the reverse strand, counting down.
TATTTAGATTATTGTGCCTATGTGCTGAGATAAACTGTAGCAGGGAAGGTTGCAGCAGTAAAGTCAGTGGAGGAGTCATCTATGAAGAGGTTTCTGTACAGTCATCACAAACATGCAGGTGCAACTAAAAGGCAGAAAATGTTTGCAAAGCCAAGTTCCAAAGTAGAGATGACAAGACCATAAAGTGCTAGAATAAAGTCTGCAATAATCTGATATTCGGGGCAGATCCCCGGCCCTTTGCTAAGAGTAGATAAAGATTTAGGTCAGAAAACGACAAATTCTCCAATTAAAAATGATCACAGATGTTTGTTTCCCCTTCAAAATCACTCATAAGAACATCCTCTAAACTACTGGCCCTACCAGTGGAGGGCTTGTTAGGATCTGTGGGTTTTTTCCTGTGTTTTTGTTTGTTTTTTCCTCCCACCCCTGCCTTTCAGTGAGTGTGGCTTCCCGGTGCTTCTCCTCTTTTTAAGCCTGGGTCTGCTCTTCACTCATTACCAGTATCTCTGCTTTCTGTGTGGCACTGTACAGCCTAAAGCACCGAGTCTTGTGTGCTATGAAAACTATTTGTGGATAATCCTGGTATCCTCTGTCTGTTTCCAAGATTCTGTTTAGGGTTTTTGCATCACCTGTTTGCAGCCTTATTTTCCTTCACACATCTTGGGAAAATATTCTTTGAATCACTCACTTGTCGTCTTGCCATTCTGCACCACCGCTGGCATCTCCTCTAGAAGGTGGTTCTTCTATGCATACGTATACGTACAGACATATTTACCCTGCCTGAAACTGTGGTGCAACAAGAATTACTGAACAAGAAGAAAAGACAAGAAAACACAGTAACATCTGTGCCCTCCACATCAGTGGTAGTTCATTTCCTGCATTTGGTTCATTTGAAGCAAACCGAGACCTACATATTCCCAGACCAGAGCTCACTTGTTTGATCTTTCTTCAGTCATGTTCACGCCTCCCTAAAGGAAGCAGACTTCCCATGTAAACAAACTAAGGTTCAGTTAAGAAGTGTTGGTGTGAATGCACCATTTATCGTCTGCTCATTTGTCTCAGTTTTTAGGTTCTACTGTATATAAGACTTGATTCACTGCAGCAGCACAAACACATGCACAATAGCAACAGTTAATATTAACAATTAAGCATTGCACATGAAAACGGGGCAAACTGTATTGAGAAATAATGGGGTTGACTAGAATAGAGCCCACATGTGGATGTTATATAACGCAGTTGCAGTCTGTGGGCTGCAGCGACCTAGTGCTCCTTCCTGGGGGTGTCACAGTCTTGCACCAGAGGAGCTGTTCAAGGCCACTACAGCAGGGTGCATCAAGTGGGTGGATGTTAGCTTGACCAACATTCTTCTATCTGCCGCGTTCTCGGTGGAGTCCAGTGAGCATCCAAAGATATATACGGCTCTCTTAACCAGTTTAAGGCTATGTCCACATGGCACTGAAGCCAGGTCAGGTGTGAAAACGGTGGCGAAAACTAGGAGAAAGGCTTCAACATCCCCACGACACCGCTGTAGTACATACTACAAGGCTGTGGGGGTTGCTAAAGAGTAATACGCCAAAGCTAGAGCACCTCAACGCACGCACAGATAAAGGCTCACTGCATGTTGCAGGAAGTACGCATTGGAAGCAGAGAAGAGAAAATGGCTGCGAGGCAAAGGAGAAACATTTCTTTGGACCAATGAAGAAGTTGAGCTTCTCCTTCAAAAAATGCTTGACTACAAAGCGTAAAAAACTCGAGGAAGGGTGGATTGGGAATCAAACCTCAAGATGCCACGTTTTAATAACTATTTAAAATGCCATTTTTTTAACATCAAAATGAGTTTTAAAATGGTTTTGGCTGATCTTCCTTCTTTGTGGAGCCAAATAAACTTATTGGATATCAAGGTTGTTTTCTTCTACCTGTTTTTTTTTCTACCTCTACCTGTGGTGTCATTTGCAGTTAGAAATACTCTTTCCTTGGGGAACATGAAAAAAAAAGTGGATGCATGAACACAAGCAGATGCCTTCATTTTGGCCCATAACAGTAGTGAAACAAGGAACATTGTAATGAGTAAATAAGTAAAGTTTATTTGTATAGCACCTTTCACAGGTTAAAATCCACAAAGTACAAAACCTGGAAATAAGAAATAAGAAAGAGAGGAGGTGAAAAATAATAATTCTAAATCCCCATTCAGACCTGGCTCCCTTTTCATTACTTGGTTAGGTTCAGGAAAAACAAAAATCTATTTTTTGTTCATTCGGTGGCATTTTACTAGTTGCTTTGGTGATGTGTTAACCCATGATAACACTGTCAATCCTTGTCAGGGCAGAAACTCAGATCTTGGATCTAAATCTCGGAGTGAAACGCAGTGATTTTTCCATCCTTTCCTGTTGTGTGTCCACCACAACAAATGTGCATTTGTTCTGGTATGCTGGCACATAATTTCCAGAGATTTCTGCCACCACTGTGTAATGACTCGTCAATAAGATTTGACACATTTCTGGGAGATTAGTTTGGCAAGGAAATGCAGGAGCCTGCAGACCTTCTGTGTTTAGATACACCAGGCTGCTCGTGTGTTAATTAGTTTGTTATAAACTGCTTTTCATTCAGTGATCATATTGTATGCATCACCAACACACACATTTCCATTGTTCAGTTGAAAGGATGAGGGTCTAATATGGTTTGGTATACAGGTTTTATTTCACAGGGACTCCTCACTTCTTCTTCCTAACCTGTATTGTTTGGGTTTAATGTTGTGATTGAGTGAGGAATAACAGCTGAATGATAATACTTCAGAACATCCAAAACAATGAGGTGCTTAAAGAAATGGTCCATTAATCGTGTCGTTTTTGATATGAAGCGTTTAATTTAAAATGAACAGTAGATTAAAAAAACAACAACAAAAAAACATTACAAGTGTGCATATTTAACATACTGCTGAAGATTGCCATGTAGTTGAAACCATGACGATAAGCTAAGATGACACTACTTTGAGAGTTGTCTTTTTTTTTCTCCAAGGTCAAAATCTGCAGCTCACTCTCACCAGAAAACATGAATCCAAACATACTGCCGTGGTCCACGTTCCTGCCTATGTGTGTGGCTGTGGTGGGTGTGCCTGTTTCCCAGGATCTTCACCTGCATCTCATCCGCAATCAGCAGCAGTATTTGGCCATCCAGTCATCACCAGATTGTTGGTTTACCCATTGAAACCCGGAGCTGCCTGCCTGCCTGTTGGTTATAACAAACCTGTTCACTTAGATTCAGCTCTGTGTCCACACGTGGACCCGTTCTCACCCTGAACACACAACACACACATTTTCAGATCGTAACATAGCCCTTGCTTGTCCAAGGGTGTCCAGCTTCAGTTCTCAAGGGTCCAGCAGGCTTAAGATGTTTCCCTGCTCCAACACACCTGATTCATTTTAAGTGACTGTCCTCGACAGCTTGCTGTCAACTGCTGCACAAGCATGTGGATCCATTAATGTGAATCAGGTGTGCTGCAGCAGGAAACATCTAAGACCTGCAGGACAGCAACCCTCAAGGACAGACCTGGGACACCCCCGACCTCGACTGCAGTTTCCTGCCCAGCAAAGCTTACCTGACTTTACAGGACTGCCAACCTAACAAGGTCATTTTAATTCCTAACCTGTGAGTGTGACGGGGACAGAAAAGTTCATTGACTGTGGAAAACACCATGTAAGATTAGCATTGAACTAGCGACCTCCATGCTATCCCATCTCCGTATTCCCTCCTTATAACCCTCAATGGGTTGATGGTTACCAGCAAAATGGTACGACGGCACAAACACTGAACATCACTGTGCTGACAAATAGACATCAGCTACATCTTTGAAGGAATAGAGTAAGGAAATTTTAGTATTTGTATAAATTTTCACATTTTTTTAAGTCTAAATTGCAATTCTTAGTCCTGTGTACTAATGCAGCTAAAAAATCTGACATGAAAATAAACTATCAGGTTTATTGTAAACCAAAATTTGAAAGCTCTGGTTTTTTCTATCACACTGAAGGCAAAAATGACTCAAATCTGACTTTTTTGTTTGTATGTGACCCATACAGGATCTTTTCATTACAGTCTGAACAGCACATTTTCATATGTGGTGCTAAACTGGATACATATCCAGTGTCTTTGAAAGCTGCTTTAGTCATGTCACTTTTGAGATAAAGATCAGAAATCTGCACCAAGTTCCGACTCCACACGGTTACAGAAATAGCAGCCACTGCTGCACCAAAGATTTCTGCTCTCTTTTTCTTTCAATCTCCTGCTTTCTCTTTTCTTTTGGTCATAATTTTGTCAGTTTCGACTGTGCAAGAACTTCCACATTAATACACAGACCCATATTTACTTCCATAAACTGCGCGTGACGCCATGTCTTCTTCTGAGGGTCACGTCAGGGCCGTGTACAGTTCACACTGCAGTGTGATGGAGGCCGCATTTAATTCATGATGTAAACAACCACGGCAAAAAATAAATAAATAAATTTATTAAAAAATAAGATTTGAGTTTCAAAACCTGAAGGTGAGCGCAGTCCAAGATGAATACGTTGAAAAAGACCGGGTGTTGAGGTTAAAAGGTCTGCTGCAGCTTCTAATATTAAAAGTAAAAAACTTCAGTCAGTTTTCATTATAACCAACATAGACGAAAAAGTTATTCTAAAGTTTAATTTGCTATTGATAATGATGTGTTACAGTTGAGTGACTCGGGGAAAAAAAAAAGGTCCCAAACTGAACTTTCAATTACTTTGTCAATTTTCTTTTTAAAATGCGTCATTTCTCAAGTAAAACCTAATTTCATTCATGCAATCACTGTAGACTTCAAAAGCTCTCCGAGATGGGAAAACTTGTCAAGTCACTTAGTGATATGTTGACCTAGAAAAACGAGGAACTGGCTTCTTATTTAAGGAGTCTGTGTGAGTGCACTGTATGCGCATACTGTTTCTTGTTTTGAGTTTTTGTACTGCGCCTCGCTCCAGGAGCTCTTTCAACAATAACAAACACAAAGTGGTGTAAAACACGCTCAAACAATCTGCAGGGGCATTCAGGACGGTGTGTGAGGAGGAAGCAAAAGACGGCAGGCTCCGGAGAACAAGGAACTCTGGTTCTGCTTGTGTACTCAGGGAGGAAATCACACTGTATATTTATGATGTGCATGTTATATCTGCTCTCTTCTCCCACTCTCAACATATATTTCATGAGGTAAACAACTTCAACAGCCAGTCCTTGACCTGGGCTTGTGACAAAGCCAATATGAGTTATTGGCGAAGCCTTCGGAAGATGGTGTATTGATTTTCTGACATGGATAGATGTAGTAGCACCTTCCAATTGTGACACAACTCTGTGCATGTTAATAAGCTCACCAAACAAAGACAGCTTTGTGCTAACATGCGCCACTAACCTTTGTAAGAGACAAGTACGTTCATTCAGAGAGCCATAGTGCTTTTTTTACTGTGGTAAGAAGCCTTGTTAGCATTTCCCAACCACATGCAAAAGCAGCCATGACATTTATGCACCGTACTGTACGACCACTGTGGAGAGGTACTGTAACAGAGTACTGGATTATTGTGGCGTGATTACAGAAAAAACACAAAATGTTGTTCATGAAAGATGAAATAAAGACAGCATTACGTTTTTCAATGCTCAGAGATTATTTCCTGACAATCAGGTTTAGATCTAACATATTAAGTTTATGTGGTTTTAGTGAAATAAGCGTTTCACAGTGCAGAGATTTACAGAGAGAAGTGGCGGTTGTGTAAGATAATAACAACACATGTGAAATTGCAACCTCTGCTCTGTAATAGCCGTCGTTGTGTTGTAACTCTCCAGTGTTGGTCATGTAACCATAAAATTATGTGGACTGGAGGCAACAAAACCGACATAAATCACTACACAAAAAAATATAAAATACTGTAAGAAAACTATAGACAGAATGGGCTGAATTGTATTAATAATAAAAAAAATGTATGAAGTAAAACACAAATTTTATACATGTATGAACAAATTAAGATAAGATAAGATAATAAAAAAGAGATATAAAGACATGAATCAAGCTGTATTTAAAAAACATATATTTTTAACATAAACAAAAGATGAAAGCTACATTAAAATAATTTAAATTTAACAATAATACAAATGTAGGGACATATATATATATACATACATACATACATACATACATACATACATACATACATACATACATACATACATACAGACAGACAGACAGACAGACAGACAGACAGACAGACAGACAGACAGACAGACAGACAGACAGACAGACAGACA
>JBAFTA010000024.1:3773822-3784304 GCA_036919975.1 Melanotaenia parkinsoni | reverse complement strand
GACTTTATACATGTAGTATAAATCCCTGCTTGATAGAGGAAAATTGCCCAGCACCAGACGGCAGCCAGACAATCATTTTGTTTGCAACGATGTTGGACAAGACAGGGTAAAAAAAAAAAAAAAAAAAAAAAAGAAAGTGTACAAATCCTGTCTGATGACTTTGGAAGAAAATGTATTTGATTACATGGCCACAAATAATTTATGCATATGAAATAGAAATTAAGTCATGGTCTTACTAATTTGTCTTTATTAATAACTTGCCCAAAGTCCACAGTTCAGTGTGCAGGAGAGGTGTTTTTTTTCCCCCATGCAGCTGCCTCCAGGGTGTTGATCCATCTAAAGTCTTATTATATCTTGTATTAAATATTCTGGTTTTTGAGTAAATTATTAAAGACTTTTTGTGTATGAAAAAAAAATGCAATTGATGTTATTTTTAAATGACAAAATATAATTTTGTCATTGTTGTGCTGTGCATTTGTGGCTTACAGACCTGCTAAATTTGAATTGATGCTTGAAACACATGAAAATGTTTGCTAAATATTTACACACTTATTAATGTTCTATTAGCAGAAACATCAAACTTATAAATGATATAAACTATTAAAGCAAAGGTTTGTACAATTTTTACAAGCCTGAAAGTAAATATTTTGTCTGACCAGTTTTAGTCTTCAGTACAATCTGAACCATAAGTTTTCTTGTAACATCAGTAGTTTTCCAGGCTTCTTGAAGGACTTTCCAAAGCCCACACCACTTCCAGTAAATAAAGCTAACCTGATGAAATGAGCTCAGGATGGAGACCTGTTTGCAGCCAGGGTCCAGGCTTCTGGGTCGCTGTTCCACTTGAAGGCAGCAGAGGGAAACGTTGTTCACTTTCCTGCCACCTCAGACAATAAAAACAAGGCGAAGCCCACACAGTCGGCAGCATCTCAGCTCAAGTCAAAGGCAGGCATCAGAAGGAGGGGAAACTCGCGGACGGCGGGGAGAAATATGGACACAACGGCCGCGGATCTGGGACTAGAGATGTAGCTGCAAGGATGCCGCCCAACTGCATCTCCCGTTTGGTCCTGCTCGTGTGGCTGTGCGCGGTTTGGGAGGCGCGGGCCAAATCTCTGCCAGATCAGGGAGCATTTGGTAAGCTCGCCGTACGGGGGATGCAGCACAATGAGGAGATGGGAGTGGTTGCATTTTTATGGCTTTTGTCGACAAACCGTCGATGTCTGCAGCGCTGCGCCGTCATATCATGTTGCCTTAAAGAAAAGATGATAAAGCTGATGGTTTTGTAGGCGGTTCTTTAAATAAAAATGCTTTTTGTTGCATAGATTTCTTTATATCTATGGGCTGAAATGACAGAGGCCATAGTGGAGTAGGGGAGGGTGTGATTGAGCTCATGTACAAATTGGTGGTTTTGATGAGCCCAGGCCTAAATCTACTGTTTCTTCAGAGCCAGGCCTGGTGGCACTCAGGCCTTCATGGATGGCATTGTTTATTTTTGCATTAATGACCAGGATGTGTGGCCAGGACGACCAGGAAATGTGTCATTCACCACACAAAATAGCATTTATATGTATTTAATTAATTAGTTAAAAATGTATTTACTTACAGAAAAAGATATCCTGTTAAATAATGATGCACAGACAACGTGGAAGCCTGCCCTGCTTGTGTTGTGCTGTGCATCTTTGAAGGACATTGTGTAATTACCTTGTATTATGCATGCCTGGAGCTGTTTTGAGATGCATGGATGGTCACACAACGTGGAGGAATGCAGCTGAAAGCTTTTAACTGCTGCAGCTTTGGTCCACATTTTCCCACGTTATCCTTATGATTCACTGCTTTGGGAAAAAGGAAATATTCACTATAACCAAGTTATTTATATCAGGGAGTGAAAATAGCATTTTAAAAGAAGCTCCTAAAAAGGCTTTTTGGATGTTTCTACATGCATATTGTGTAATAGCCACCAACATTCAAGAAATATCTCTCAGATAGGTCTCTTTTACTCATCACCACAACTTCTTTTGGAGCTTTTTATGTATTTTAATTTACTATAATTCAGCCTAAATGTTTTTATTGACTTTGCATTTTAGCTGCTGTCTGACTGACTAGACGATCAATTAATTGATACCTCAGATTTGTTTCAGCACAACTAAGCAGTTCTACCAATTTGCAAACATTTGCAAGATGTTATGAGTTAATTACTGTAAATAAAACTGCCTATTTTATTTGGCAGTAGGATGCATATTAATTATCTATTTATTTAGGCAAAACAATTAGCCTCCTAATGATTTAGTTTTGAAATGGCTTTAAAAGATGCTTTTTAATTCAAGTTACTGGATTAATTTGAAATTTGGGGATTCAATTTTAATTCTGGGAAACTTTATTGTTTTATAAAATATAATGGGAATCAAACAGTTTATCATATTATTTAGATTTTAGACAACAGGCTCATTAATAATTAGAAAAACCAACAATTATCAGCCACTTAAAATGGCCTCTTTGGTCGTTTTTTTTAATTTTCTTAAATATAACTGAGGCATCCTTAAAATACTTACCCCTACAGGCAGCTACAGAAACTACAACTTTCACAAGAATTTCCACATGAGAGGAAGCGTTGCTCTCCAACGTTAATTTTCAAAGTTTTCTTAAGAATAATGGAGCTGAGGTGGATGGTATGGTTCAATAATCAGACAAGACTCTTTTTTTGTGTCAGTAACACAACAATACTTCTGTAAAACCGTTTTTATACTTCCCAGTTTGGCTTAGGCAGCAACATCACTTAGTCAGAGTCAGAAATCAAAATTAATTGGTCAGAAAAGGATCATAACAAGGACTAAAATACATTCTTTTTGCTAACACGCCAACCTAATGGACACAATTTCTATGCTTCACAGGCAGATGCTCCCACAAATACCAGAGATCAGAAGCCTCTTTTTGCTTGTATAAACAAATGACTCGTGACTCGGCGTTTTTGGTGGTGAAGTCTCAAATAATAAAGCGGTACATGTTAAATAGATTTCAGTAAAAGCACAGGGTTTCCGTTGTCTGGGAAAACCCGAAAATGGTTTAAAATAAAGGTAATTGTTAAAAGCTAAGATTGATTATCCCCAACATAACATTTCTGTTACTATGAAATAGGTTGGTAATTTTTCAGCCTCAAATGGTTTTTTAAATCTTTCCAAATTTAAAATTAGTGGTGAAACCATGACACTTTTATTTCAGTTTCTGCTAGTTAATTCAGTTTGAATATCTATGTGATATAAAGGGCTTGTAAGTAGTTCTATAGAATACAATGTGCAGTGTGCACACCCTTTTTCTGCCAAGCTGTTCATAATACCTTCAAAGGAAGCTAAACAGATGCATTATACCACATCTGAGCAGGTGAGCGTACTTACTGGAGCAGCTGATATTTAGCATATCACCTGTCAAAAAGTTTAGAAATCTGTCTGTGAACAAACCCTGACAGCATGAAACCTGCAGACAAACAGCCAAATTTTATTAAATAACATTCTTCCACCTTTTATTTTCACAATCAAAGCATTTATTCAGGTTACAGAGACCAACCTCAGTCCAGTAAAGTGGCTGCAGTGAATTTCAAGAGGGTTATAGTCCACCGAAGAACTGCTGAAAGACTTTGAAAGAGTGAAAATTCCCACTGTGACAAAGCGACTCAGTGTTTCTGTCAACAGAGCTGCTCTGCCACAGTTTTTCAAGAGTGCAGCCCAGACTGAGGAAATCCTCTTCAAACATACAAGGAAGCCTTTATCGTTTCAATTATGATAATGGATGACAGCATTACTCCATGCTCAATGGATATGGACACACACCAACACACACACACACACATATATGTGCTGCTTATTATCTGAGCGCAGCCATTAGTGCGACCACTGCTGTCAACTGGAGGAGTTTGTCGCTGGAGGGTTGTAGACGAGCCGCACAGGAAGTGAAGCTCAATGAGCCAGCTTTTTAGAGAGTCAGCTCGTATCCATGGAAACCTCCCCAGCGTGACCCACATCTAGGCCATCCAAGAGGCAGGATGAGAAACAAAATGTTCTGAAGGCTGAAAACATGATCGTGAGATTTGAGGAGGGTGTGTCTGGGATTTCTACAGCATCATCATCATCATCTTCGGGACAGTAATCCTTCTCTGCTGGAAATTACAGCATCAGAAGTCCTAAAGAAATTATATAAATGTTTAGTCAATGTGACTGGTAGCCTGTGGATGACTTCGCTCTGTTAAATAAATCTCCTGGTCTCCACTGTGTGGGATCATTTTTTCATGCCAACACGGTCCCCTCACTTTGTAGGTCATTTGGGACCAAGTCATTATGCTGCTGTATAATGATTTAGACCTTGTAAGACAGCCAAAGGCGACTTGATAAATTGAGTCATGCTCAAGTATAATTACTGTGTTGGAAGTATAGCTTAATCAGATTACAGCTCCAAGTTCAACTAAATAATCTCCTGTATGAGGTCCAGCTTTCTTCAGCCACATCAAGTCGGCTTTGTCTGTGGAGATGGATTAGGACAAGAAAGGAATTTTCCCTTCTTCCATGTGTGTGGCTGTTGTTGTCATTCATCTGTAATCTGTTATGAAATTAATGTGAGAAAATTTTCAAAAAGCAAAACACAGATGCGAACAATCATGACAGCTACCGGACGTGCAGGAAGTGTTTAAAATAACACCAGAACTGACACAAAGAATAAAACTCAAACCATCTCGTTTAGATAAGTTTACATAGATTTTTATTTGTTTTTTTATGTTATTATTTTTTTTTTCCTGTCCAGCATCTTAGGAAGCAAAATGATGGTCTGCCTGCTGTGTTATACCGAACAAATTTACTTTGCCAAGAGGATATTTTTGTTTACAAGGCTCCTCTTTATAATTTAAGTATTATTCTTTATTATTAGATTTGTCTGTTGCTGAATTTACATATTAATGCAGGACCTAACAAGGGAAATGAAAGGGGAGGGTAAACACAAGAGAAAAAGAGAGCAAACAAAGGAAAGGGGAGACAAAGATACACCAGATAGAAAGCAACAGCATCAGCTGTTCAATCTAAACAGGAAAAACCAGACAACCAGACCTGTAAGGAAACAGAAAACCACCTGCAACATCTGCAAGAAACCAAAGCTGACAATCATCGGGAGCACCCACAAACAGACAAACAAGCTGGAAAAAAAATCATGAATCACAGCATCAAAAACATCAGCTACACAAAGAAAAAACATGAACATAGCTGTAGTTGTTGGTGATTAAACCACACGGTGTATCAGCATGCAGGTTAATCAATGTAAGGGCAAAATAACAGGCATGGATAGTAATCAGTGATCAGGGAAATGCTACCAGACCAGAGGACTCCCACTTCGTCATTTTTGTGACTGTTTTTCTGTCACTGCATTCATGTCGTTGTTCTCTACATCTGTTTCTGCCAGGAAAATAGACGTCAGTAGACATAAAAAGCCAAACAAGCATTGTTAGACACTGAAACGTCTCCACATCAACCACTGATAGGGAAGCCTTGATCCCTAAATATATGAGACTCATTAAAATACAGCTTTAATACAACTGCCAGTAAAAAAAATTTTCAATTCGTTAATTTAATTTCTCTCTTGTTGAGTTTGTATTGTGCAACTTTATAGGTATTTGTAGCTTTCTTTCTGTTTTATTGCCATCCACTGAATGAGTGTTACACCATACCAGTATCACTACATCTACATCAGTATCTACATGTACCAGCTGTTACATGAAAAAGAACTAAATATTGATACCACATTGTAATAAAGTCATTTAATCTCAGCTCATATTATCAAAGCATTACTAAAATGAGATTGAGGCTTCTGTACAGTTTTTTACCTTCTAGTTTAAGTATGTTATTCCTCTACAGAAAACAGAGACAAAAGACTGACACCAGAATAGTTTTTTAGTTTTCTGCTGATATTTTTACAGCGATATTATCGTCATATCAATGTTATCGTGGTGAAATGATTAATCAAGAGGATATTAGAAAATCTAAAAGTACAGATACACTGATGATATTTAGTTTGGTTATAATACCAACTATTGTGTTTACTGTAGTATGAGACTGAAATTGAGGAGTTGGCTACATGAAGTGTTTGTTTTGGCCAAGTCATTTTATAGTTATTTTTATCTAGGGACTAACTCGTTTTGTCTCGTAATAACTTGACCAATGTCTTGTTCTTCACTTTCAGAGGTGCAAATTAAAGTCCAGGTGTTCGATAACAGCGACCTGTCACCGCTGGTAGACGCTCAGGTGGAAATCCACGGTAATCAGACACTGTTGGCGTCCAGTCGCGCCGGCAGTGATGGCGTGGTGAGGGTGAGCTTCACGTACCGCACGGGAACGTGGGTCATCATCACCGCCTCCAAACAAGACTACGTCACCAACTCTGTGCCCTGGCACTCCAACCGCATCCCCTGTAAGTTCACCTTTCTGTCGGCAGCCATCACTTTTTTTCTGATACACCGAGCACACTTAAAACGTATCGTATAATAAGATCCTTCTATGGGATTTTGTTATTCATGCTTCAATCTTTTTTTGTTATTATTATTTTATATATATTTTTTAAAGTCTGGTGACATCTATTTTCATAGACTATATGATGTAGACTTTAGCAAAAATTTTAATAAACTATATTTTTCTATTGGTTTATGTGCAGTTTTCCATTTTTAGTTTAATTTCAATTCATTTTATTAAGAAAAAGATCCAGAATACATGCCAACTTCTCTGGTTGGCAGGCAGACAAATAGGAACATAGAGGAACCAACACTTTTTTGAAATAACACAAGTCGCTGCATAGACAGGATAATGAAATAACTAACAAGGGTAAAAACAAGCAAGAACCAAAGCCAAGAAGTACACAAATGATAACTAAGAATACAAGAGACGGCAACAATGATGATGGCAGAGAACAGAAGACAGCTGGAGGTATACATTGACTAAAGAAGCAATAACAGAACAAGGAGCATGTGGAGCAAATTAGCAAATGAATCCAGGTGTGTGGAGAACAGGAAGTAAACTGAGTATAATAAGTATAAGGTAGAAAACAGGAAAAAGGATAATCAAAACCACAAAATAAACAAACTTCAACAAAAATCCAGCAAGAATCAAATCAAAAACCCTTAAGCCAAGACAGCTAGAAGCATATTTTTCTCAAATTTAGCGCTACTTTGAGTATTTAATGCCAATGGGGATTTATCCTGATCAAAGTATATGCATGTATTATTCCAAAACAGATGTTTATTTAACCAGAATCTCCTTTCTGGGTTTTTAGTGAAGGAATTTGACTATTTTTGGTCTCACAGCTGTGTTTGTGTGCTTCAGAGGGATTTAGAGCAGTTGTTAGGTTTGTTTCCTCAAGCCTTGCAATGGCTTGCAGGCTCCATAGAAACCTTTACACATTAGCATAGATAAGCTCAGATTAAACACGAAAGTGCAGAAGAATAATTGGTGAATTTGATTCTTAGTGTTAGCATTAGTCCACTCAGTTCATACAGTTACAGTCATTCAGATCCGACCCCTCCCCAATCATTCCAGGAGTGTCCCAGGGCTCTGTCCTGGGGCCCCATCTTTTCATCACATACCTCCTTCTCCTAGGCCATATGTTCTGTAAATTTAACATTAATTTTCACTTTTTTGCGGATGACACCCAGCTCTACCTCTTATGCAAGCCCAACTCCACACTCCCACCCTCCTCGCTCCCCTCCTGTCTATCTGAAATAAAAACTTGGTTCACTTCTAACTTCCTGAAACTCAATAGTAACAAAATAGAAATTCTTCTTATTGGTACAAAATGTATGTTATCCGATTGCCAACTCTACAGTCCCCTCTTCCCCTCAGGTTAAGAGTCTGGGTGTCATTCTCGACAGTACATTGTCATTTCAATCCCACATCAGTAACGTTACCAGGTCTGCATATTTCCATCTACGAAACATCAATCGACACCACCCCTCCCTCACCCTCCATGCTGCCACTATCCACCACTAAAACCCCCTTAAATCACCATATCACACCCATCCTACAGCAGCTCCCAGTATTGCAACATATCCAGTTCAAACTGCTCCTCCCTACCTTCAAGGCCATCCATAACCTCACCCCCCCATATCTATCTGATATCATCCATATTGCCACCCTATCTCACTCCCTTAGATCCTCCTCCTCCATACATCTAGCTGTGCCGTCTGCCCGCCTCAGCACCATGGGAAGTCGTGCCTTCAGTCACTGTGCTTCCCAGCTCTGGAGCTCTCTGCCATCAGTACATTTCAACATTTTAAGCCAGACTGCTGCAACGTCAGCCGACCATATTGTATGATGGATTGTTCCAAATGTTGAGCCGTCAAGAGCTGATGCAGCACATCCATGGGAATTCTCTCTGAAGCTGCTGTTGATGCTATAAATTTAAACGATTTAGGATGAATTTTTGCCAGAGTTTTCTGATCGCAGCATAACTGTCGTGCTGCAAAACTGCCTTTTATGCACAAAACCCAACTTTGTTCATTTTGGCCTCATATACTCGATAAATTTAGCTTTGTTTTTTCAGAGGAAAATGACTAAATTTACAACAGCCTCATTTCTCTTATCTGTCACAGTTGTGTTGTTGCACCTGTGAAGTCTGTAATTTGATGTCTCCTTGTTTTAGTGTATGCATCAGTCAGCCTGTACCTCCTCGTCCAGAGGCCGGGAACGCTCATCCTGTATGATGACGTCCTGCAGGTGCTGTCTGGGTCACCAGGTGAGAACAGCTTGATGTTTTATATGCAGTTTATGTTCATTTCTACATTTTTATCCTGAAAAAGGTGTATTAGCTTTGTCCAAACATCTGTCCTCATTCATCTTTGAGGATTTGAGTTTGCAGCTTCAGCAGCATATTTTGACCTTTTTGGGACTTGTCAGATTCACAAACGGTTTGTTTTCCAGGGGCTCGTAACCAGCCGCTGGTGCAGCTCCAGAGGAAGTCCATTCAGCTGCCGTCTAGCTCCAACTACACAGCACTGTCTGCCTCACTGACCACAGCCAGGAGTCAGTATGAGATCGGTGGTTTCCCCTTCCTCCTGGGCCAGGAGACCAACAGCTCCGGTGAAACATGGTTTACTCACTTTTATGTCCAAGCTCTGACTTAAAAAATTGCGGAAAATGATCCACAAATATTCAGTTTGAAACAGAAAAGTCGAGATCAGGTGGTTCCAACTTATTTTTAAATGCTTCTGTGTATGAAATGTTTCATTTGGGCCATTTTCTGTTTGTTTTTTTTTTGTTTTTTTTTTTTACATTTTACAAGCCAAGCAGCCAAATGAATGTGGTTTAATCACCTAATAATGACAACAGTTGTTTTTCCGTTTATAGAAGCACAATATTTTTTCCAGAGTCGAAGCTAATGTTGCTTATTTTTTCCATTTAGGTGCAGAAACAGGTTGGACAGACCTGACTGCACTGGCTGTGGTCAGCATTCAGCTCTTTGACAAAGATGGCAGCTCAATCAAGGTAGCAGATCCGATCCACATCTCCGTGCCGCTGCCTTCAGACACCCGCAACAGGATGGCAACTAGCGTTCCTGCTTGGCTGTATCAGCCAAAGACGGGTAAGGAAAACATAAATCATAGATGGTGAGGAACAGCAGAGCTGACATGAGGTTATATAACTCCCCTGAAATAGAAGGTTTGTTTTAGAGCACAGTTACTAAAATGTGCTATGTTTTTAAATATATGATGATGACGATCAGGTTTTCTTCCTCCAGGACTGTGGGTTCGGAACGGGACGGGCTACATTAAAAAGGAAGGTTCACAGTTTGTGTGGAATGTCGTCGTTCCTCAGATGGGATACTGGTTAGCAGCTTTTCCTTCATCTTCAGGTGACTGACTTCATCCTCTTTTCTACTACTTCTGATTTTTCATTTTCAGCTGCAGCCAACTGTGTCAGATGTGTTTTATATAAAGTATATTTATACTGTTTTTAATACAGCTGAATTCCCATTACTGGGTCTTTTTGTTTCTCTTAGTAGAGGGTAAAACAAAAAAGCTCATGTCTGAGAAGCAGCACGCCAACATTGTGTGCCAATTAAAATTATTTCTGGATTGTCAGCATGATCTTGACAAAACCTCCTAAACAATAAATGTACTACCCAAACTACGACTACCTCTGCCGCATACAACCAGATCCCGTCCTCTGTGAGCAATGCTGCTGACTGGCTTCTTCTCTAAAAAAAGAGTTAAGGTTCTTTGAAATTGCAATCAATTTTGAAACAAGTCTCTGAGGGTGTCTGAAAAGAACTTAAATCTGGTGAAAACACTAATTTTGGCAAAACTGGTTGCAGCTGTCAAAGGTCAGAAAGGAAAAGGGAAGGAAATTTATGGAATTTTGTTTTATCCAGTAAAAAGCCTCCAAATTCTTTGGAAAAATCAGTCCCTAAAAGTGTGTCCAGTGCCAGTGACTCTTAGTGGAACAGCTTTAATTCTTCTATTTCTACCAT
>JBAFTA010000024.1:3747910-3764139 GCA_036919975.1 Melanotaenia parkinsoni | reverse complement strand
TGGTTCCTGGAGGAGGCAGACATTGTCTCAATGCTGATGTGATCTAACAGGAGATTTCTAAACTGCTGGATGGACAAATTATTCTTATCTTTCCAGTTCACAGGAAACACTCTTAACATTCTGCAAGCTGCTTCCTGTAAGCTTTAAAAATATTTCATAGCATAGAAATTCTCTGTAGACGACTACATTTACAAATGATGGTCAGATGCTGTCTTTTGAACATCTAACACAACAAAACAATCCAGCCAAGCATTGATCTTATCAAACCTTAACTCCTGCCCAGCAGCCTGGTCCAGTGCTTCGTCCTGACTCAACATAGAAACTAGGTCGTAATTATGGGACACATGTCACTTTAATGCATAGGAATTTATTATTGTAATAATAATAATAATATAGAGATATTAGTTAAAGATGGATTTTTAGTATTTTGAGGAACATAAATATAACTGTACTTAATAATAAAGCCTTAGTTTGAAGCTCTAATCGCTCATTGTAATCCATACAAGCCTTACATAATAAGGATTATTAATAGCTCTGTCATTATCATATTATTTCTTATAGACATGACTGTATTTGTCCATCAGTGTACTGATGCTAGTGCCATGCATGCTGCTAAAATATTCTATTATTATTATTATTATTATTATTATTATTGGTATGTTTGTATATCAAGCTAGCACCTGTATTCAGTGCTTTTGTATTATAAAATTACTTTGTTGTGGTTGGTGGATTATCTGCTTTTATTGTATGAATGATAAGTGTAAATGGAAAAATAGCTGCAGCTTCTTGCTGCCACTAATAGAGGTCCTAATAAAAGAAAGGAAAGGAAAGAAGGCAGTTAGCCTACGTTTTGGGGGTTTTAACATTTATGGATGAGTTTACTTTCTTCCATGCGTAGGCCGAGTGTTGTTCAGACCACCTCCACTGCTGCTACGAGGGAACCGTGTGCGATCTGGTTCATGAGAAATGTGTTAATAAAACTGTTTCCCTGCCGTGGATGAGGCGACTCCCAACCAATCACGTGCAGCTCATCCCTCAGGTAACGGAGCGTTTTTACTCTGTTCTGTTTTTGTCCCAGACTCGATCATTAAGCTCCAGCTCATCGTTCTCCTGACCTCAACCTTCACATGCTAATGTAGTCTGTAGGTCAGGTAGCACATCTGACCTTAACATTTGTTTGTTTAGATGAAGTTTTCAGTGTTTATCTGATTTTAAAGCAGGCAGATTTTCTTTGTGCTGCATTTTTAGACAAAACAAGCGACGATGTAAACATCCGTAGACAGTCTGAAATCATGTGGTGTGTGTTATGTAACTGGAACTTCCTGATTAGCTATGAGTGATCTGGACCTTGTTCAGCTCTTTTTATATACACAATAAACATGTGCAAAGTTAATAGTTGCACCTTCTACAGTTAATATTGCTGCTCCAGTTAGAGGAATGCTTTGGTTTTCTCCATCTAACCAACATGTACCTCCTATTATTACACCTGAGATCAGCGTCATACGTTCAAGTATTTGCTTGTATGTCTGCTCATAATACCATTTTTTTATCTTGAGTGTGATACAGAGAATGAGCTGTGGAAATCTTCAGGTCTGTTAAAATGTTTGCATATATGTGGCTGTTAAAAGTACAAGTAAATAAACTTGGCTCCACCTTCCTGTACTTTCTACAAGCCACATTCCTCTGCTACAGTTTTTACCTTCTTGATTGAGCCTTTTGTCCCAGAACTTCAGTGATTTTAGTTCAAACTGCTGTTTTCTGTCCATCCACGGCTGTTTCTTAAAGTTTGTGCATCTCCATCCCAGTCCCCTGTTGGTTTTACCTGCTATTTAGATTTTCCCTGACCTTTCAGGGGAAAGGGAAAATTAAAATGTGTTCACACTATGGGACAGAATCACAGTGTCTTCTGTTTTCATCGTACAAGTAGCTCAAACCTTCATTGCTGAGAAGAAGTTTCAAAAGGAGTATTATTATTATTTAATAGATGCGTCATGAGGAGGAACCTCTGCCTTCGTGATCCTGGAGGGTCTAAATTACTTTTCACATTATGGTCACGAAGTGTTCTAGTTGACTTTTTACGGCCTGAAGCAGCCGTTATCCTGGAAGAAGCCTGTCGTGCTCCCGTGTGCGGTAGTCTGGTCACGTCGGCTCTGAATAAGTTAAACACGGTCGTCTATCACACACAGCACGCATGATCATCTTGGAAGTACAGAGAGTTTGATCTGAGTGTAAGCTGTCTGTAGGAGATGATTACTGAGAAGTTGGTGCAGCGTCCTCTGGGGTGTGTTTAATAAAAAAGTCTCTAAATGCAACAGGAGCTTCCTGAGTCGACTCGAACTCAGAAGTTTCACATTTTAATCCACAAACCTGAAAGTCAGCATGTTGACATCAAATCTGTCAAAACTGATGAGAATCTTCATATTTTGTGTCCAGAGGAAAATCCTAATGATTCATATCTAGACTTTTTTGAGAGCTATTGATCTAAATTTTCTTTTAATTTACTGATTCTGTAGATTTTTTTTTTTTTTTTTGTAAGATAATTATTATGTAAGACACCAACATTTGAGCCTGGGCTGGCCTCCGTCCACGGAGCGGCTGTTAGACCAGGTGAAGTAAACACCACCTCCACGGGAGCGTTCAGCTACAACAAAGCCAGTAGTTATTTTCATCTTTCTGTCTGCTGGTTTTTCTCCATTTCTGAGGCTGTGGTTAGCTGCCTGCACTTTACGCAGCTGTGGTGAAGCAGACACGGGACTCTGCTGTAACTAGAAGAGCTGTGGACTTTATTGATAAGGCTTGTGGCAAAAAACTAGTCGTTCACCACTAAACAAGAAGTTCATCTCAGCTAACTTTTCTCTGCTCTGACAATTAATAAAGATAAATAATAAATAATATAAAACATCTGCATTTACATGTATTACAAATACGAGGTGAATAAAGAGAATAAATGAGTAAAATAAATAAATTAGACATAAAGAAATAAAATGAACAAACCTAATCAGGTATTTGTTTTAAACATCGCTAGTTGGTGTTTCATGCATCCCATTGACAAGTTTTTACAAACATGACTGTTTAAAACAACATTTATGAAGTGCCGTGGTGCTGAGAAGGAAGCAGTTTGCAGAGAAAATGAGACAAAAACTATTATCTGTGTAGATGAACTGTGTCCAGTATTATGACCCTCCACAGGAAATCAGAATACAATAGTAGGAAGTTCAGACATGTTTAGGTATGTAGTGACAGGGCGGTCCAGCTGAATCAGCCCTAAACTAACAGCAGCCTGGCACCTGGTGGAAAGGAGCAGCTACTAGAAGATGAGCATTTGAGCTGTGTGCCCCTCCTCTCATCCCTTAGTGGGATGGTAATCACCATAGCAACCAGTAACTCTGCAGGTGGTGGGATGTTAACGGCTTCTCTGTCATGGCTGCCTCCGTTATGTGGATGATGTGGGTTTCTATGCAGCAGTGTCATGTGGCTTACGTTTTCATGAATTACATGGCTGAAATAAACGCATGTGGGTAATTAATTTAATTTACTGTAATTAGGTTTGTAAGAAAAGAAGGCTAAACTCTGTGTGTCCTTCTTCTGTGTGTTTTGTGCTGGCTCCAGTTTGGAGGGAGGGTGAAGGCGGTCGTTTGTCCGGATCAGCAGTCCGAATGTCCCGATGACACCACGTGCTGCCAGCTTCCTGACGGCTCCTGGGGCTGCTGTCCGTTACCCAAGGTGACGAGCTACCATGTCCGCACACAACTAAGAAAATCCCACAATCAGCACACACCAAGGAGCATGTTAACGTGGATAAGTGGAAAGTTTCTGGTTCTGCAGCTCATGTCTATAAGAAACTGCTTCATCTGAAGCCCCAGCTGGGTGGGATTAACATGCCGGGGTAGATGGGAGATAAATGTTGCTTCTGGTCCCTGATAATTAAACTCATTAAAAAACAAACAGCAATTAAAAACATACACTTCTGTCATCAGAGGACACTTTGCATGACGAGGTCTATTAATAGCTAATTAGACTCAGATTATTGGCAGATCTTGATAAATACAGGATCGGAAGTAAAGTTGCTGGTTATATTCCTAAATTTGCCACCTGTTACTATTAATGTTTCAATCTGAGTCTAACATGTTTTATTTCCTTAGTTTTGACAGGATGAAATACAGAAGTGTAAAGCAAAGTGTTCCTAGAACCCAGCTATTAAGACATATTTTAACCCACTGAGGCCTAAGACGGAGGGTAGAGGAGGCAAATCAGATCCACTATGTGCTGCCTCCTCCACTGCTCGGTCACACAGCCGTGCACACGGCAGTCCAGCCAGGAAGCGTGCTTCAGCTGTCTTCAGTTAAAGCCAAATCAGTTAAAGCATTACATTTTTACTGGTTGCATCTTTGCCTTTGGAAGTAACCAAAAGTGAACACAAGACTGAAATAAAAGAAATATTTTGCACTTCAAGCTTCACCTCAAAGCTCCCAGGAAACTTCAAAATATTTTAGTGCATTGAAATCTGTAGGGGCAGAAATAGAAGAAGCTTTTCTGATTAATAAATAAATACATAATAAAATGGAAATAAGACTGGATGCTCTAATAGTCTCTCCTCCTGGGGACAAAATGCAGCTTTACATTAACTTTAAAATACATGTTGCTCTGCATGAACAAACAAGGCAAAAAAAACACGAAACACAAGTTCAGCTGTATTTAATTTGATAATCCATCTCAGCATTTCTATATATATATATAAAAATATATAAAACTACCAAAGTAGTGTCTGTGTATTTGTCATCCTCTGCTTCTGCTCCAGTAGCTCTCCAGTGTGTGCAGGAAGCTGTGTCCTGAGTTCCTGATTGTCAGAAGTGGTTTTCTTCTCCTTGCAGGCGGTGTGTTGTGAGGATAAGCGTCACTGTTGCCCCGAGGGAACCCAGTGTGATATTGCCCACTCGAAGTGTGTGTCTGGCGCACTCGAATTCTTCCCCATGCTGCAGAAACTGCCTGCTAAAAGGATTGAGAGTAAACCAGGTGGGAAATTAATAAAAAATCTGTGAATTTAATGCTATATTTATGGTCTGCTTCACAGATTAGGGTGGAAGAAGTTGGTGTAAACCGTCCGTGTTGCAGCATTTAAAAGATGCAGCACTGATATGGATTTTTTTTTTCTTTTGCTGCTGTTGTAGCTTCTTCTGCTTCAGTGAAGTGTCCTGGTGGGAAGAGCAGCTGTCCAGAAAGTTATACGTGCTGCCTGTTAACCAGCGGAGACTACAGCTGCTGCCCGTACCCAGAGGTGTGTACGCCTGATGAAAACATTTGTCAGGAAGTTGCAAGATTTCCTGTGGGTTTTAGTGTTTTTTGTTTAACTGTCAGTCTGTTGTAAAACATGTGTAAAAATTCTGGTGCATCAACAGTTTTGATCATTTATAATTTAGTGTTGCATAATTTGCCTCCACAAGAAGATTAGTTTTTTCTTTCCCCTAGTTTTCTAAAGTCAGTGTCCCTCTAATTTAGGCTCTTTTCATTCATTTTTATAACTGTGTACCAATGTTTGAAACATAACTTGAAGGCAGGATCCAAGCTGGAATCAGGCATGAGTAAGATGTATTATAGCATATTAAATCACTTCACAGTAGGTCACAGAGGGGCTCAGATGTTGACAGGCTGCAGCAAAATGAAGTTTGGATCAGATCCTTTACAGCTCGCAGCTTCCTGGAAGGATTTCATCCTGAGTTGCGTTTGTCAACAAAATAAGTGAACGTGTTTGTTTTTGCTGTTGTAAAAGATGAATGTATTCTTCTTGGTTGGCTGGCTCCCGTTTTCATATCTGCATCACGTGCAGGCCACGTGCTGCAGCGACCATCTCCACTGTTGCCCTAGCAACACAAAATGTGACCTGGAGCATTTAGCCTGCAAGTCTGGTGAGAGCCACATTCCGCTAATGAAGAAGATCCCTGCTGCACTCAGTGACGGTAAGCGCTGATTTATCATGACATGTTTGAGTTGACTCGGTCTGGTCCTGCTGGTAGAATTAATTAAAGTAAGAAGGATAAAAGTAATTAGATGTTTTAAATGAAGTGATGAAGCTGGAATTGGTGCTTGAACCTTGTGTCCCCTGACAGTTGTGTGTCCAGATAAGGAATCAGTCTGTCCTGATCAGACCACATGCTGCCAGATGACCAATGGAACATATGGCTGCTGTCCTCTGCCCAACGTAAGTAGTCCACGCTGTCATGAAGCTCAAACTGGAACTACAAGCATGTCAGTCCAGATAGAAACCGCTTAGTTATGTGATCAGTTTTACCAAAATAAGACATATTTTGATATCTGCCTCCACCTCCGAAGTGTTTTTGTTTTGGGTTGATATAAGAAATGATGAAAATCTATAGAATGATTGTTGATGAACACAGGCTCCTTTCTTTATTGCATTTAGATGTAATCATTAGTCTGATATCAAAGTGCAGCTGGAGCCAGAGCAACATGTAGCTTGATTGATTAGGTTAAATGTAGACCCTGTTTGTTTGTCTAAAACTGTTAACACTGTTCTACCAAACATTCAAGCATAAAAAACAAAACACCTAGTTAGAATTATTTACTTATCAAAGTTTTTTAGTTTTTGGTGCAGTTTGTTTATTTCTTTTGCTTGTTTGGCTTTTTTTTAACCCACCCAACCAAAATTGAATAAAAGTAACAATAAATAAATAAAAATCTGAGTATTTAAAATGAGAAGTTCTATCTACTGTAAAATGCTGAGGACGTCACAAACTAGACCAACTTTGTTCCAGCTGAAGCAAACGTCTTAATCACAAATGTGGACTGAATACACTGGATATGTTGGACCAAGTTTCTTACAATAATGAATTAAATATACCTTTTTAAAATAATTTTTCCGTCATTTGCTATCATGTCGTGTCTTTTTAAACATCTCTTCCAGTGTGTGTTTGAGCCTCCGTCCAGTTTATTTAGATGATGTGTAGAGGACAACGGTGCAGGGAGACATAAATCTGCACACATCAGTGTTTTTTATTCTGTCTGCAAACCAATTAAATTCAAAATACTGATTAAAATACACAAATAAGTTTATACTATGTGTGTTGTGGTAACACAAGATAAATTTCTGACTTCTTGTTTACATGAAGCAGCTTCATATGTGTGAAAAAGCTGCTGAAGCCCATGATAAGAACAATAACCACCCTTATAACTAACGGCTGCTTTCCTTTCTCTTGCAGGCTGTCTGTTGTGCAGATCACATCCACTGCTGCCCTGCGTACACCACATGTGACCTGTCCCACAGCACCTGTATGTCCACTCAGGGAAACACTCCCACGTCCATGAAGACACTCGCTGCTGCAGATCCGGTGGCAGTGCAGAGCAAAGGTGAGCAAGCTGGACATCCCTGAAAACTTAACTTGCACAACTGTGTTTATTTTATTTTATTTTATTCAATGCATTGCTGATACTCACCTTCCTGGTTTATGGAGCAGTTTTAGGGTTTTTGTTGATCATACTGAGATTACCTGAAAGATGGCGCTGATGTAGTTGAAGATGGTGAATTTGCTAAATTTATCTTGTGTTCTTCAGTTATTAAACACATTTAACAAAGTTGGAGTTCATCTGTGTTAAAATTAGCAGCACTTCCTGTGTGTTCCTGAAGCTGCTGTGAAGATGCTGCAGCAACAGAAATGAAGCCCAACAGATGCCACTTCACTGTCGTCATAGCTACATGAGGTCTCTTTAATCCAAGCAGGAATCTTGAATAAAAATAGGAGACTGATTTGTTTACATAACAAGTGCAACCAAACACAGTGCAAGAGGTCACAGAGAGGAAGAGGCTGATTTAATGTTTTCAATCCAAAGATTATACAAACACAAAGATTTAACTACTAATGCAATACTAAACTTGGTATATTTTCTCACTGAGTCACAACGAAAGCTAATTCAGCATCCGTCTTGTATCCCGTCTCTTCTCCGAGCGCTCTCCAGTCAGTAAAAGTCAGTCTATTGACTCTTTTCTTATTTCTTGTTCTGTATTTCTTGTAATGTCCTCTTGCTAAATCAGCCACGGTGTGCATTCGAAACGTCCAGCATGTTGATGCTAGCGTGTGACGCGGTTCCTTAAAGCGGATAAAAAGTGAAGTGCGGTTTCTCAGCTTCGGGATGCTGAAGGGCTGTGATCAAAGTCATCAAAACGAGTCAGAAGCACAAGGGCGAGAAGTGTACTGCTGCTTTAAAAGCCCTGCCTCACTGGTGGAAAAAAAGCATCCTTGTTAGCCCACCGTTGTTCATCCTCACACAAACTGAGGCGGCTCAGCTCCGCATCAGTGTGTGTCAGCCGAGTGACATCAGCACCGGTAATTCTTGTGGCGAGTTCTGTGTTGCCCACATTGTTCCTCTGTTACTACCTCCCCTTCTGACTCAGAGGTGTATCAACTGTAACTGAAATGATAAATTGGTTATTTTTCTGTCACTTAATGAAGTTCGACACTGCAGGCTCGTTACAACTCTGACAGCGACTTTATTTGATAGGAAATTTAATTTCTTGATGTTTTTGAGCACTTCTGCTTGTGTGGGGGAAAAACATTTTAGGAGTAAGAAGTCAAAAGTTAAAAGAATAATTTCATCTGATTTCTGTTCATGGCAAGTTCGGTTCTAGAAAACCTCAGTACTGTAAGTTTTAGATGAACACACCTGATTCAAATGAATGAGCCACTGAGCTGATCCATTTAATTTGAATCAGGTGTGTTGGAGCAGGGAAACATCTAAAACCTGCAGGACGGCTCTCTAGGACCTAAAGTGAGTGGTCTGATTCCACAGTGAGCAGGAATAAAATAATAATAAGAAAAACGTGTTGCTTGATTTTTATAGAAGGTGTGCAGCCCAGCGTTACCGTAGTAATCTAATCAGGACAGCGGCCTTATATAAAGTTTGCGTACGTGGTGAAGTATAATGTTTCTGTTTGTCTTTCAGTCTGGGCTGTTCCCTGCAATGACTCGGTGGCCTGCGCCGATGGAAGCACCTGCTGTAAATCCTCAAAAGGAGAATGGGCCTGTTGTCCTTTACCCAAGGTACTGACGTGCTGCTGGCAGGCCGACCGGTTTCTCTTCCTCCAGCTACACGAATTACTCACCACACAACTTTTGGCTGCACTTTTCAGCTGTGATCGAAGGAGGGAAAAAAATCTCTTCGCCATTTAAATGTGGTTCTGCATAATTTGGGGAATTTTGTTTTAACACTTTAGTCTGGAGGTGGAGGAGACCTGCTGTCCTGTGCAGACAGACATGTTTTAGCTTCGTTTTGCCTATTTAATCATTTTTAGATGCAGATTCATCAACATCTGCTTTCCTCCTCTTTCCTGCAGGCTGTGTGTTGTAAGGACCACCTGCACTGCTGTCCCCACGGCACCGTCTGTAACCTGGCAGCCTCCACCTGTGATGATCCGTCAGGTGGAGCCACAATGCCCCTGCTTCCCAAAACGCCCGTCTTCCCCATGCTGGAGAAAAATAGCAAATGTGACGGGTCTACATCATGTCCTGGAGAAGCCACCTGCTGTAAGACGGCGAGCGGAGACTGGGCCTGTTGTCCTCTGCCTCAGGTAAGCTGGGACTGCATGGGGGACACATTCACTGTCCATCAGTTACCTGTCTCATGACGTAGTGGAAGGGTCAACCTACTGTGCTGGTACCAATTCTTCTGTGGTCACAAATCTGGCTAAAAAAGATCCTCCTCCCTCATCCTGTCAAGATGAATTATGCCACCAAATCTGGGTCATGCCCCATTTCAGTCACATTAGATAATTTGATTGTTTTGAACTAATTGTGCAGCATATTGTTCGTTTACACGCTCGGAAACCATGTTTTTATCTCGTCTTTTACCTTTTCCACCTGCCAGGCTGTCTGCTGTGACGATCACAAACACTGCTGCCCTCATGCTACAGTCTGCAACCTGGAGGCTAAAACCTGCGATGACCCGTCTGGTCTGTCACTGCCGCTCCCCTGGCTGACGAAGGGCCCTGCTCTGACCTCGGAGGTGCAGGACGAGAAATGCGACAAGCAGACTATGTGTCCAGGAGGCACCACCTGCTGTAAGAAAAACTCCGGACAGTGGGCCTGCTGCCCCTTACCTCAGGTCAGCATCTCTTTTCCTTACAGCTAATCTGACTGTATGTGCTGTCTACTTTTGTATTACATCATTTCCTGGGTTTCACCCCTCCCCTCCAGGCCGTGTGCTGTAATGATCAGGAGCACTGCTGCCCCAAAGGCTACAGGTGCAACGTGGCGGAGCAGACCTGTGACAAGCCCGGCGACCTGAGTCTGCCTTGGCTGCAGAAGATGCCGGCCTGGCAGAAGGAGCCCAGCCAGACCGTCTCCATTCAGGCTCGACCGGACAAGAACATGTGTGACACTCAGACCAGCTGTCCCAGAGACACAACCTGCTGCTTCATGGAAACCACCAAGAAATGGGGCTGCTGCCCTCTGCCAAAGGTAACCGTGACAATTTCATATTTCTGACGATAGAATTAGTCACTATGTCGGTGGGTGTGTGAGTGGGACGTCCACTCAGTTACACTTGTTGTCCTTCAGGCAGTATGTTGCATAGACGGAGACCACTGCTGCCCCATCGACCACACCTGTGAGCCCCACCGGTCTTCCTGCTCCAGGGGTCCTCATATGATACCATGGTTCACCAAACTGAGCGCTCAGACCGAGGCACGGGCCGTGTCAGATATTAAATGTGACAACAAGAGCAGCTGTCCTGCAGGAACGACCTGCTGTAAGCTGCAGACCGGAGAGTGGGGCTGCTGCCCGCTGGTCAAGGTCTGAACATCACCGACGTTACATGCATGCCACGCTAATTCCCGATTTACAGCTGTCTGGCCTCTACAAGTAGACAGAAAGGTTTAATTAATAAAACTGTTTTACATCTGACTAACGAGAAAGTCTTGTCTCTTTAGGCGGTTTGTTGTGCCGACCATGAGCACTGCTGTCCTCAGGGCTACACATGCAACATGCAGACGGGAACATGCGAGAAGACAGCTTCTGATCTGCTCCTGCATGCGCTTCCTCAGAGTAAAGTGGTACGATCCGAGCTGAGAGACACGGGGGACGATGTGGACGTGCCGTGTGACGGCACGGGGAAATTCCACTGTCCCAAACACGACACCTGCTGTAAGATCTCCACCACCGAGTGGAGCTGCTGCCCCTCCCCCGGGGTACGTTCATCCATCGTCTTCTCAGACAGCACGATTGATTTTTCCTGGAGATGTACCATCTCTCTCTGTGGTACCGCTCAGTGTTTGCTCCATCATTGTTCATCTTCGTCTTGTAAACTTCAGATAGCTGGAGGGAAAAAATTCAACATCATTAATCTGAGTTAAACTGAATCTAAAGAAGTTAACAGGACGTGATTTGTTATCAACATCTCAGAACAAATCAGCATCCAGAAATAAAAAAACTCTTCATTTGGAAATGAAATCAACTGTTTTTGTTTGGTTTTTTTTGCCAGGCTGTCTGCTGCGATGACTCCAAACACTGCTGTCCTTCTGGATACTCGTGTGACCTGGAAGCCGGAGGATGCACCCTCCAGACCCAGCTCACCTGGGACACTTTGTTGGGGGACAGAAAGAAAGACTTTGTCCCACATGGACTTTAAGCCCACCGAGGTGGAGTAATGATCTGCGACCTTGAATCCATCTACAGCTCGTGTCGTCTCTCTGCAGAACGGCTTCTTCTCGAAGCCATGTTGGACTTTGCGGACGTGCGTTTGCCACATTTTTATCTATTTTTTTTTTTTTTATTATTTTTTTGTTTATAAGTGTGGAATTAGGAAACGGGTGCACGCCTTAGTCGCATCAAGAAGGAAAGACTTAACAAAGATCATTGTATGGCTTCACAGCTTTATTTAAACATGTGCAGGAGCCTTTTTTCTGCTCCTCATGGTTGTATCTGCTGCAGAGTGGCCCGTATTTCCCTTTAATCCATGGCTCTTCAGCTCCCTGCAGCTGTGCTGCAGGCTTTAAATGCTTATCTGCTCCAACACAGCCGTTGAAGCAGGAAAATATCTAAAACCTGCGGGACAGGTCCTCGGGGACTGGAGTTGAAGAGTCCTGTTTCAAGTGGTTGTTTTGAGCCACATTAAGAGGAAATAAAGCTGAATTATCCTGTTTTTCCCCGCGATCGATTCGAGACGATATCACAGCTGATTTAACACAGCTAGTTCCATTCAAATCAAATCAGGAAAAGCAACTGTTACTCAAATCTAATTTTAGTTTTAGCTCGGTCAGACATTAAAATGAGAAACAATCTGTTGTTTTTTAACAACCAAACAAAGCAAACACCTCCGCATGTCCTTGCAAAGTATTCCTGCATCAATGTTTGGTCCATATTTTCAGTTTGAATCTATATTATTGGCTCATTGAACTTTGAATCGATGTGTCGATGTTGCACTCCTACAAACCTAAAACCAGCTGACTCCATGTTTTTGTGGGTTTTTTATTGTACAAAGTGGCTGCACGCGCCGTTCTGCCTGGAAGGAGACCAGCATGAATGTACTTCCTGCCTTACTGAGCAACGTTCCACAGAAACAAACATGAGGCTGGAGGACGAACCCAGAGCCTGAAGTTTATCCTCATTATTTTATTTTGTGTCCACCCAGACCAGACTGTTTATATGACGCTTGTTTTCTTGATTGATAGCTGAGTGTTTAAATAATAAAACAATGTGAGAGTGGAAAGTATGGCTGTTATTTTCTGAGACTTACATGCATCTGTGCTTGAAATGATTTTATTTTTTAGGTGAGACTAATCTCTGGTGCAGCAGTAGGGAGGATTTTACCCCTTACACATTGTTGTGCTTCAGTGAAAGAAGGAAAAACGGTGACTAAGCATAAAAACTTGGTTGGTTTTGGAGATCTAGTTTCTATTTGAGTCTGGCTGGAAAATCTGTTGCCTCTCTGGTGGCTAATGAAGTTTTCTCTAAACACAAGCAGGACATGAGAGCTGGGATGCCGAGGAGGTTCTGGAAACGCTTGTTTTTGTGTTGAAACTACAAAAATGGTCACACGTTGTCACTAAATCTGTCAGGTTTTTGTTTATGGAGGTTTGTAGATGCTGAAAAAGTTTTGTAAGATAAAACTTATTTAACTTTATAACATTTCAGGTCATTTAAACCTGCTCCTCGTAGTGTCAACGCTGCCTCTAAAGGCTGTTTTTTCTGCTGTAAATGTCTCATTCGCAGCTTTTAAAGGAAGATTTCACCTTACAGAAAGAGCTGGTTGAACCCCTAACCCTACTTCAAAATTTCTCCTTGGTCGATGCGATAATTAAATTCCATGAGGTCATTCTGCACCGACCAGCCCACACACTTCCTCTGGCCTCCTCTCGCTGTATCCTCTTACCACCTCCTCCTCATCATCAGGAAGTTGTTATGACGACCGCAGTAAACACAAGATAATTGAGTGGAGACGCAGTTGTGTGTGTGTGTGTGTGTGTGAGAGGTGGGGTCTGACCCAGTTTGTCAGCCCAGCGGGGCTATGCCAGCCTCTGGTTCATCTGCTGCCCTCTAGTGGTCTCAGTGGCTGGAATTTAAACAATGAGGTCTGATCCGTTAATGAGGTCGGATGCTCCAACTGTGCAGCTCCGTGGATGGGTCACTGGGGTCAGAGCTCTTTAACACAGACAGCTGCAGATATTTTAGCTGATCAGGTCCAAATTAGAGATGTGTTTTAAATTTAATACATCTAAAAGAAAACTTTAAATTTATTCAAGTAGAAATGAGAGCAGACAGGAAATATTTTCTAAACGTTAAAACTAAATACGTCATTTATCAGGATGTTCAGATTCTTTATCATCATTTTGTGTTTTATGTAAATTATGACTGAATTTGCTCGTAACTGAGCCCCAGTGGTGACAAACCAGATCTCCGAAGCACTGTGTTCACTTTAACCTGCAGGTTTGATGCTTAGAGGATGAGTTTGGATCGAGGATGTAAGATGGAAATAAATGTTATTCTTTTTAATCATCCCATTCATCAGGTCTCTCCTGTGCATCACTGATAACAATGTACTGTTTTTTTTTTTTTTTTCAGATTTAATTTTCTCAGATTTTTGTATCATTTGTTTTCTAACAAATATATTAATGCATGTGGTGTCTTAGTATGACCCTCATAGATTGACATATACTCACTTTTTTTATATTTTAAAACATCTGGAAATTCCAAGATCATTTTTGCATTTTAAAAAAATGAAACTCGATAAATAATCATGGAATAAACACTGAGCAGCGGTATATAAAATGAGCTCAGCCGGGGCAACTACAGCTGAAATAACCCTCCACATGTTATCAACAGCTGCAGCATCCCGTCTCTACAAACCATCAGACTGCGTCAGTCAACCCACAAATAAGACCAGCTTCCAGAAAATGGCAATATTATCCAGTTAAAGCTGAGATCACGCTTAATTTTCTGTGTAAGGACACATCTGGCACCCAGTGCGGATTCAATTAACAACCAAGATGGCTGCCACTGAATTCATAAAGCATAACCTATAACTCATAATATTTATCTACATTCAGACTGAGCCATGAAAACATTTTTTCTCAGAGAAGATCACGTTTTACAGCTGCTAACAGCTTCTTGGTCAGCTGTGGTGTTTTTTGTAGGCTGTTCATAAAAAAAGCCTCATATGCAGTTCAAGGAGGAATCAAAGCAGATTTCTGTCTTTCCTAAATGTCAAAAACTCTTTAATGATCAATCCAAAGTAGAAGCAATGTCTACATTAAAGATCTGAAAGTTTATGAGGATGAACCTGGAGAAGTAAATTCTTTTTGATGAGTTAACCGTGGCGGTTTAGGGATTATTGGTATAGAGAATATATGACAAAGCTTGGTTTGATTGTTGTTTTAAGAGACGCTTATCAGAGCTGATTCATAAATTCCATCATGTGCATGAGACCTGAAGAAGCTGAAATGGCCCCTGGGAGGATTTAAGCTCTAAGTTTAGCCGACTTGACCCACCAACAGCAGAGAAGGCCGAAGTGACAAAAACCTGCTGACGTGGGCGCAAACTGTCTGCACGTCCTCACTATTGGTCCGTTTCTGTTCACATTCAGATGTTGCCAGGGAAAGAGACCCCCCAACTAAACCCCCCCCACACACACACACCCACACACACACACAGAACGCGCTCCCTCCTCTGGTATTCTGCTAATTCCCACAGGAGCGAATAGAGTCCAGTCGACTCTGGTCCGGACAGCAGATGTGTCACCGCAGAGGAAACGAGGATGGAGCGCTGTGACAAAGTTAGCAGATGTTACCATGTTCCCTTTGTTTGTTTATGTTTTAACGGTTAGGATCATTATTACACTGGTTTCAAATGTTTGGCTCTTATCAGCTGTTAAAATGAAAAGCATGCACACAGCATATTACACTGTCTTTATTTACTGAGCACAAACTAAAGTTTGCTTTTATCTTCATTTAAAACCAGTTTCACTGACTGCAGACCAAACTGAACTACATCAAACAGTCTTTGTTTCTGCAGCCTTTCTCTCCAGCATGATAAAAGCAAACAAGGTCAAATAAAAGAAAAGAAAGAGGCGTAAACCATGTTTGTGTTTACTCTGTAGAACAACCCCTGGATACTGGGTGGTGCTCTGTGACGAGTTACCCTGCACATCAAGCTGTTTTAAGGTCAAACAAACCTTTTCATTTTAAGTGCTTTCAGTTTAGTTGGGAATTGTTTGGTGGCTTAAACTCAACATGGCTGTACATTGGATCAGTGTTAATTTTTAATGTGTTTCCTCATACTTCCACACTGAAATGTCTGGGTGTGATGCTTGATTAAGCAGGTTTTTGGCTCTGATTTAAAAACCTTCCACTTGATATAATTTATATGTGACGAGATTTATGAGGTTTTGTTTTACTTACGCTCAATAATAGTTTTCATCAAACCATCTCTTCAACATTGTTGGTTCCTTTTCGCCAGCGTCCAGGAGTTGTTCTCCCAACAACGGAATAAATTTGTGTTGTCAGGGATTTTTGTTCATTTACATATTTATGTATAAAATAAAGAGAAATGGCCCCAACACAGCTTTGAGATGAACTGGTGACCTGAAGGGTGTAGCCTGCTTCTCACTGCTGAGATAGGTGCCAGCTCAACTGCAACTCTGAACCCGAAAAAGCTGTATGTATGTATGTATGTATGTATGTATGTATGTATGTATGTATGTATGTATGTATGTATGTATGTATGTATGTA
>JBAFTA010000024.1:3723996-3743121 GCA_036919975.1 Melanotaenia parkinsoni | reverse complement strand
GGATGCAGCCGACA
Source organism: Melanotaenia parkinsoni (assembly GCA_036919975.1). Classification (NCBI taxonomy): domain Eukaryota; kingdom Metazoa; phylum Chordata; class Actinopteri; order Atheriniformes; family Melanotaeniidae; genus Melanotaenia; species Melanotaenia parkinsoni. Next base: position 3,743,107 of record JBAFTA010000024.1, on the reverse strand, counting down.
AACCTGCAGCAACTGTGTGATGCTGTCATGTTGATATGGAGAAAACCTCTGAGGAAGGTTTCCTACACCTTGTTAAATCTATAACACCAAGAAATAAGGCAGTTCTAGAGGGAAAAAAGGTCCGACCTGGTACTAACAAGATGTACTAATAAATTAGCTGGTCATGTCATGCTGCAGAGATCAGAGGGAGACTTAAAGAAATTTCGCTTTGTGTGGGATTTAGATAAGTTTGACTGTAGTGACTCCTAGTGGCTGAAAACACATAGACTCCAGTGTAAAAAGGATCCGACCTGCGCCACTTTGCTGAGTAAATACTCAAAATGAATAGACAAACTTTTAAATAAATTTCTTTTTTTAAGCTTAGACCCTGTAATAAGCTGATTTCCAGTTATAAAAGACCCTGCTTAATAAATTCATAAATATAAAAAACACAAAAGAAAAACTTTCAAAACCAAACTGAAGTTTAAGTTTGTGTTTATTGATTCAGCATAAAAACGACCAAAAAAGCTTCATAAACTGAATGTTTTTCCAGAGCAAAGTGTCAGAGGAGCCTAAAGAGAAAAGAGAGCTGCAGAATTATAATTAACAAAAAAAAGATGGAAGAATTAAAAACAGCGCTCAGTAATTTAACCTGACTGGTATAAATCATGCATCAGTGAATCTGTTTGAGCACTCTTTCTCTCATTTGCAGGTTTTTTAACGAGGACGCCACCCTCATGACTGACACAGAAGATGAAGAAATGGATGAAGCCAAACTTTTGCATCACCACTTTCAGAAAAAACATCGAAGGAAAACCAGGAACAGACAGAAGAGGCAGGAAGCAGGAGAGGAGCCTCCTGTTATCCGGGGTCTGTGGGTGCAAGAGATCGACTGGCTAAAGACGACATCATCTGCTGAGGTCATACCGCCTCCTTCACAGTTTACCGACTCACTTCCATGTTGCCATGGTGACCTGCTGCACTCTTGCATGTATGAAGTTTGCAGCTGCCCCGTTGACTGCGTCAAGGGGTCAGAGGAAGTGTCGCTGTGCAGATCGACAGATACAGAAGACGCATCCAGCAGCGACGACCGAGGAGGCTCAGACTCCAACTGTGAATCAATTAAAACTCATGAAAGTGAGTCAGACTCATCTTGCTGTGGTGATGCTGAGACACAAGATCAGTTTGGAGTCGAAGCGCAAACGTCTGGTTGTACATTTGAGCTGATGCAGGTGTCTGGATATAACTCTTCCTCTCATGTAGAGTGGGATTCTGCCTCCACAGAGTCCGTGCAAAGCCTGCTGGAAATTTCTGACTCTAATTATACTGAGAGCTTTGCGAACACATCTCAGAGTGAATTTGACTTTGATGACACCAGTGACTCAGCACTCGATGAGCTGAAAGGCAAAGTGACGCAGATATCAAAACACTTTGTCTCCACGTTTCTCAGAGATTCGATAAAACACATTCTGGAGGACTGGAAGACCACAAAACCTGCCAACGAAGGACTCATATTTCATCATGTAAGAAATTCACATCACTGTATTTTTCATGGGTTTACACTACATACCCTTTTAAGGAGATATAAAAACTGCTTCCACTGACCTTTATCACCTTTATCATTTTATATATATATAAAAAAAAGATATTTAGCATCAGAATTAGAATTTTTGTGAAAACTGCTTTGACTTTTCTCCCTACAGGATTGAGTGTAAAATGGAAATCGTAGTTTTAGGGAAACTGAAAGTTTTATTTTTTTTCTTTAATATATAGCAGCAACAATCTTTTAACTTTCACTAAAATATCAGAAAATGTCTCCTTTCTTTCCTCAGACTTGATGCTGGAAGTTTCCAAACGACAGGAAATCACTCAACTGCCTAATGATATCCAAAACAACAGCTAAAAACCAGCTTATTCCCTCTTTAACTCACTTGTATATTCACATTTTTTACACCAGAAACTGAAATGCACCACTGACATGTGCAGAAAAGCTTCATGGGCTTCACAGCTGCCAAACCAAGTCATCAGGAGTTACAGCTTTCCTCTAAATAGCAGTTTGAGACTAAGATTCAGGGGATTATCAGCCTAAATCATAGAGAGTGATGCTGTTAACATCACCATGGCAACAGTGACTGCTAATCAGAGCTCACAGCTGATAGACATTTAACAAATTTGTCAGTACAGACATCAGCAGCAGCTCATTTTCTTCAAAAAATTCTTCCTTAATATTGTCAAGTATTTTAGATCAAGAATGTTTGTTTTTTTTCTTTTATTGGTAGTAACAGATCATTTTACATAGTTAACTTTACTCGAGCAGCTACTGGCTGAATCAGTGAGGTTGGAGATAATAAACCTCTTATCTTTAATATCAAACAATATTACATTTAAACTGCGCTCAACAATCCTTCCTGGTAGCCATAATGAATATTGGAAATTTAAGTCAATCATCTTATTTTACTCTAGATGAGTTCATAACAACTCCCACAGTCTAGCAAGAGAGTTCTGGAAGGTCCAAGATGCTGGCAGCGGTTTCTTTGGGCAGGTGTTGAGTCCCAGCAGCTCGCAGGTGCAGCCGCTTGCTCACTAAAACCAACCCTGGCTTTAGCATCTATCTGCTAAGACATAACATGTAGCTTTAGTTTTTTTTTTTCAGGGTTTTATTAAATATTTTACATTAATTCATAATTCTCTACAAAAAACACCAACTGAATGACATTAATAGATGTTAACATATTGCCTTACAATAAAAGAGGGAAATTGGAATTACTAAGCACTGTTCTCTAATTATCACAAACAGCTGTCCAGACGTTCTGCATGTGGATGGAAACCCAGCATTGTCCTTTGCTTTCTCATTCTCAAACTCTTCTCAGTTTATCTTCAGTTGCCTCTCATTTTATGTCTTTTGTGTCTTTAAGTTACTGCAGCCCAACAGTTGTCAGTACAGGGAGGGAGAGGAGTACTGTGTTCTTCATCACATCCAGAACGGCTCGTACGGTGATGTGTTCTGTGTTCGGGACAAAACCACCAGATTCACATGTGCTGCTAAGAGGGTAAAACAGAGATTCACTCGGACATCTTCCACCTGAAGCTTCTGCTGCTTCTCAGCCATTTAATGTTGACTTTATTCAGGCTTTTGAATTATTTTGATTTCAGATTCCCCTGAGCCACTTCAGCAGTGAGGAGGTGGGTACGTGGAGCGCTCTGAACTCCCCTCGTGTGGTGGAGCTGTTCGGGGCTGTTCGGGATGGGCTGAACATTGTGCTCTTCATGGACCTGAAGCCAGGTAAATTAAGTGAAATGTAAACTGTGTGAAAACAATGAGTGATTCAAACAATGAAGCAGACTCTCCAAACCTCTCCAGCTTGCTTGGCCCAGCTTCTAAAGGAAATGACCTGCCTCCCTGAGGATCTGGCTTTGCACTACCTCCATCAGTCCCTGGGGGCGCTGGAACACTTGCACCACAGAAAGGTGCTACACTTGGATGTCAAAGGTGTGTCCATGTTTACAGACATGATCTGTGATCAAGTTTAGTTTTTAGTGACTTTAATACTCTCATCTGTCCTCAGATGGATAGCTCGTGTATGTGAGTCTGTCTGGTGACAGCAACAGAAATGATGAGATAATAAAATCGTAGCCATGCATTAGTTATGTGTGGGATGTAATAATAAAACTGGCCACAAAAGCATTAACATCTTTATATTAATGGGAATATGAAATATTAATAAAACTCATGAGCAGAAATATTTGAAAGAAATGCTAATGATAAAAGGATTTTGAATGAATTTGTAAATTAAATAAAAATAGGATGAAAATACATCTTTATTAAATTAAAATTGAAATAATTAGACCAGTAATGTAAAAATAATTATATTTCTTAAATTAAAAAAACAGTGCTCAAGAAACTGCATTAAACCAGTAAAATATTAAAACACACCATAATCTCTAGAACTAGCATCATCATCATCAAGACTAATCCAGCATGCGTCTTGCATCCTGCTGTAAGATTTCTCCAGCTAGTAAGAGACAGTCTTATCTGGACTCAAAACTCTGCTGCAAGGTAGCACAGCGCAGTTTCTCATGCCCGGGACAGCCACAGAAATGTAGGGAAGACTGGGGACAGTTGCAACAATTTTTTCATTTCTCTCAGTTATTCAGAGACCATTTGGATTAGACGTGCCAACTTTTTATATGTTGAACTTACATCTGTCTACTACAGTATTATCCCATACCATTTAAAGATGAGTACATTTGATATATCGGTCACAGTATTTATTTGAATGGAATAAGCCAGATGTTGCAACTGACCCCAGCCATGGGGACGGTTGCAACATTTAAAAAATACAGTAAATTAACTTTAGTATTTTGAAAGTATGTATGGTTTTACAATGTTGTTTTACAATGATACTTTATAAAATTAATCAAATATCAGTGGAGTTATGTTTGTTTATGTGTGGAACAAAGGCCTACCTTGGGTCAATGTTCAGATGTTGCAGATGCTATTCAATCTCTCCATATTTAATTGTTAGACAGGAAGAATAGAACAATTTGCAATGCAGCTTTTATTGAACATGTATCTATTGTACAAAACTGCAACTGTATAAAAACAGATTTTTGAAACTTGGGTTTCCTAAAAAAAAAAAAACACAGCTTATAAACAATAACAAACCCTCCTTCCCCAACATTTCTGCTGGCTCAGTGATTTTTTAACTGGGTCATTCTGAGTCACAGTTGTGGCATGTGTAAAAATCACCTCCACCTGTGCAATCTTTATGTGCCCAGGACTTGCACATCCAGCATCGCTGCCACACTTCCCTGGATTTCGAGTAGCTTTCCAGGCACACAATGCAGACATCTTCTTCCTCTTCAGAGTCTGACTCTTCTCTCTTTCTTTTTGACTGATCTTTTGTTTTCTTTACACTTGTCTTTGTGGTTTTCTTTTCTCCAATTCTTTTTTTTTTTTTACTTCTGCTGATGATGCTTGATGCTTGTTCCAAATACTGAGGGAACCCCTCTTTCAGGAACCCTCTTCCTCACTCGTGGAATACTGAATACAAACATAATACATTTTAAATGATTATTTATTGTTATAATTATTATATTATACTATTATTAATTATTAAATATGTTATTATATTTTAAAAAATACTGTTGTGTGGTCTGTTTTGATGTGGCTGCTTTGGTTGGGGACAGTTGCAACAAGTGACAGAACATCATTTGCTAGCTAGACACACTGTCCTTGACACATGCTAACAATAGGCTCTTTCCGACTGTAGGAACCTTTTGCAGTTCCTATAACCTTTTCAGGAACCAGGCCGTTTTTTTGCGCATTCCGACATATAGGAACTGGGGGCCAAAGCCCAAGTTTTGATTAATTCATACAAAAGGCCAGGACAGTATGACAAAAACACAGCAGATGAAAAAGAATGTTTTTATTCCTCCAAAACAAGTTTTTACGTAAAATGGAGCAGCAGATGTTAAATGTGACTTCTGTGTTTCTGGTGGGGGGAGGGTCTAACTGAGCATGTGCAGTATGAATGTTTTCACTCTAGCATGTTTCTGATTGGAGGAATAAGACTTGTTGCAACAGGCCATCTAACAAGTCAGGAAAGTTTTATGGTTGGAAAGTTACGTAGTACGTCCTGAAAGATGCAAGGTGCCTGGACAGGACTCAGTTTTAACACGTCAACCTGACAATCAGGTGTGTAGCAGCCTCCCGCAGGACCTCTCAACCCTTTCCATCATCCACATTTGGACCTTTTTGCTTTCTAAATACTGTCAAAGCACAACTATTTCATATTTTGGTGAGAGCTTGTTTTAGAAACGAAAGTAACTACACCCATACTTTTTGTGTAACTCCACCCACTGCCAAATTTTGAGAAATGCCTGAAACTGCAACGGTTGGGGTGGGAGGTGTGGGGTGATCAGGGGGCAGAGAGTGGGCGGGTCGGGATGCCAGGCAGAAATGATTGACAGACAGCAGCTCATCTCTCTGGCAAGATACAAAGTGATATTCACAAAGCAGCTACGCCACAGAGCGTCTTTGAGGTGGATGACTTTTCCCCTCCTGAATCTCCTCAGCTACACATGAACAAGGTGGTCCTGACCCGTATCAGTGTTAGCCGTTAGCGCTGTTAGCTGCCTGTTAGCTGCCTGTCAGCAGCTCTGGAAAGCTGTGGAGACTCGCGGCAGGTTGTGGCAGCTGCAGGAAGTTGCTGCTGCTACGATTTGAGCTGCTATCTGTCGCCAGATGAGAATCAAAAGCACAAATCCATCCCATTGCAGGAAAATTTCTTTATAAACTCTGTGAAAGAATAGAAGTCTGAAACTAGCAAATCTATATCATATAAGTCCACCTGTGTTGGTGGCCGTGGTTTTCTATGTATGTAAAGCGAAGACCCGCTTATTTGCATCTGGAGGGAGGGGCTGTGAGGTTTTTAAGGTGAGCCGCATTAGTACGGCTCTACATCATGAAAAACAAAACCTGGTTTTATTCTGTAGGGGGCGTTGTGAGCCTCTTGTCATCTTATCTTTGGATTGCACTATCCCTTTAAAGTACAGGAATGATCATGTGACTTCACTTCACCCAACCAGATATGAGTACTCAAAACTTTTTGAACCCTTTGCACACAGTAGGTCGGGCCTTTGCAACCATAGACTCAAACTTTTGACACTAACTTTTTCTTTTTGCTCTGATGCTGCTTGTTCTTAAGTCTCATCATAAAAGATTATTTTATTACTTGGCTTTTAAATTTTTTGTCATTTTTTTCCTTTTAGTTCTATATTCTTTGTTTTTTAAAGCTAGCACTAATTTTAAAATGAGCAAGGTTGTAAAAATATGATTGTAAATAATCTTGTATTGACTGATTCTTTAATTAGCAAACATTAATGAAGGAATGAAGGTTGTGTTGTGATACATGCTTGAGTTAAATTTACACACAGGGTCCCATCTATTCTCATCTATTCTACAGTCATTTACCAGATGCTTTTATCCAAAGCGACTTACATTTGAGAGTAAGAACAACACAAGCAAGAATTCAAACAAGATGGGACATCATCACTAAGTGGTGATCAGACTGCTGTGAGTCCAGTTGGACCCTGGTACCATCATGTAGTGCTAGAGGCAGTGCATATAATCTGTGCAGTGATGGTACATTTATCATCAGCTGTAAAGCCTTACGCTCAGGGTCAGCTAGCATATGTGGTGATGGCATCTAATCCTAAACTGACACCTCACTCCTAAACCCTAGGTAATCCCTGCTGATGGGATTGAGCAGAACGGGGCTTTCTGAAGTTGGGCCCCTCCATTTTGTTCCCAGCTTAAATCTTAAACTTCACTCAACAAACATCCATCAAATGACCACTCTTATCCCATCAGATCTTTATGTAGAGGTGGTAAGAAAAGATTTATGTGCTTTGAGATGGACGTTCATCTATGAAAATAGAGGCTGCATACCGCCCCCTCCCTTGTGCCCGTCTACCTGACAGTCTTTGACAGCTTCCTGTTTCTCAGTCAACTGTTTCATAATGAGCACCAAATGCAAACAAGCTGTCTCACTAAATCCTGTGTGTTGATTTTATTCCAGTTGACAATGTGCTGCTGTCTGCAGACTGCAGAGACACATTCCTCTGTGACTTTGGTCTCTCAGAGACGTTGGATGACAGCGGAAGGAGCACTAAAGCATTCAGAGGTGAGTTTAAAGGTCTGCAGGAAAATATGGTAAAATTATCTATTTTTCTAGCAGTTTAGAGCATTTGTTTAATATCAATAAAATACAGATCAAATATTTTTAAAGATTCTCCATCAGCCCATTTTGAGCGTTTCTACAAGTTTTTAAGTTCAGCATGCAGTGCATTTGTGTTTAAACTCATACCATCTAAAAAGGGTTATGCATTAAACTGCACACTCACAACGTTAACCCTTTAAAGCATGTGCATCATATTTGATCCAGTTTTATGAGACCTATTTCATCACTGTATGGGAAAAACTTTGTGCCAAACCCTGTAGTTTACAAGCTGATACCTGTCTTCTGCCCGCTGGTGGACATTTATTTTTACTGCAATAATTCTGATATCACATGGCATCACTTATCGTTGCTGTCGGGCAAAAACCTCCTATGTCCAAAATTTCTGATTTTTGTTTTCCTATATAAATCAGTACTTTTGGTCACCCTTTATGTCTGTCTATTGTTTAAGAAATATTTAACCAAAGATATATGATGTAAAACACAATACCAAGTTTGATGACATTTTGTCCAGTTATTACAAAACCATGCAGTTTTTTTTCATTTTTTGAAAAATTTTTGGAGAGAGGAGGTTTGCGTCCGACAGGGTGCTTAGAAAAACTCATCCATGATTTCACATTACAGGCATTTGTATTGATGTAATACTCCAGAAAATCTCACAAACAAATTTAGCTCATTCGGAAAAACCTATGCCAATGAAGACTTGAGAAAATGAATATGACATTGCAGACACACATGAGCCCAATCTGAGCCATATTTTACTCTGTTGAGGCACTTCAAGGTTCAGGGTTCAAGGAATCTTTATTATCCCGTGAGGGTCATTTGTTGTACAAGGGACTGTAATGTCATGGGTTGGACCCTAAAAATGATATAAAATTGGTGTTTTTGGTTGTAGGAGCTGGGTTTCCTGGCACAGAGACCCACATGTCCCCAGAGGTGGCACGAGGGGATCAACTTTGTGCCAAGGCAGATGTGTGGAGCAGCTGCTGCATGTTACTGCACATGCTCAATGGATGCCAGCCATGGATACGTTATTATTCCCATCCACTGTGTCTCCAGGTCAGAATGTCTCTTATTTGCTGTCAATCCCACAATAAAATGAGACAAAACAAAGATCTAGACTGGGGTATTCTCATGTTTCGGTTTGGCAGATTGTCAACGAGCCTCCACCTCTGTGGGAGGTGCCGTCCAAGTGTAACAACTTCACAGCCGAAGTGTTTAGAGCCGGACTCCAGAAGGACCCAGATAGACGAGCAACAGCGAAGGAGCTCAGGAGGAAAACCACCAAAGCTCTCAGAGCAGGTCAGTCACACATACGTAATCATACTATTTATCCAAAAAAGAATAACGATAAACTCTACTTATCAATGATTACATATGAAACCACACTTCTAACAAACATCTGACCAATATTGAGATGAGCTCTCTAAAAACAGGTGATGCAGTTCAAAACTTTTGAATTGCCATCAGCATTATTTATGTGTTTCCTCCACAGTTGGAGGTCTGAGTCCTTCCTCCACTGAGACTGCCTGTGAGAAGCTGCTTCAAGGCCGAAGTCGGCACGAAGATCGCCTCCGTTTTTCAGTCCCCGAAACTCCTGCTGCCCTAAATAAATCATCAGCTGCTGCCTCGGCTCCAGGCGTGCTCTGGGTGAGCCCTTGGAGGATGATGGCAGTGGACGAGGACAGCAATGACTGGACGGGTGGAGACTCAGACCGAGAATCTGAAGCAGAGACAGATTCTTTAAATGGGGAATGGGACTCCCACCCAAAGTCACTGCGGGATGATTACGAAGCAGAGTGGGAGACCGGGTCTGAGTCAGAAGTTGATATATACATGGGAGAGGAAGAATACGTTCAGGAGAAGGTGCTGAAAGCTGAACAAGACTATGAGGGAGATTGGGAGGAGGGGGGGGATGAAGAGGAGGAGGACGAGGAGAGTGATTCCTCTGTGTCTACAGAGTATCTTCGTACTCTCAGAGGCCTTTTCCCATTGCTGCAGAAGGGACAAAGGACAAAGGACAGCTTGTGTGGATCAGAGACAGAGCTGGAATACCTTAGAGATGGTGAGTCAGAGTAAATCTTCATCATGAGGAAGGCTCAGCAGGAGCATCATCAAGGCATTACTCACATAATTATTTTATTTAATCTGCTGAGGCTGAATTATAGTCTGAACGGTCAAGTGTATGTGTGTGAATATATATATATACATGTATGTATGTATGTATATGTGTGTGTGTGTGTATGTATACATATATGTGTGTGTTTGTTACCATAAATCAGTGGTTCTCAAACTTTTTGAGTAACGATCCCCAAGTAAACCTACGGTGGTGTTTGCGACGACTTAGTGATCAGTCGTGTGATGTATGATTCGGGTCATCTTGCAGCATCCTCTAAATGTGAGTCTTCATAAATAAGAAGGATAAGGTGGCTGTTAGTGATTTACCGCTGTGATAAGGCACCTACATGCCAAAATTCAGCCTCTCTGGCAGACAGAAAATTACATTCAGATTGTTAATGTGGCATTTGTTCTGACTTTGTCATCTGTGTTAATGTGGTAAAAAAAATTAAGGGTCTAATGTCAAAGATTTAAATATTCGTTAATAATTTTATTTTTAACAGCCCTGATAAAAATTCCAAAGTTTTTCAATAAATGTAGGTAGGCTATATTTTTTTAGTCATCCCGCTTTGAGAACCACTGCCATAAATATGGAAATAATTTAACTATTGATCTTATTTATTCATAAATAAATACAATTAAGCATTAATGTCAGTTAAGTTAATTTTTCTAAATAATTTCATGACATTAATAAAATGCTACTACATTTTATATAAATGCCACAAATCATTAAGTATGAAGGTAATGGTGATACTGTACTGCATTAGCCAAGCAGATCATGTTGCTTAATACAAACAAAAATGAATGTGTTGTCTTTAGATGTCCCTGCAGGAACCAGAATCCAGACCCCCTCCCCAGAACCACGAGATGACCCTCCATCCTGTTTCAGCTGCTCTGACACATCACAGACAGATGTGTTGGACAAGGTTAGATTCAGGCGTGCATTTATGCTGCACATGCAAAAATCTGAGCCCCAAAAACCAAACATTTCTTTCCGTGTTCAAGGACTCGGACCATTCGTCTGATGACCTGAGCTCCGGCGTCTTTTCTTCCTGTAACAGTCACTCTGAGGGACACTTGGAGTGGCTGGCTTCAGCTCATCGGCCATCCTCATGCTCCTTTGAGGGTAAGATGGCAGGAATCTGTCACTGGTTGGTTGATGATGGGATGTTTTAATTAAAAGAAAAGTAAATCTCTGACATTTGAAGGTGTTGACATCTGGATTGAGAACGTTCAGGGGGAATGTTTGAGGATCCGAGAATGCCGACGGGTCAACGTGGGCCATGTTGCTGTAGGGATCAGTGATCAGGTATGGGAGGGATGACTCGTGAGATTTTAATTTGAGTTCTGAGACTGGAATCAGTACTTTGTGTAGCATGATTTACATATTATCATTCTATAAAATTAGGAAACTATTCACATACTTGAAATCAGTTCAACTGTAAACATTGAAACATGCCATTAGGATGAATCCAATCTTTTGGATCCAGCCTGCAGCCAAACAAAATCCACATTAATCCCATCTGTCACTCAGGTCTCTGGGAAAGGCTTCACTCTGGAGATGCTGGACAGAAAACCTGTGTCCTTTGAACAGGAGATCAAACAGTCGGGCCTGTGGCTCCGCTGTGTTCCTGCTCCTGACAGATGTCAGCGCTGGAGGTGGAGGGTCAGAGATGGCAAGCTGGAACTCAGAGACTGAAACTTTTGCTGCTGTTTTCTGTTATTTGCACTAAATCTGTTTTTATTATCTGGTGGTGGGTGGGGTCTTCATTAGGTAAATATAACCTCAGATGAAAAGCAACATGTGTTGTGTCACAATTTATTCAACATTAACTAAGTCAAGCTGCAGAAGCAGTGTATGGAAAACCAAGTCCACCGTCACAGCTTCTATAGGAGTTGAGAGGGTGAGCAGCAGCCAGGTGCTGCTGATCAAATGGACTCAACTGATCATCATCAGTGTGAGCTCCTCTATAAAAGCCGACGATTTGACGGTTTGCAGCATACAGAGCACAATGCCAAGGACAAGGGTGTCCTAAATCAGTCCTTGAGGACCACAGTCCTGCAAGTTTTGGATGTTTCTTGCTGCAACACACCTGAATCCGATTAATTAATCAACATGTTTGGGCAGCACTTGACATCAAGCTGTTGAGGAAAGCCATTTCATTGGAATCAGGTGTGTTGGAGCAGGAAAACATCTAAAACCTGCAGGACTCCAGCCCTCGAGGACCTGAGCTGGACGCCCCTGGCCAAGGGGGAAAGACATCAGCAATGGTATTAAAGAAGCAATTTTTCCTGCTCATCAACCTGAAATGTCCAGGGATGCAGGGATGTCCATATCTCTGCAAGGGATATGGACATCCCTGCAAGCTTAGACCAAAATCAGACCATACAATATTCATAACTGCAAAACAAAACCAAAAGCTGCATCTGACTCTACAGGCTGCAGTTAGCAAGTTAATTGATGCCAGAAGAATGATAATTTGGGCTTGTTTTGCAGCTACAGGACCTGGACACTTTGCAGTCATTGAGCGGACCATTCTAGAGTCAGCTGTAAGGCCATCTGTTTGACAGCTAATACTTCGCTGAAATTACCCCAAACAACAGGACAATGATCCCAAACACAGGATCAGGTCTATAACAGAATCTCTGAAAAGGAGAAGAATAAAGATGTTGTAATGTTTTAAAGTCCAGATCTTAACCTGATTAAAATGTTGGGGTGGGACCTTCAGAGAGCTCTGCATTAACAAATGCACCAAACCTCAATAAACTGAAACAGCGTTGTAAAGAAGAGTGGGCCAAAGGTTTTATTTACTTAATTTTAAAATATAATATGACAGATATAGCCTTCCTTCATGTTAGTGACATGGTGCATTATTCTCCTGGAAGAATCCATGAAGGGATGAAAAACTGTGGGATGAACGTGGTTATAAACAATCACTCAATGCTGTTGGATTCAGGTGGTGGTCGCTGGAAGCAAAACAATCCTAACAGTGTTGCACCTCCACCAGCAGCAGCACCAAGCCTGGACTGTTGACACAAGGCAGGTCGACTGCCTGAATCCATGCTGTTGATCCTGACCTGCCATGTGCAGACTCAGCAGAAATGAAGATTCATCGTATCAGGTCGGGATTTTTTCAGCCATCACTTTGATAAACGCAGCCTCTGAATCCTGCTCTTTAGAATTCAAATAAAACCTAATCTGGCTTCTTGCTGTTGGCACAAAGTTGGGCTCATTGTGCGTTCCGGGTTTCTTTCCATGTCTGATCAGTACCTTTGAAGAGAAGTTATTTGAGGGACAACAGCCTCTCTGTCAGGTGACCTCTGACCTCTCTAATCAGCAGAACTGCTGCTCACTGGATGTTTTTTTGTTTTAAACTCTCTAAACTTTAAAGATGCTGTTGGTGAAACCCAAAGAGATCTGCTGTTACAGAAACATGACATCCAGCCTCTCTGGAACTAACAGTTATACTACATTATGCTCATTTCTATAGAGTGATCCATTTTTTAAAGGAATGATGTATTAAAATTGATTCATTAATGTGGAAAATAAGGGAATCAGGGAGGAAATATAAAGAGAATTTAATTTTTAAATGTGGGACTATTTAATCAATAGAATAAAAACATAAAAATTATGTAGTTTTCATATTTATTTGTCCTATTTCTTATTATATTTGTATTTTTGTTCATTCATGTATTTATATTCTTATTAAATGTTTTTATTCATAAGTTGATCCGTCTCTGCACTTTTTAAATATAAGCAATTTTTATTTTATCTGTTTATTTCTATTATTTGTTATTGTTTTGCCTATTTTTAATATACAATATGGTAAAAATGTATTCTTCGTGCAGATGGTGCAAAGGCCCCGTGGTTCATATCCACGCTAACAGAGCTGCACAGGCAACTCCTCCCTTAGCAAACAAAGTCATACTTAAATGCACACGAGCCCAGAGCCACCTGCTGCTGCTGCTACACAGAATACCAGCCTCATAAGTGATTAATGATCCAAGGATCAGTGAAAGAAAATTATTATTCTCGTCTCTTGTGTGTTTGCTCACACATTCTTTTTGTAACTTAAAAATAAACTAAACATCTTTGCATTATTGATGAATAAAAACATTAAAATGTGTGAGCATGGCCTTCACAGAAGGATGGCAGATATTTTTAAAGGAGCCTTAAAACTAAGAAGCACAACTTACATTGGAGGCTTACAGCTGCAATGCAGTGTCTCTTTAAGAGAAGAGAGTGAGATAAACTTTAGGAATACAAATGTCAGATTTGCAAGGGCCAAATGAAAAGTTAATGTTTGCTTTTTGGGGCAATCTATGGTCTGAGGTCCTATAAGGAAGGGTGGATTAAACCAAACTTAAGTAGACAAGTTGCGCTCCACAATACTCCCATATACTTGCTATTTGAAAGCAGGCTCAGGGACCCTAAGAATTATCAGAGTTTCCTGTTAACATTTTTTATTTGAAACTGAAACAGCAATGACACATGGCAGCATGAGACTAACTTATGATTACATAGAATTGCTAAATTAAAAAAAAAAAAAACATTCAAAACTCAAAAAGGCCACAAATGGACTCAAATAAATGTAAAAATTGAAGCAAAATAATAATAAAATCAGTCAAACATACAATATGATTGAAAAAGACATGTCAAACATAAGTAGAAGCATCTGCCCAGCAACTGTTTAACCTCTTATGGTCAAGTGCAGGCTTGTAGGGAGGCTGGAGTCTCTCCCAGCGGCTAGGTGAGGGGTAGAGTAGGGTGCCAATTAACCAGAAGCAGAAAGATCAAATTGTCAAGAGACAACAAAAAACATAAGCAATCTTTGTTGTCATTTTATGTGTCGTTCAGTTTGGGAATGCTGCTGTTGTCTATCCATCCATTATTTATACCGCTTCGTCCAATGAAGGGTAGCAGGGAAGCTTTATATCACTTTGTTGATAATTAGTTTTAAATGGTGATCTCACGATGATTACTGGAGCCATTTTCTGGTTATTGTTTTATCTCCTGGTTTTTATTAGCTCAAATCCGTGGAAATAGTTCATTTTGATAGTTATTGTCTTTTAACCAAGCTCATAAACAAATATACCATCACATCAGACGTTTTGTGTTTTTGTTTTATCCCATCTATAATTCCCATCTGATTTGTACATCGACCTTGATTCATTTTGTCTATTTGCATGGTTGTTGGGTCTTTTTTTGATCAGTTTTCAATCTTCTGTTATTGCTTTCTTACTTTTTAACCAAGGTGTGTGGTTTTAAGCAAATATAAACAGTTCCCTCTGGGGGCCTCCTAACCTCAGATCCTACAAACTCAGCCTGAAAGGGCTGTTTTTTTTTTCGTTTGTTTGTTTTTTAGTAACCTAAGAAGCTATTGTTGTATATAAAGCTTAGAGCTCATAAATAAGAAATCATCTGCAGGAGAAGAGCCAGTGTCAAACTCTGGCCAGTCATCAACGTCATATCATCAACTTCCACGAGAACCTGTCTGAAACTTGAATAACTTGTGTACGGATCACTTCCTCGACATTTTGTGCACTATGCACACAAACGGAACTGTTGGGGCGCTGATTGGACTCCTGGGTGACCGGGGCGGGTTATCAGTTACACCATAGGCACTGTGATTGGTCGCAGCTTCATAGTGGGAAGTGCCCGAACGCCGGTGTCTCCCTGGTTGCGCAAGACGCCATTTTGGAGTGACAGTGGAAGATAACGGAAAGAACAAGAAGCTGTTTTTTCTAGAGGTAATAACCCACTGAAACGCGTTTATTTTTCTCATTTAGTATTACATTGTGTGTGATGATTGTCGCTCTGCTCTAACTGCTCGATTTAAATGGGGTTTAACATGACGTCACGGTGTTCTCTCTTTACTGTGACGCGGCATTTAGCTAACGGCGGCTAGCTCGCGACTAGAGTTCCTGTAACCGAAGATCAGAGATATATCACTGCCGGTGTTACACCGTGCCGGGCTTCGGTTCCCTCGACGGTTGTTATCGTATGTCGGCGTCTTATGTCTTCATAAAGTGTCGCCGTGTCTTGCAAACAGCGCTTCTCTCAAGATCGTAAACGAATTGTGTAGTCCGCTAGCAGCTAGCTCCCGTAGGCTAGCAAGCTAACTAGCTAGCCGAAGCATCCGCCCTTACAGAAGCTAACAGTAACCAGTTTCGAGTGATGGTAACAGCTAAAACCGTCACCATTAGACTTTTTTGAGCATTCAGTATTTTCGTTTGAATTTTGCCCTCAAAAACAGACTTTTTAATTTAGCTGAATTAACGGACTCTGTCTGAGGTCGAGGTGTGTGTTGGCAACGCTATCCCCGCCGCTAAGACAGTTTTCCAGCTGGAACAGGCCTCTCTTATCGAGTAATCAGTTAGCCCTACGGCTTATCCGGCTAAGCGAAGTACCTGCTGCAGGACACAGTTTTCAGCTGGTCTGTAAAGAGTTTTGAATAATTGATGGGGACTTAATATTTGTATCGTTTTAAGGTAAATTCGATTTAACGTCGGGGCTGCTCTTTGGAAAAGCCATAAATGTTATCTTTAACCAAAAATTAATGTTAAGATTGCATAATAAATTGCAAGTAAATTTGATCTGCGCATGTGTACTAATATCAGGGAGACGTGTATTGTAAAGTGGGGCATATTTATTCAAAATTCCTTTTTTGTTCTTGACTCAGATGGAAACTGAAATTGTCCTCATTCTACGTGACTAACTCTCAGAAGTCTGAGTTCATGGACACTTTTTTTCCATTAGTTATTTTTTAAAATCGTCGTTGTTATTGAAATAAACTTTTTGCACACTGTAAGTTGGCAAAGATCAGGGAAAAGCTCAAAGGATAAGGATGTTTATGCACGTGAAAGGAAATCATGTCCCCAGGATTAGTTGCTGTGTTAATTGTGCCTTGATGTTGTCACAGTGATTTGTGTGATCATTTATATCACCACCACAGAACTGTATACCATGAGTGAGATAAGTAAAACTAGTAGATCTCTCAGATAAGTCTGGAAATGAAGAAGAGAGAATATGAATGCTGTGAGGTTTTAGTGAGGCACAAGTTTTTCATCCCTAATTTTCCCTCCTCGGTCTCTTCATAGGGACTATTTCAGTACCCACCTGCTTTTGTTTTTGTCTTTCAAGTCATTTAGGACTTAAGTTGAACAAAGGATGGCTCTCAAAACTCCTCAGTAAAAATTAATCATCATTACTTTTGAATCTTTTTTTTCTCTCGATGCGGCTTCCTTTTCCTACAAAACCCTTCTCAGTCATAACATGATTATTACTTTCTTTTTTAATCCACTTAATCAGTTACTTTGTCATAGTTTCCCCTTTTATAATGTTACAATTTGTATTTCGCAATATGTAACATGAGGAAATTTTATTTTTAATGAGTTATACTAATTAGTATTAGTTCAAATATCATACATGTGCATCTCCATACTTTCATTGATGTTTTTTGCCCTGTAAATGCAGCTGATTGCAGAAGGAATATGCAGCTGACATGTGAAATAAAATATCCTGTTCAGTGATAGTTTTGTTTCCTTGAAGATCATTTTAATTGTATTTCCTCCTTTCCTTTTGGTATGTGCTAGACTGAGGACATTACACTCAACAGTTTGCTTCATTTACAGCTTCGTCACCATGGGGAATGTATTCGCAAACTTATTCAAGGGCCTGTTTGGCAAAAAAGAGATGAGAATTCTCATGGTCGGGCTTGATGCTGCTGGAAAAACAACTATCCTATATAAACTGAAGCTTGGAGAGATAGTCACCACTATTCCCACCATCGGTATGAATGTTTTTATATCTTAATGAGATGAGCATTTCTGTTACTTTCCCTCCGACGTGTCAGGGTTTCTGTGTTTTGGTTTTTTTCTTTTATGATAGAATAATGTTTTTCTCAGCCTTTTTTTTCGCTCTTTAATTTTTGTAATGCTTCCTAAACATTGTTTTTTTGTCATGTTGTCAAAGCAAACATAGTACAACTTCAGCTTCAGACCAGGAAATGTCATCATGGAAGATTAGGAAACATCCTGTTTGTTTGTTTGTTTGTTTTTATCCCTGGCACTGAGTATTGAAGATCAATACCTACATTTGATGCATACTCGTGAAACGGTTACACTGAACTGGAATTCAGTAAACTTGAATAAGGTTTAAGTTGAATTTATAATGATGCTAAGCTGCTTGCAGCGTTGTATTTTTAAATTTAGATGGTTCCTATTTTCTCCACATGTTCTTGCTATGAAAGTTTTTTTTCTGATTCACCGATGTTTCTCCTCTTCTGTGCAGGTTTTAATGTTGAAACAGTAGAATACAAGAACATTAGCTTCACAGTGTGGGATGTGGGCGGTCAGGACAAAATTAGGCCGCTGTGGCGCCACTACTTCCAGAACACTCAAGGTGAGGAGACTTTATCTGAGCTGGCAGTGGCATCAGTATACATCACTGCCCATAGATGGTCTCAGCAGTGCATAAAAGATGATCTTAAACCCAGTGAATGGCTTGTCAGTGACTCATATGCCATTGTTTAATTCTCCAAAGGCATGTTGTGTGACTCCTTCGCTGAAATATTATTCCTTTGTACTCATCTCTAGGTCTCTTTTGCAACCTGTAGAAATGACTGTTTAAATACACTATCAGCTTCAGTATTCATGTTTTTATGTTGTTTTATTTTGGTGGTCTGGGATTTAAAAGAAAGCAAAGGATAAAGAAACTTCTTGATTTAACATTAAAAAGCCTCCAAGGTAAAACATTTCCTTAACATGCTGACACACACACACATCAGGAAGTGGCCCAACCCTTTGTTGACAAAAGCCTGAATATCCCAGTAGCACTTTTGGCTTAAGGCCCCATACACCAACCTAACAATCACTCATGAACGTCTGGGGCGTCTGTGAAAGTCTGTCTCACTTCTCTCTTTTTTTGTGGTGTAATGACCTGCTGGACCCAGTTGATTCAGCAGTTCACTGACAGATTCATCTGATTTCACCTGTTTTTTGTGTTGGCCTCTTCCTCTGTTTTACTACAACAAACAGACTCATTCTGCAACCAAGTTCTCACCAACCATGTCCCCAAATTCTCTTCAAACTTGATGTTTGGGTGGACATATGACAGCGGTGCCATACAAAGCTAACTGTTTTTCAGTTTCTTTTGTTGAATGCTATAGACCAGGGCTACTCAATTTGGTCCTCCGAGGGCTGCAATCCAGCAGGTTTTCCATGTATCCCTGCACCAACACACCTGAGTCAAATTAATGAGTCATTGTGTA
>JBAFTA010000024.1:3713146-3723896 GCA_036919975.1 Melanotaenia parkinsoni | reverse complement strand
TACACAATGACTCATTAATTTGACTCAGGTGTGTTGGTGCAGGGATACATGGAAAACCTGCTGGATTGCGGCCCTCGGAGGACCAAATTGAGTAGCCCTGCTATAGACCATCTTACTCTTCTGTGACGGGCCGGCATAGATTACACACACTGGTTATCAGTTAAACATTTTTGGTGTTATGTTTAAGTGTTTGTCTAGACACTCCCAGCAACAGGGAACCCAGCTGGTGACTCGTTGGTCACTGTTGGTTTTAATGTCCATTTATCCCAAAATAACACTTCAAGCCTTGAAGTGCTGTCCGAATCTGAATGACACATAGCGGAAAGACTGTCGCTGCTCGAGATTTGGCTTTTTAATACCGTATTGCAGCTTGAACTTGACAACCTTACGTAAGAAATTCATCTGTTCTGAATTATTAAATACATGACTTCAGTGCGTATCAGCTTTTGTGTTCAGTTGGACTTGTAGTGGCCAAGTCAAGGAGAGTAATTAAATCTTTGTAGCTTCATTCTGCTGCACTGACCTGCAGGCTGAGTTGTGTTGTTTTGTTTAATGAATAAATGTTCTTGACATAATCATTTACAATCATTAGCAGAGTTATAAATAATAGCTGTGTTTGTTTTTAGGGCTTATTTTTGTGGTGGACAGCAACGACAGGGAGAGAGTGAACGAGGCGAGAGAGGAGCTGTCCAGAATGCTCGCTGAGGACGAACTGAGAGACGCTGTGCTGCTTGTTTTTGCAAATAAACAGGTGAGATGTCAGTCTTTTTTCCCAGAGCATCTTCTCGTGTAATTTGAGCTTTAAAACCAAGACAGGCAGCGTTTTGTCTGAAAAATGAAGCCGATAAAGCTCATGAGTAAATGCGTAGTTTATTTGTCCTGCACTTCTCAGCAACATGGCAGTTTTTTTTTATCCATCAACAGCAGATAAAGGGAAATATTTATAAAATCAATATTTAAATTGGCTTTATGATGATGGAATAGGAAAATTATACAAATGTTAAAAAGCCACATTAAACCAAAAAAGGATAACATGAGCTAACAACCTGCAGTACTCAGTACTCACTGCATGTTCTCCTCTCAGGATCTCCCCAACGCTATGAATGCTGCAGAGATCACAGACAAGCTGGGCCTACACGCCCTCCGCCAGCGCAGCTGGTACATCCAGGCCACCTGCGCCACCAGCGGGGACGGCTTGTACGAGGGCCTGGACTGGCTCTCCAACCAGCTGAAGAACCAGAAATGATCCATTCCACCCGTTTTGATTTATTTTTTTGTTTGTTGTTTATTTTTTTCTGTTTCAACACAGCGGCAGCACCGGACCCAGGCCCCACCGCTCCCCCATCTGCCCGGCTCCCTGCCCCAGCTCTTTACTTTCGAGACCTTCCTTCATTCCCTCTTCCTGTTTTCTCCCCTCGTCAGTACTCTCGGGGCTCTAGCCTGTGCTGCTTGTGTGTGCGCGGGCGTGTATGTGTGTGCGCATGTGAGTGAGTACCTTGTGTGTTCAGCGAGTGTGTGTGGGTGTGAAGGCGTCTGTGTGTTGGCTGGGATTGGGAGTAACCCTGGCGTGCCTTTTACACACCTCCTGTGGAATCAGCAGTCTGGTTTTCAAGCCCCTTTTCCATCCACCAAACTCAGCCTCTGCCCCACCCAGCCTACCCCCACTCTCAGTCTTGCACGGCCCCCTTCTCCCCACCCTTACTCCCCAGAGGAAGCATGGTTTTCATACGGCAAAGAAAGAGCAAGGGTGCAAGCTCTCCCTCCTCCCTTTAGTATATACGTTAACTAGAAAAGGTCGCCCAGTATAGACTGAATGCTAGATGTTCATTTTAACCGCTTAGATTTTGAGACCTCAAACCCACCAGTAAGAGATTCAGTAAATTGCATCTTAACCTGTATCAGGTCAAAGCAAATCAAAAAGCAGAAAAGAAAAAAATCCCATCCTCGGTCATTCTGCTGTCATTTGAAAATCATGCTGTTTGTTTTATTATTATTATATTGGAATATAGCAGATTATTCTTAGAAATGGTTCTGCAGTGAACACTACCTTCCTCCCCGCCTCTGAGATCACGAAGCACAAGGCAAGCCAACAATCGTCAAAACGAAGAATTAAAATTAGAACCTGCGAGTGTGTGTATGCAGTTCTCGTCTCTTCCAGGTCTTTTGGTTGCTGGCCTTTAATTCCCGGGATTAAATTGGATATTTTTGAGATGACCTTCAGTGTACTGAATCATTCTGACAGTGTTCCTACTGTATGTCAAACATCAGCCGGTGTCCTGATACATTCACGAGCTTCACATGAGACGTTACATGTGGGTTTACTTTTTGTTTCTGTAACTAGTTTTAGCATTTCTACTTGTACTTTGACTGCTGAACCAAATGCATCGAGCAGTGTGACAAATCCTGTACATGGAAGTAGTAAGAGCGTCTCCGAGGGCCTGAACTGATTTTGACGAGTTTTATTTTCACTCACCAACGGTTGGCAGTTGTACATTAAAATCTGAAAAGCATCCAGCTGTGAGGTTTTTGTGGTTGAGATGAAGAATGGGCACCAAATATGAAGGCTCTTAAACTGTGAACTGTCCAGACGAGAAGAAAAGGAGGGAAAAGAAAAAAGGTTAGCGTGTCTGGGTGTTTTACAGGCTACTTCTTGTCATTGTAGCGCTGCATACTTAGTGACCGAGAAGACCACCAAGTTCTGGGGGCGAGCTGGAAGGACTTGGTTGGAGACCTGTCGAGGGGAATGGGTGTGTAGTTACCTGGTCCTGAGTTTCAGCAGGCGTCCTCAGTGTTGAACCATGGGGGGGTTAAGCTGGCACTTCTGTCAAGAATGATTGTAAATCTGTAAGTTCCCCTGTAAACTGTTTCCTTGGGGATTTCCTGAACACATTAATAAACATGATTTGATCCAACAGCTGCTGGAGAGACGTGTTGAATTTTCCTTCCTCAGCCTGTTGAGCTCTCATATCATTTGTGATGTTTGCTTCTCTGCAGTCATATTAGAAAAATAATAAAACGGGATTTAAATGTGATTTGGTGAATCTGCAGGGCCGAGTCAGTTCTTTATTCATGTGGTGGCAACACAAGAGAAATGTTCACGCTCCATGTCAGTGTTTGATCAGAAGTTACATCTCAGGTGTAAAGTTTCTTTTATCTCTTAAGATCAGTTATATTTCCTTATAACTTCATTAGAAATGAAGCTCTTAAACATTTACCAGGAAACAAGAGGAGCCTAAATGTGACTCAAACTGAAACTCTGGTTAAACTTGAAAATAACGAGCACTTGAGAGGACGGAAGAAAAACCAGTTCAGTTTCCATCCAGGTGTAACCTCTAGGTGGAGACAGAAGCCCACCTTTAAAGAAGCAGCTTCAGCGGCTGTATGACTGATTTTCATCGTTACTATTAGAACCTGATGTTTATCTGGTAAAAGCTAAGCGTAGAAACGAATAACTTTAGTTTTATTTCTATTTCCTGCTTAATTTCATCAATATGCGACAATGTTTAAATACTCAAGTATTGGAAAGAGGTTGAAAATGACTCCATGAAAATAAGACAACACACACAGAAGAAGAAACAAAAAGACATAAAAGAGTCATGTTGAAATAAGACGATGGAAGTTACAAAACATGTTTGTTAGAGCTTCATACAGCAGAAATACATTTAAAATAAAACAGTGACACAAAATAGTGGCAACGTCATATCTACAAAGTGGTGAAAAACAACAGAAGAGCACAAGTTATTTGGAAATGGAAGTTATAAAAAAATAAGCAACAGGGATGAAAACATTACAAGTTGATGAAAAGACAAAACAACAAACATGAAAATGATAGTAAATATAAAGTGGAAATAATTAAAAACTGGGAGGCCAGGGAAGCAGAAAATTATGCAATTTAAGAAATATAGGAATAACAATGTCAATTTTAATAAAAAGAACTTCAAAAAATAAAACGCAAATGCTAAACAACTACAAAAAGGAAAGAAAGTGACGCTTAACACCAAAATAAATACAAGCAACAAGTAAACAAATAAACAGCCCTTCAGGGATGTAAAACAGCAGACAAGACAAAAGTTAAAATCTTGAATTATTTCCTTTTTATTTATCTGTTCTAATAAAAAAGAAAATGCCATGAAGAGGACGAGGAAGAAGGAAGAATTTTACATGGACCCGGAAGGCCCCACCAAGGTCGAGAAGAAAGTGGGCGGGGCTTACCGTGCACACCTGACGGACCGTTTAGACACCGTCCCCCCCAGTCTGCGGAGACAGTTGTTTGGCTCTCTGGTGTCTCAGCATCCAGCTTCGTTTGCTTCACATTAGACTGGAAACAAAATCTCAGCACAAATTAAGACGTTAGCGCGATGGTTGACAGCTGAGTCCCGCCAACTAGCGACACCTGAACTTCACAGGTGAGTCATGTGAGATGCAAACAAACCAGGTAGTTCAGACAGGTGCATACTGCTTTCATTGCTTTTTATGCTTAAAGGACGGATTATCCGAACTTAGCTCAGTAAAAGTGTCTGTTGGACTAAAGTTTTCTAAAGCTGCTTTCAGAGTGAAGTTCTGGCTGTGAACGCCTCTCTTTGTTTGCTTTTGTTTTAGCTTCGACATTAATATCACATTTATTTACATAGCCCGCACAGGTTTAAGGTGGACTAGTTTCACTTCTTCACTGTTATTTGAGAGGTCAAGCAGCACGCGGGGTCTGCGTTAACCTTAAAACAAGAGCTTTGACTTGAATATGTTCCAGGTGACCCACAAACACAAGGAACCTTATCACTGACCCACTTTATTCTGCTTCAGTACTGGCTGTGACTTCTATTTAACCCATTAAGATCTGATCTTCATATTTATAGAGCATTTAATTAATTATCATGCTGAGCTGAAATGTTAAAATTAAGCCTTTTTGTTTTATTGTTAAATAATTTAAGTTAATTTTAAGTTCTATATGCTTCTCTGGTATGAGGACCTGCCGCCTTTTTATTCTAAATATCATTGCATATCGAATATCTTTCATTTTCTAACAAAGAAAGGATTTAGAAGACTTTTTTTTCTGCTCACCCCCACATGTCTGAACTGCTAGAAAAACGTCTGGAATACTTGGAGCAAATACTAAAAACATTGTAAAAGGTGCAACAAAAGGCTGGAAAACTTATTGGCACAAATAAAACAGCAGGAGAAGAATTTGTCAACTAATTAGGTTAACTGGCAACAGGTCAGTAACATGGCAGGGTATAAAATGAGCATTTCAGAGAGGCAGAGTCCCTCAGATGTGAAGCTGGAGAGAGGTTCACCAATCTGTGGCTGAGTCTAAAAATTGTAGAGCAGTTTCAGAAAAATGTTCCTCAGTGTAAAACTATGACGAATTTGAATATCCCACCAACTACAGTGCATAATATCAAAACATTCAAAGAATCAGGAGGAATCTCTGTGTGCAGGGGTCGAGGCAGAAGGTCAAAACTAGATGATTATGATCTTTGGGCCCAAAGGTAGCACTGCATTAAAAACAGGCATGCTGATCTTTGTAAGAAAATATGGGTTTATGAGAATTGAAAATCATAGCATTTTCTTTTTATTTACATTTTAAACAGCATCCCAACTTTATTGAAATTAGGGTTGGGGATTAGGCTTATGGTTATATGAAATGATTTAAAGTTCTTTGTTTGATAAAAGTCAAACATTTAACCTCATTTGCGACTAAAAAAGGCTAAAAAAGATCATTAAAAAAATAAGCCATTGATGCTGTGGATTTACACTAGGGATGCACTGAAATCACATTTTTTCAAATCAAGTACGAGTTCAAGTACATTTGAGTACTTGCTGATATAGAGGACCAAATAAATCTCATTACAATTCACTGGTAAGTAGGGCTGGGCGATATGCCCTAAAAATAAAATCTCCGATTTTTTTTATAACCAAATCCGATTTTAATCGATTTTTTTTCTTTTCTTTTACAAAATATAAATAAACTTATTAAAAACATTTATTTGTTTAGATAAATGAATGTCAGCAAAAATAAAGCATATAATGTCATAGCTTTTCCACCATATGAACAACTTAATATCTCACATAGAAATATGCGACACAATGCATCTGTGATCTCTTTCCATCTGGATCCTTATCATACAGGATCCACTGCAGAAATAATTCCCCTGAAGAAGGTTGTCTCTTAACGAGGGTTTGTGGGCTAAAGTTGACTTCTGCATCTCGTAGAGAGCAGCATTTCTCACTGCAGTTATACGCACAGTTAAATCCCAGGCGTGAGTGAAGGGTCACCTCACTGAAAATCTGTCAGACACCGTTCTGGTGTGGAGGGAGGGCGAAGTCTGCTGCTAACTAACTATGGAAAAAAATCCAGATTTTCATCAAAATAAATCTCCAGAAATGGAAGATTCGATTTATCGATTTTATTGATTTTATCGATTAATCGCCCAGCCCTACTGGTAAGGAGTGTGAACCAGAATGCCAGCGGTGACAAATGAGTGGTTATTTGTGTTATATCAAAAAGGTCATCCTTTAAATGTAAGGCTCAAAAATTGTAAAAATCTTTTCAGGAAATGTTTCAAAGGACTGAAAAATGTGACTAAATAAAAAAAATCTGTTGGTGCTGTTGGCTGACAGTGTAAGGTAGTTTGTAGTCCAAAAAATGCAGCAGTTCAACACAACTGAAAACCCAGCATTTAAAGCTAAAGCTTGATAAACAGTGTGAATAATGAGGAAAAAGCTTACTTCTGAAAATTTGTATTGAAAATGAAGAATGATATTCTCTAGAATAAAAAAATGGACTTTTACTGAGCCTCCCCTGGCATTTATTTCCAAAGTCTTAAAGGAAAGCAGGTATAATTCATGTTTGAGCTTTCTCAGGCAGTAGGGGACATATAAATTGTTATTGTAATTGTTTTACATGGGAAAAAATTATTGATTTCTTTTTGCTTTTTATTTAATAATCCTGACATCAGTACGAAGAACATCAAAGGAACCAGTCCTGATATATATATACAGCTAGTTTTTGCTGTGACGAAATGATTTATGCTAGCACGAGCTACAGGGAAGTTAGCACTAGCTAAATGAAGAAGCTACGTGGTTAGCTTTGTTTTTCAGATCTGGCTTATTCTCTTTGTGACTGTGATAAATAAGGTGACTCTAAATTTGGACTCTCAGAGCAAGAAAAAAATATTTTCTTTTATTATTTGGACTTTTTTTTTTACCCCCAGTAATTATGAACTTATCTAAGAAAACCATAGTCAGATAAGCATTTACTTGCAGTTACTGTAGAGTAGACACAAATCAGCTTTTACTGTCCAGCGTAGAGGCTGTAAAAAAAAACAAAACAAAAAAAAAAAAACGTCATCTGCCTGCACATCTGTCCTCTGCTGTGGACATGTCAAATCTGACATATGCATTTTGTGCTAAAACCCAAATAGACTTTTTATTACATATTTTTTATGTTTGCGTTTTAATTTGAATGAAAAATTGAATTCTCTGTGAGGATTAGGTGAATTATTTATAAAATTATTATTTAGTTTGTTGAGTAGTAGTGGCATAAATGTTGAAACAAACTATTTAAATTATGCTTTTAAGTTATTAACATGACAAGTGATCACGAAAACCCCATTGATATTTGCTTTTTTCAGGTGCACTGGTGCCTTTAGTCTTTACATACACCTGTCCACACACAGGCTTTTCATCCTTGGGAGATTCCAAACCAGGAACCCCTGCATACTGGGTGTTTTGAATAGGAGTGGTGTTGAGCTGCTGTGTGGAGAATAAAGGAAAATTTCAGGTAAATTCAGTCAATTCTACCATCTTGTCTGCTAAAAGCTCAAAGTTTGTTTCTGAACCTGCAGATTTCAGCAACTTTATTCAGCTGCTTCATCACTGCAGTCAATAATAGTAATTAGTAAATAATAAAAAAATAAATAAAATAAAAATATATATAATTTGATTGTAGCTTCTCTGATATAGTGAGAAGAAATAACTTTGCGTCATAGATTGAAGATATTTTGTTGTGGAGACAAAACGTGTTTCATATTCAGATGACACACACAGTGAGTGTTGTCTGGCAGTGTTTATGGAAATTCAGGTTCAGATTTTTCTCTGGCTCACAGCCACATACGTCTGTTTAAGAAAACACAACCTAGCCATGCTCCTGTAGTCACTTGTTTATGCATCCGATGTTTTGCAGGTATTTCCTTTATTATAAATATGCTTTTAACAATCAGCAGCAGATCTAAAAATGTCATCACAGTTTGACTTGAAAAATAGAAATAGTTGTTAGCTGTACATGCAGTGTAACTGAAAACACCACGGCTCGATTTCTGATTTCCACTGAGTTTCATGTTGGATTAGAGATGCTTTCTTTTATGTCTGTCATAGTCTGTAAAACTTGCTGGAAGTCACTATAATTTTTCTTTCTCAAGAAGAAACTGAATATTCTGTTAGCTTAGCTCATGGAAAATACTAGCTAAGCTTAGCTAGCTGTTCAAATTAGCATCCACATTTTCTTCTTTTCTTCTTCTTTAGAACCTGGCATCATTTATGCCCTCATGTAGCATCAGCTTAGATATAAATGAGCTGAATCTGTTCTTTAGGTGTTCAATAACATTACGAGCCAGAAATTGTCCTGCAACAATATTTTATAGCAGCTAAAGTTAATTTTTTCCACCCATATTGGGGTTTTAGTTGATCTTGTGATGGTCTTCTGCATTTATTTGTCTTTGTATGATATAAATATTCTGGATTTTGTGACCCAGAAGTGAATAAAGAGCATAGAGAAACTGGGGAGGATGTTCTTCTGTTTTCTGACAGATAAACCTAGAAAATAATCATTGGTTGTCGGGCTGTTTCAGGGGTTTATGTCAGAAAATCTGAAGTTTTGTGCCCTGATGTTTCTTATTTACCACACATCATTGATTAATGACAAAAACCCTGAAAATTATTGTTTTTTAGTAGAACCTAAGAGGTCATGTTTGACCTTTCCATTAAAGTTGCATTCATTTATATTCCTCATGTCTTTGTTTTTTTATTTGTTTTTTTTTTTAGATCTGTTTGAACTAGAATATGACTGATGTTATTGACTAATATCCCGTTGTGGATAAATTTAAATTGGGCACGCATGCTGCTTGAAAAAGTTTTCTGATGTACTTTGTAATGAGTTTAATCAGAATTTTTCCCCACTTTCATTATTTCCAGGCCTCCCAGCTTGCATGACATGTAGCCCAGTGTCACAGCTTAGCAGACAGTGAAGAGTTAAACATCTCTACAGTCAAATGTAAAGTAGTTTGTGAAACAGATTTTAATTCTCTCCTTTTATTGAAGCATGACAAATATAATACCAGCAGCAAACAGTTTCCCTCCTTTTCAGCAGCTATTTAAACACTTGCTGTCCCCACAGAACAAATAAGGAATAAATAATTAAATATTTAAACAAATTTAAGAAAAACAAATAAAGATAGATGGATATGATAAAAATAAAATAAATTTGTCTTGGCTGCATGACTCTTGGAGCAGTAAATAATCTAAGAAAGGTTGCACTTGCTACCCTTTAATTTCTGATATTTTCCACTTTAAAAAAAGAGTCTTGATGTAGTTGGAAATGATGTCATTTGACACCAGTGCTAAAATCTGAAGCCATAAAGGAATGATAGTTGGGCTAAGACAAATACACCCATGCAGGTGTCCCCAAAAATACACCTGAATGTAGGTATACACACCTACATGCACATTTCTGTACTCACGTATGTGTGTGAGCAGTTAAAGATTACAGAGGGGTAGGGGGGCTTTACTGAGTTGTAAGAGAAATAGTTTGAAAAAGGTCTCCAGATCTTATTAAATTTGTCACCCTGATCCTGAGCAGAGTCACAGATCTTGATACGATGACCAAGAGCCACTGAATGTGAGCGGGGGTGGCTAATTTTTATTTATTTATTTATTTTTTTGTAGTATTGCCCACCCGGCCAGGAGAGAGGAAAAGAAACTGCATGATGCTTTGATTGGGGAGGCGTTGATTTTCGTTTTCAGAACTTGACTAAACTGAAGCAGAACGTATATGAAGGGGCCTCAGGGCCGTCAGATTTATTACAGGATGCGTCCAGGCCTGGATGCATCTGGGACAATCTGGCTCTGGACATGTGGGCCCTGTGAACAACCTTAAACTGTAGCAGGGAATGGTGAGAACAGTGAGGAATTGACCAGATTAACTCTGTAATGCCATCCTGCCATGTATAATAATCAACACATACAGTTAAAAACGGTTGAAACCCTGTTGTACACGATGAAACTGGTCTTCTGCCCCCTGGTGGATACAATGATAACACAATAATGCTCTACAATAATTTTGACATCACTGTAATAAATATACATAAATTATGTTTAACTATTTTTTTAAACTTTTATTTAAAGGGCCAAATAAAGACTTCAGATTTTAAAAATTAGCTTTCTCTTACATTTTTTCTAGGGTCGGCCTTTTAAAGGGTTAAGACCTGAATCCCATATATCAACAGAAATGTTAAGTTTAGGATCTTTTTCATGGGCAGCTCTGATTTTCTCAGAGGAGGTTTTGTACCTTCAGTTTGTTACAGATTAGGGAAATAAAACCATTTCCACATGATTATCATTTAATAGAAGGATGCTCTTTATGTCCGAGTTGTGGACATCTAACCTAGTGAGTCGTAGGGACTTTAAAGGGAACGTATCATGCAAAATCCACTTTTTTAAGCCCTTAAATACCTGTTTTTGTCTTTTCCAAGCGGTC
>JBAFTA010000024.1:3686431-3696488 GCA_036919975.1 Melanotaenia parkinsoni | reverse complement strand
ATTTAATTTAATTTAATTTAATTTAATTTAATTTAATTTAATTTAATTTAATTTAATTTAATTTAATTTAATTTGATCAGCGTGGGTCAGGTATGTGAACGCATACAAGGGAGTTTTTGCCGTCTCCTTATTGCTTCTTACCAAAAACAAAAATGTCGTTTTATGTGTTTACATACTTGACAAATAAATCTGATTCAGATTTGATTTAAATAAATTAAATATTTTAACTTTGTTTTAATTTGCTCTACTACACTACACAATACTATGGTCTTCTTTTTAATTGAATTAAATTAGAAATGATTTATTAAGGGTTAGTTAAGTTATGTGTGTATGATACATAACGTATGTATCAGATTAAAATTTGTGTCTTTTTAAATATTTTAGATCTTCTTTATTATACCTGTCATTAACATGCTTATTTGTGTTTTTCTTCCAAGCAGTCTTTTTTTTCAGTCTTCTGGAAGTAGTTAAAAGTTTTTGGTAATTCATTTTCAGTCCAGTCATTCTTCTACTTCCATCCATTTAACTCTGACTGATGAATTATTGAAGCATAAAAAAAGCACCTAACTCGAGGGATGATCAGCGTTGTGTCGAGACAAAACAGAAAACTTGGATCTTTAAGTTCTTTTTTTAGCTTTTCAGAAAGATGCATCGTTTGTTCACATTTCTTTAGTTTCTTCTATGAAAAACAGCAGAGATAAGACAAAAAAATTATTTTAGCTGCAACAAGCTGATTCCTGAAGAACCGGGACACGTGGAGGACAAAAGAAGAAGACTCAGGACTGGAGCTGAAAGTGATGTCCTGCAGAAGCAGGAACAAATCCAGCAAAGATCTGAACCAGGACCTGAGAGATCCATCTGGAGCTTCAGTTGATCCCTCAGCTGTTGGCTGAAGCCTCATCAGAAATGTTCTCCATAGAAGGGCGGCTGTCGAGAAGCCATTCTTAAGGAAGGGAAACGGTAAGAAAAGGCTGAGGTGTGCCACATGACACAAGAACTGGACTGATGGAAGGACGGATCCTCCCCAGAACCTGGACCTCAACATTATTGAAGAAGGCAGAAACATTCAAAGAAGAGCTTTAGAAAGTCCTTCAAGAAGCCTGGAGAACTGTTCCTGAAGATTTCCTAAAGAAATGACAGGAATTACAGATGCGACCAACCCAGACTGCAATCTTCTTGTTTACGATCACTGGTTCGGTTCCTTCTGGTACCATGTTCATCACTGTCTCTCCTTAGAGGAAAAAATAATAAAAAAAATGTTTTCAGGATGTAATAAACTAGAATGATTGTCAGGAGAGAAAAGAGAGACTTTGATGTTAAATGACTTTCTCTGCTGCTTGGTTTCTGTCTTTACCAACAGAGGAGAGAAGCTCTGAGGTGCAGCCTGCCCAACTTAAGCTCGGCTGCCAAACCTTCCTGTAAGTCCACATGAGAGAAAACTGGCTCCGAATCCGTGGCCGACTTATTTAAAACCAAACTCTCTGTTTGGCCTGTTTTCAGCCATCCACAAGACGCAGCCGTGGTTTCATGGTGGCGTGTCTAGAAAAGAAGCAGAGAGGCTGATAGAGAAGCAGGGGCTGGTTGACGGGTGAGTGGACAAAAGCAGGACGGACTTTTTATTGTTGTTAGTACGCATTCGTGTTTACTTGGACTCGTCCTGGGTGTGTCTGCATAGGATGTTCCTGATCCGTGACAGCCAGCAGCATGAACAGTGCTTCGTCCTGTCGCTGTGCTACCAGCTGAAGACCAAACATTACCTGGTGATCCCGGTGAGTTGCTTTTATTCTAGGAGCTTCATCCTGTTTGGGAAAACGCCCGGCTGACCAGCTTTATCCTCGTCTTGGCAGTGTGAGAAAGGAGGCAGGAAGTACTTCACCATAGACGACGGCGTGACCTTGTTCATCGATCTCCTGCAGCTGGTAGAGTTTCACCGAATCAACCAAGGCATCCTCCCTGTGTGCCTCAAGCACCCCTGCGTCTGTGTGGCTCTGTAGACCCACGCTGACCCACCTCCCCCCGGCTGGTCGCATTGATTCCTGAAATCTGATGAAGAGCAACGCCATGATGAAGCTGTCAGGGCTGCAAGATGAACACTCCTGCGAAGTGCGAGCCAGACATGAAGCATATCAGCTGCTCCTCCTCTCTTCAGTATTTTTAATTATTTTCCACAACACGTGCAGCTCCAGACAGAGGCTGGTTTTTATTCTTAATTAACACACGTCAGTCCCCCTCAGACGGGTTAATTAGCCTTGTTGGATGGGCTCTTAGCGCTTTGGGGATGTTTGGGGAAGGAGGACTGTTAACCTTACATGCAGCAGCCGGCTGGAGAAGCTTCCTATGATGAGCTGAATCAGAGGTTGTGAGTGACTGTGGCCACCAGAGGGCGCTCTGAGCCTGTGGGGAATTTATCAGCCCTGCAACACAAGAAAAAAATGCATGTATTGGCCTCCAGTTTGCAGTCATGTAGCATGTAAATGTCCAGAAAATTCTTTGTACATTATTTTTCTTATTTGGACCGCATTTGTTGAAAAGCATCCAGCTTTAATTCGTGGAAACACTGGGAAGTGATTCACTGCTATATTTGCAGGAATTCCGGTGAGTGGGATCTGCATTGTCTTCTGTGTCAAAGCTGCAACATTTTAATGCCAGCGTAAACAGGTTTTATGAGATTACATGTAAAGGAAAACTTGCTTTGGGTTTATGAGGGTGAAAATGAACACTGTAACATATTAAAGCTACTAAATTGAAATCAAGTAAAGATACTGGAGAAACTACTTTGCAGGTCTGTAATTCTTTTAAAGAAATACTTTATTTCTTGCATTATAATCCTAACAACAAAAAAATCCAGGTTTAATGATTATTTGGGGCTTGGATGGAACAGCTCTTTTATTAATTTTGCTGTTAATATAAGTGAAAAAATGATTTTATGGTGAAAATTGGGAAATGAATTACGCGTCTGTAGAATTAAACATCTTCCCGTTCTCGTGTTTGGTGCATGAACTGTTTGCATCGGATTATTAACACACAGGTTTTTCTTTTATTAGCAACGTCTTCTTCCTTTTTCAGACCTGATTTACACTGAATAAATAATTTGAAAAATACTTTATTTATCCGCTGAGGAAACTTGTAATGTTATAGTTGTATTTTTTTTAATTATTTTATTTTGTATTTTATTATTTTTAATTAGAAATGATGACTTCCCAGTCATCGTCTTGGATGGCAGGAATGACCGCCTACCTTTCTGTCTTGCAGCTACATGAAGAAGCCTCTGACTGAACACACGCTCTTTCCTGAAAGTGTTGCGTAAAAGACGTGAAGGGTCATCCATTATGTTGGGCAGCTTCTTCTCTGTAGCTCCAGAGTTACCACCTAACCGAACACGTTTGTTCAGTTTCTTGAAGTCTCTGTTGCTACAAAGCTGATTTTACCTTCCACAACAGACTCATAGAAGATATAAAACATCTTGGTGCAGATATTAAATGATTTTAGCTTCCTTAAGAAGCTAGAAGTAGAAGTTAAGCCTGCTTTGTCTTTTCTTGTACATGCTTCTGTGTTCTGGTTCCAGTCTGGTCTGCTTTCCAGCTGAACTCAGGCATATTTAGTCCTCCTCCACCTCTTCTTCCAGAACTTCATATCAGGCATAAGTCTGGTTATTAACAAAAGACAACAGGGTCAGTAGAAGGTTCAAAGCTTTTACTGAAGACCTAATAGTCAATTTAAAGATGCTCCACAAGTAAAATCCTAGAAGTGAGGCATCATCAGCAAAATATCTGTCAAGTATCAAGAGTAAAACATGTGCTGCAGAACGACTCGGCAAAATTAGAAGAAATGTTTGACTTTCTTTCCTGTAAATGATCTCAGATTTATCTGCTAATCCTTTGTACCATCATTCCTTCTATTTTTAAAACATCAAGCTGCTCTAGATTGATTAACCCTCAAAGCTTTATGAGAATAAAATTGATTACCTACTATTAAAATAATAATAAAACAGGACAGTGGTGGTTATATCAACTGTTGCTCAAATTTAGACCCTAATGTTGATAAAACATGATCATAAGTGTATTTTAGTGAAACAATTCATGTTTAGAAATGAACTTAGGTTACTGAGGGGAAAGAAAAATAAGCAAAAGATGAAATTTCATTCTTCTGAAATGCTGAGGTGGAACTTCTTAAGAGAGCTTTGCATAAATGAATGCAATGAACTGAGGTAACACTGTAAAACAGAGCAGACTAAAACTCCTCCACAACACTGTGAGAGACCGATAACTTCATACAGAAAAGTCTTACTTTAAGTTGTAGGTGCTAAAAGGTGGTTCTACAAGATGTTTCTGTATGTTGGGCTGGGTGTTAAATGAATAATGACACGGCATAATATGTCACGTCTTGTTCATTTGAAGGTGTTTTTACCTCATTTTAAGACTTTAAGACCTGAGAACACTTTCCTCCTTTTTTAAGTACTGAGGTGAAAACCTTTAAATTAAAGATGGTGTGTTTTATCCTTCACGCGACTGTAAATATTAGACTAAAATACTATGTCATGTGCAAAGTTACATGTCAGAACTGAGCTGGGTTATCATAAAACCTTTATAAACCCAAAACTAGACTAGGTTTAAAAAAAAATAATAATAATAGTGGTAGTGGGTTCCTGGAAAGCTGCTAATGGAGCCACATGAAAGGTGACCTCAGGAGCCTTTTGGGGGCTTTTTTGTCACCAGATCATAGATCCTCTGCTGGATGGCTGCAGAAGCTAAATAGCTCGCTTCTCTGCTGACCTGCTCTTTCTGTTCGTGTGTGTGTGGTTAAATACCAGTGCTCTCAGGCAAACCCTTCCTCTGTGCTGCAGCCCTCTGTGGAGGGGTTGCTATGGCAACAAATTTTCCTCTGTTGGCCTAGATGGGCAGGTAAATTAGAGGGTTAAAAAAAAGATGGAAATAAAGGAGAGACGGGTCAGGAAGGCTTCAAAGAGAACTCTTCTAATGTGCTGCGCAATTAAGGATGTATGATGACTGATTTAATTTCTGTCAGAAAGAGCGGAATAATGAGCTCCTGAATATGACCTTGGTCTGCAGAAAGTGATATAAATACAACAAAAGGAGATGGAAGAGATATTTATCTTATGGTTAAGTGTCTCCAATTTTAAAATTCCATGAAGAGTGAAACATTTAAAGCCAGATTTCATTAAGCTGTCGCAGATTATTTTTTTGGGCTTTAATGTGCAAACATGCTAAATTCACAGACGTCTTATTCATGGTTCGAATGTGCAAATAAAATGACTTGCATGAAGAAATAAATGCGGAATACAAATCGGTTTCATTCTTAAAATGGAGATGTTATTGGCTTTTATTCCATGTGGAATATTTGACTATATGCCTTTTAAGAGAGTAGCTATATAATCATTACATTATTACTGTTTGTAAAATGGTCGTAGGTATAGAAGGCAGCGAGGTGTGCAGAATTAAGTTTGTATATTAAATGTTTTATGTATGTGACGTATACACCAGCATCTCAACGCCCGTTTTTATAGAAGTATTCCTAATTATATATTTAAATGTCTACTTTCTTCAAACAAACAAAAAACACATCTTCACACCTGGACTCAGGGGTGATGTTAACTTTTTGTCCAATGAAAAGCTTCTTTTTTAAAATTTCATATTTCTGCATAGGTGGGCGGGGCCTGATTGCGTAACAGAACCTGACCAATCAGAGCAATCTAAATTTGCAGGGTGTGTTCTACGTTTCTGACCTCTGTACAGTAAATATGTGTGAAGTGTAGTATAGCCAGGTCATTTTATTATATTGGTTCATTTCCACAGACATGCTTTCTGTTGTATTTCACTGAACATGAAAATAGCTCAGAGTAACCACAGTTTGTTAAGTGTTCAGTTTATTGCTTCACATTTAATAAGGCAAAATAAATAAATAACATTTGGAGATCAGGGGGGATTGCGGGTGATTAAGACACTGTTCCCGTTTCCACTCAGTTGACCGCAACAGACGTTAAAAACTGTCAAAGCCAGCATGAAAGGAGGAGGTTCAGACTTAAGGCCTGAGTGGTGTATTACTACACCATCGAACACAGGTCAGCTTTTTATTTTTTCTTTAGATTTAAGATTTAAGATCTTTATTGTTATTATGCAAGCATAACAAAATTTTGAGGACTTTCTTTTGAGGAGAGCTGAAGGGCCCTCATAGGGGTTGTGAAGCTGCAGGTGAGTTAGGCCCATGTGAAGTACTATTCACCGTTATCTCCCTGCCAGTTCTGGCTTATTGGTCACATTTACATTAGAGTTTTAATTAATCTTTAATTCACATTAAAAATTAAATCTTTTTTAAAAGGCTAAAGATGCCCCTGTAAACACAGGGCATGAAAATGCCATTCCGAATTAAACTTGTATTCGAAGTATAAAAGAAAAGAAGCAGGAACTGGAGTTTATGTCACATCCAATCAGAACCCTTCCCAGCCCCCAGATCCAAAGTAGAATTTAATAAAGACGATTAAACTTGTTTTCCTGTAAACCTCAATTCAGAATGACTATTGTTATGTAAATATGAAGTTCTTAAAATCCAGGGGAAAAACGGGTCGGCAACAAAAACACACCGGATCAACTTAAAGATATATACACAAAGTTTTATTATAAATCCCAGGTTCGAATTTAAACAACAAAAAAACAAACAACTAAAGGTGTCCACAGTTCGGGATATCTAATCCGGTCACAAAACAAAGAAAGAAATTTAACTAAAGGTGTCCTCAATTGAGGTTACAATTAACAATACCAAAAACAATTACAAAACCAAAATCTTAATAAACAAACTTCAAGCTTCTTTTGAAAATAAACCAAAATCAATACCATAAAACAAATCAGAAAGCTATTTAACTAAAACCAAAATACAGCTATAAAACTTACCACAAACCAAAAGCTACTCACAAACGATGAGAGCGAACAATCTCAATTTCAACTAAGCTGAACACAATCGAGTACTAAAGGGAAACTAAATGCTCTTACAAACAATCAATTCCAATTCAACCAAACCAACCAACGCTTCTCTACCAGTCCCAGAGGAAAGCTGAGGGTCTAATGACCAGCTGCCCCAATGTTGGTGCTTCCTTCCCTTATAAAGGGCGGGTGTTCCACAGGTTGGCTTGTCTGGAGGGGAGTCGTCCAATCAGGGAGTCAGAAGAGCAGGGCAGCCTCCCTGGTCCACAGCCAATCGCGGTGTTGCAATCCTACAGGTGGCTTGTCCTTTACACAGAACCCGGTCACAAGCCGGGGGGTGTGACAGTAAATAAAAATTGATTTAAATAAAAAATAACTTTAAACTAGTGGAGTGACACAATTCATGAGTGTCTGCAAAAATATTCTCTCCTTCTTCAGTTATATTTCTGGCTCTGCCCCTGGTTTAGACAGTAACATAACAACACTTACAGTTGTAGAGGACAGCATTAAAAGTCTTGCAAATATCTAAAATCTTTTAAAAGGAGATTGTTCACTAAAATTGCAATGAGATACTATATCAGCCATGTTAAATCAGTGGGACTTTAACTCCTTTTGCCACACAGGTACTAAAAATGGAAAATCATTGGTGGAGGACGTGATAGTAGAGGTCATGGGAGGATCTCAATTGGATCAAGATACATATAATGAATGGGTTTACCAATCCATTCTCACCCACAATGCAGCACTCAGCCGTGAGGTAAGTATGATGTCATTTTAGATAAATGCTATGATAAAATTGTTTATATTAACGCAATTTTAATGGCAAGTTCAGTCTGTCTGCTGAGTGAGTGGACAGTAGTGGAAAGTTTTTCCTTATTTTAATATGTATGACACATTTTTGTTCAGGACAATCCAGAAAAAAATTATTTTTGGTACAGTTTGATGTGTGACTGCAAGTGTTTTTTTTATATTTGAAATGAAATCAAGGTATTTCTACCAATGGTTGATCACTTCATTTTTCATGGTAACTGTTATGCAGACAGTAGGTGGAAACTATTCCCGTTAAATTTCATGATTTTGTAAATATTTGGTCACATTGCAGAGAAGAATAAATACAGAGTATGATCTTTGGATTCAAACATAAAGTCTAAAGTCAGGTTTCCGAGAACTGAATCAGTATCAGAACAGATAATCATTGACAAAAAGAAAAAGAAAAAAACAAAGAAAAACAAGAAAAAAAAAACAACAAACAGTTTAACCAAATAAAAGGGAGCAGACATGAAGGGTCGACAGCCTTCATCTTCATCATCATGAGACTTAAAGTCGTTCTGCAGCTGGGCTTCTACAGCCTGTGTCTAACTCTGGCACTGCTTGAAGGAGGAAAGTATGCATACCTTAGATTTTTCTCAATAATTTAAAATACAATTAAGAGATTTTCCATTGGCTGCTCATTCTGGAATATTAAATACAGTTTATTCATTTAAATGTGAATATTTCAGAGCACAAATTTTTCCTGAACCAACACCTGTAAATTGTGAATGGAGTGGCTGGTCAGAGTGGACTTCCTGTGATCCGCACAGCAGAATCGCAGTAAATCAACTGAGTTCTACAAAAGTTAATCTGTGATTTGTTTTTCTTTTTTTTTTTTTTTTTGCTCTTTCTAGAGATTCCAAACTTTGTGTAACAGCTACAACAAAGATAAATAATTTATTTGAGTAAAAGAAAGGTTTAACTACAAATATGGATCAGAGCTTTCAAACATCTGTGATCTCTGTCCTTAATCTAAAGTTATTGTTAGAAATAACCCTCCTTCTCATTCACTTGACTAATGCTTGACAAAGTGTTGTATCATTTATGATTCTCAGAGACGTTCTCGAGGCGTAAAATGGTTTGGCCAGTTTGATGGTAATGAATGTCAAGGATCAAATACTGAGGAGAAGGAATGCATCCTTGCCCATCCTTGCAAAGACACAGAGTTCCAGTGTGACACAGGTACTGCACCTTTATTTAAGTCACCTATATTTGGCTTTTTTTTTGGGGGGGGGTTGTTCATTTAACCTACATCTGTGTACAGGAGTTTGCATCGATATTAACTTAAAGTGCAACGGCGATTTTGACTGTAAAGATGTATCCGATGAAAAGTGTACGTTTATCAGAGAACCCTGTGGCACAGAAAGGGTTGGTTCTGTTTCAGAAGGCCATGCATTAGCATTTGGGTAAGCCTGACCTAATTCAATTTAAATACATTGTACAACAAATTAAACTTGTAATTTACACATAATGACCCAATACACTTATAAGGTGTTCATTTGACATAATTTGGAGAGATGAGGCTGTATGTTGCTGTACTTCTGTTTTCTTGTTTTTTCTAAATTTCCTGCAAAAAAAAACAAAACAAAAAAAAAACACAGAGCATCCCCTCAACTTTAACCTTTAAATATGTGGAAATGATTCTGTTTATTAAAGTGATTATTCATGTCTGTGTTCAAGGTTCAACATCTTAGGTAGCGAATCTCGAATGAGCATTTTCTACAATGATGCTTTCAATCAGACATGCAATAAAGTATGGAATCCAACCACAGGGATGGAAGAAAAGCTTCCTTGGAATGTAGAATTATTTAAGTTTGAGGTTAGTCACTATGGTGAATTGTTTGTAAAAGATTAAGCTGACATTGACTATATGAGGAGGAATTCCAAGAATTTTGTCAAGTCACTAAATACAATCTGTCATCTCAGACCCTAAAGGAGGAAACCTTCTCCAGAGATCTCTATGAGGAGCCCTACACCCTCTTGAAGGAATTGATACAAGAGATCAATGCAAATGTTGATGGTGGGATTTCCATTAAATTTGCCTCATATGAGGTGTTTTTTGGAGCTCTCGAACAAAGGAGGAAAGAAACCATTAATCATATGGCAAAGTACATCACTATTAAGGTGAGTTTCAGTACCTACCTTAC
Organism: Melanotaenia parkinsoni; assembly: GCA_036919975.1. Taxonomy (NCBI): domain Eukaryota; kingdom Metazoa; phylum Chordata; class Actinopteri; order Atheriniformes; family Melanotaeniidae; genus Melanotaenia; species Melanotaenia parkinsoni. The sequence goes on along the minus strand of JBAFTA010000024.1, from coordinate 3,686,596 downwards.
CTAAGTACTATTCAATACAATTTATATTTAGATTTCTGAGAGATAAACAAAACTATAAAACAGAAACAAGTAATTATTTTTGTATTTATTCATCTTTCTCTGTTCATTCATTCCCAGAACAAGAGCTTTATGAGGTTAAAGGTCAGAGTCCAGAAGGGCACTTTG
>JBAFTA010000024.1:3646078-3686331 GCA_036919975.1 Melanotaenia parkinsoni | reverse complement strand
TATATGGCTGAATACAACGTGTGCAAGTGTAAACCTTGTCAGAATGGAGGCACAGTCGCTCTGCTGAACGAAAAGTGTATATGTTTGTGCCATCCTCTGTTCGAAGGCTTGGCTTGCCAGAACTTTAGGATTGATAAAGCTTTACAAGGTAAAATCAATCAAAACCAACAAATATGCATGCCGCTTTCACTGTTCCTGTTTTTATTGATATTATTATTATTATTATTTTAATTATTATTATTATAATTATTATTAATAATAATAATAATAATAATAATTTGAGCAATATTTTCAGGTGAACAAAGACCTGCTGTTGTTCCACAGGGTAACTGGGCCTGCTGGGCGGCCTGGTCCAACTGTAGTGGAGGAAAACGCAGCAGGTCACGCAACTGCAAAACAGCTCTTGGAGCTCCATGCAGAGGAGATACTACAAGTGAAGAGAACTGCTAAGCAAACAGATGACCATCATACTAATATGACGTTGTTCTCGTTGTTGTCACTCTGATATTAATCTCCTAAAATTAAATAAAACAATCAGCTGTGGATGCACTGTCTTCAGTTTGACTTTTTTGTCTCCCAAAAGGGACTTCATTCAAAGCACTTCCTCTTACTGCCTACAGTTCTAGACATCTTTCAGCTTTACTTAACTTAAATAGTGTTGGCTCAAGTTTGTATTAATGAGCTAATAACTCATCTTCAAAAGCATGAACACATTCCAGCTGGTTGTGCTGTTTGGGATATTAGAAATTAGAGTTGTTAGAGTTAAGGAGAGTTTTTGGTTGAAAACTGACAACTGAGAATTATTTTCAAATTTTGAAAAGCAAGCAAGAATTTTTTTTTTTAGATAATTTTCTTTAAAATAAATCTAGAGGAGCTGAAAGTTTTTAGTTTTTCTAATCATGACTCCATTTATTTCTCCACTACTGGCTGAATCCATAACTAAATAACTACACTGACTTTGGTAATTGTTTAAATCTAGTTTTTATGAATCCATGGACTGTTAGCTATTAAATGTAACAGCTTTCCAGAATTTGTACTTTATGCTGCTGGGCTTCACCCGCCCGGCGGGGTCACCATGGTAAGCAAATCAAACACCTGACTGTAGTAACTCAGGTGTGCGATGATTAACTGAGCAGGTTCAGGACGACTGAGGAGAGAGAAAAAAACACTTTTTTTTTAGATTGTTTATTTTTTAATAGATGGATGTCGGCGTTGTGTTTGTTTTTCGTCGTCTGGTGAGGAAATGAGCGGGAGAAAAAACAAGCATGAAGAGGATCTAACGTGAGTTCGTTTGTTAGCCACGTGGCTGCCGTAGTTAGCCCGTCCTGTTTGCCTGAAATGCTCACAGAATATAAACACTGACAACAAAACAAGACCAGGTTATTTCCCCCGTAAAACGTTCCTATTCCAGTTTAAAGCATATTTAGAGTTTCTCATTGCATGTTAAATGTAGTATTATATGGCTGAACTCTATGTAAAAAACAATCTGCAGACATTTTAGAACAGGCTGGTCAATGATGGCCGCATTCCATTTAGTAGAAGGTCCCGTTGTCTTCATTATGGTCATGGATCCATGATTATGGTTCATGAAAAAGCTTTGCTAGAACACCAAAAGGAACGCAGCCTCATTAATGAATCTGTACTGTAGTAATTAACTAAATTATAATCCCCAGATTAACCTCTGCAGAAATAATTTCCAGGAGCTACATTAAACAGCTAATTTCAATATGGAATGACTTAAATATTTTCTAAATCAATGAGTTGACAGAACAGTAATAAATCACAACTTCCCAATGGCATTCATATCTTTTTTAATGCAATGAAGACAATAGCATGTTGTTAACCTATCATGTTTAGTTTCCTAGATTAAAGATAATTACTTGCAATATTGTCAAAACAAATGTTTCTGAGACTGAAGTAAAAATAAATAATGCTGAAGACATTAAAATAAGTTATTTATCAAGAAAAGATATTTGAATTGGGGTGTAATTAGCTGTTCTCTGTTTTACGCTGGAAACGGTTGCATTGAAGAGGCTGTTATTGGCAGTTATTTCACACTTGTACCAGATAATCAGAATTGCTGCTGAACAGCCTGTTTTTTGGGGTTTATTTATTTCCTCATTATGCATTGAGAATTCACAAAAGGCCACACTCTAATATTTAGTTGGACACCTTTATCTTAGATTACAGCAGCGTTCTCTGTGGCATTGTTTCTAGAAGCTTCTGCAAAGTCACATTTATTTCCATCCAGTGTTGCAGTAATGTTTCTCCAAGATCTTGTATTGATCATGAAGGGTCTGACCACTGCACAAAGCCTTCTCCAGCACATCCCAAAGATTCTCAGTGGGGTTCAGGTCTGGACTCTGTGGTGGGTAATCCATGTGTGAAAATGATGTCTCCTGTTCCCTGAACCACTCTTTTACAGTTTGAGCCTGGTGAACTCTGGCATTGCCATCTTGGAATATGGCCGTGTCACCAGGGAAGATGGAGTAACCTGCTCATTCATATCAGCTGACCTCATTCTTTGGACACATAATGTTGCTGAACATAGACCTGACCAACTCCAGATCATAGACTGCCCCCATAGGCTTGTACATAAGGCTCTTGGCATGATGGCTGCATCAGCCTCTCTTCTTACCCTGATTCTCCCCCACTCTGGATCAGGGTAAATCTGGACTCATCAGACCACATGACCTTCTTCCATTGCTTCAGAGTCCAAGCTTTATGCTCCCTAGCTAACTGAAGCATTTTTTTCTCTGGTTAACCTCACTGATTAGGGATTTTCTTACGGCTACACAGCTGTTCACTATAAACATAGCCCTGAGTTCTACTGCTGTTTGGCTTCGATTTTGATTTCACCAAACATTTAGGTGATCACCGATCAGCATCATCCAGGATTTTTTTCTGACCACATTTCTTCCTGAAATATGATGGTTCCCCACTATCCTTCCAGTTGTTGATAATGCGCTCTCAACCCAGTTTTAGTAGTTTCTGAATCACTTGATGCCAGTAATCTGACCCTTTCTAAACAGACTAACAACTTTTCCATGACCACGGGATGTCTTTCCACCTGGAGGTTTAACCATGAGATGCTGCTCATTGCATCAGTTGGGGTTAAATAACTTCATGCCAACTGAAAGATAATTACCCATGCAGTAATTATCCAAAAAGAGACTTCTACCTATTTGCTTAGTTAAATCCACGTGGTGACTTTTATTTTGGCCATGCAGTTTATTTCAGTGTTGGCAGCTTATCCAAATAAAGGAAATTACATCCGCCCTCGAGGTGGATGTTCAGGGAACTTTTATTCCTTTTATTTTGATTGGCTGCTGCAGCATCATATGCGTGTTTTGTTATACATGATGTGTTTAGTGGCTCAGCGGCTTTTTGTGTTTTCTAGCAGTCAAATTTATAACAGAAACAATGCTGTATCGGTGAGGAAGGCTGTGTAGTTTTGCCTGGTTTTTCAACAGCTGTTGTAGCTGTCAATAACCACCACCATTTTTAGTTAAAGTTCACCTAGTAGTGTAAACACATGGCGATCTGTAACATTGGCAGCAAAAGCATTTTGTTTGGTACAAGGCTGAATAACATGGTTACATTTTTTTCTTTAATCCAAGAGGAAAATTGCAGATAGTTTTTTCATTTCTTTTACTGGGAGCTGCCCACAGATGTCTATCCAATTATTGGTTTGTATGTTCAGGTGCTGGTTGATGTCAGTAGAAAGTTTTTTTTTAAAATAAAAAAAAAAAAAAAATCAAGCATTTGATAAATTGATGTACTTCTAGTCGGCTGTATAGATGGATTCGTCAGACTATTAGAAGTAGTTTGTTTTGTGATCCAGCAGAGGGCGCTCTTATCAGCTGAGGTTAATGCATGTCCCTGGTAACCTCCAGTAAAATATACTGTTTGCTTCGTTGCCTCTGCAAGTAAAGCCATACTTAGAGGAAAGTAACACTAAATAATCTGAGAGATGGTGTTTAGAGCTATTTTGTACTTTAAATGACATAAAAATTAACAATAAGGTAACTTGCAAATTTTGTACAAGTGGCGATCTTGATCTGTAATGATGGGAAATCTGCAGTCTCACCTGTGTGCTGCTTCACCTGGGTGACATGCTGAGACCCCACCTGTGAGTCAGTATCAGATGTCATGTTGTCTGACTTCCTGCTAGTCACACAGTCAGAAGCCAGATTTATATGCAAAGACATGCAGCACATCTGTTTGTTTTGGGAGATATTTCAGGAACTTAAGATGAAACTGATCTACAATATAAACTTCAAAGTCACGTCACAATCTCGTCTCAGCTTTATCGCAGGGAGACAAAGACTAGAATGAGGGATAAGACACAGATGGACACGCAACATCTCAACTTGCTGCATTTCACACCATCAGGAACTTGACAGTTTAGTCTTGAATGCTGAGGAGCTTGGAGGCCACAGCTGTCCGTTTACAGGGAACACCAGCAGACACTGGATGAATTAAACATCTCTGAAACAGTTGCAGCTGTCAGCTCAGACAATGCTCTATTCAGATGCTTTCAAGGATTGTTTATCAAATTAATGTGGACTATTCTAGAAAATGTGATGGTCCTACTTAGTATAGGATAAAAATACATTAATTACATAATATGTGTCTCAGAATTCTACATTATAGGTGCAGTCATTATGCGATAGAAAACCTAAAACAGACCAAAGGCGTATTGATATTATTTTAACTGAAATAGTACGGCTAGATTTGTATATTTGTAATTTACACTTTCTTGGTTTATTATTAAGTTTTTTGCTTCGCAGCAAATAAAATCAGGAATACGCAGGCAGCGAAGGTTATATTTTTTATTTTATTTGCTGTTTGTCTGCTGGGATCATAGCGGGTCTGTTGGGCCTCAGTTTCTGGGAACACTGGTCCCTCTGGTTCTAGCCTCTGAAAATGAAAATCTTTGGTATTTAAAATGGTTCTTGGAGAAAAGACCATCAACAAACTGTCATGTTATCATGAAATACTTAATAAAGTTAAACAAATTGGCCTATACAGAAGCGGTATTCAGCTGAAAATAGTTTTTCTTGTAGTTTTCTGAACGCTGCTCGTTCTTTATTGCAGTGGTTTCTATCAGGCTCTATAGCTTCCTGGGTAGAGGTGGTACAGGTAGACGTGGACGTGGTTCATCACAGGGAGGTGGTAAAGACCAGTAAATTCCTCAGAAGGAGCTAAATCCTTTTCATTAAATCTTAAACATGCTGCCTCTTTCTCAGACACATCTTGAGTCCAGCATCATCATCGTCTTTCGGAGAACTACAGGAGTGGAAGTGATCGGATGCTGAACAAAGTCAGGATTTCCTCTGAGGGACAGCTGTGGCTTGGCCATAATGAATTAACAAAACACTCATTTTACCATCCGATGGCTGTGTATCTGCACAGAAAGGCATGATTGTTGGTGATCAGTTGCTAAGGAATATTTAGTGTAAACTAACCTCCAGTTGGGTAAATCTCAGATGTCCAAGTGTCAGTGAAGGCAGCATGTAACACACTTCTATATGTTGTTCTACATTAACACTGGAAAAATATCATGGCTGTTTTTTACAAATTTAACATCTGATCACTTGAATTGTAATAATCAGCTGATTATTTACTTAAAAAAAAGAAGAAAAAAGGGTCTAATTTGTGCCATCCCGCCTGGCCCCCCGATCAAAACTTTTCTAGACTCGTCCCTGCAAACCTGAAATATAAATCCTTCCTCTTACCTGCCAACCACCTGGTTAAAGAGTCCTGCTCTGATCTGCATTCAGAAGCTGTTCGGTTTCCCCACCACATCCATGGCCTCTACCCTGTCTAGCCAACATCTGCTCAGCACCAATCATTAGAGAAGACATCCCCTTGTGTCTTCCTGCTGTTTCACCCACTTGATGTTTTTTAACCTGATCCACCTGGCTGCATTATTACCTTTCAATATGAAAAGTATGGGTGTCAAAACAGCCACATCCCCCACGAGTGTGACACCCCTGGTCTGAGGGGAAGTGGATATTCAGAAATGTCCTTGGCTAAAAATGTGGCCACATTAACTACGTATTATCCAGACTGAGGGAGGAATGTCTTACGTTTTACTCGGCGTGTACTGGGGGAAGCTCTGAGTGACCTTGACTTGGCAGGTACAGACTGGACAAAAAAGAGCTGCACATGAATTCATGGCTGTCATAAAGTGTGAACATTGCACAGCTCCATCTCAGGCACAGCTCAGTTTGACTGTTATTTCTTCTGCCAGTAACATGCCTTCACATAAAAATAACCTCTTATCTATCAAATGGCTTCATATCAAGAATTCTGTAAGATATTTATTTCTTTTGGCTTTTGTGTTTTAATTATGCAACATTTATGATTCTATTTTATTCATGCAACCTAAGCTTTAAACCATTTGTTTCCATTTTTTCTTCTGTTTCATGGATTTATAGTTCAGTGTTTTAACGTGGGTGAATGCAAAGAGACAAAGTCCACGTGTCATTGCTTTGGTTGTTGAAATCATCCAGCTTGTTTTCATCCAACCACCGTTGTGCTACTTTGACAGCCCTCCAAAATAACTTGAGAAAAGAGGAGGCTTATTGAAAAATAGCTGCTCAATTTTCAACAGTTTCTAAAAACGACTATAAATCTTCCTGAAACTCCTCATTAGTATACAAGTCATTGCTCTGAAGCTGCCCCAACAACCCTTTAAGGAGACCTTCATGAGCCATGACAAGCTTATGACAGCTGATTACTCTTAATTAGAACCGCCAACTATAGCTGGAGTAAAGTTCAGTGTTAGTGTATTTTAGTAAATGGTGGGGCAATTAAGAGGGCCAGTCTGTCTGGTTGCCAGTGATGAAGGAGAGGAACATTTACACAGGCTGATTATTACTGACTGTAGGCAAGCCAGATGTACTGGTGGGTTTTAAAATATGTAAGTAACATATTTGTTTTTTATGCTAATATTATTGTTTATGCAGACTTTTTTTTCCCTCCAAAACATGAATAATCTCACTAAACATCAGCAAATGATTGTTTTCCTCTTGTGTAGTTGCAGCAGGGATTTCCTCGTGCTCTCAGGTTCAGGTTGGAATTATAGCTGGACTTACAGCTGCAGCCTCCCCAGAGTTTCTTTTAAAGAGACAAAGGGAAGCTTGGAGATGATGGACAATAATCCAAAGTTCATACATGTATGTGTAACTAAAAGGGGCTCATTGATAACACAAGAGGCTTTTTCTGTTTTTGTGAACCAGTTCAACCTGGTTGTGTTTTGTATGGTAGAGACTACAACCTCCTTAAAGTGTGTAAGAGGCTCAGTCTCAGTTCAGAACAGACCTATTGGCCATCCCTATATCTATCATTTTTCACTTTAACCAGAAAAATCTTCATTAAGATTAGAAACCTATTTTCCAAGAGTGATCTGGCCAAAAGACATCACACCCAAAAGTTTAAAAATAACACAAAACAGACCTTAACTGGCAACCACAAGTAAACAGAGATGGCCGCCAACATTAGGTACATGAAACGCAGCGTGAGATGAACGATTACCTGAACTTATCCACGCCATCTTTTTATGTAAAACCTGAAGGTAGATTTGTCCTTTGCATCCACCTCTCTGTCTGTACATTCATGAATATTGTTTTCTTTTAGTGATTTCATCAACGTCTACACAACAGAATGCCACCCAAGATGAGAGAAAACATGGAGCCCAAGATAATCAAGTTGAAAGCGACACCCTGCTGCCTCATCCTATCCTCACACATCCAGAAGGTAGGCCCACTCCAAACCTCTTTTTATTGCCCACTCACCCACTGGCCAGTTGAGACGAGTGAAGAAACTGGTATAGATGTCGCCTCACCACGTTTAAAAAGATTCAACTGGTGAAAATAAAGGAAAGCTTTTAATTTCAATTTCTTAAATTTCTAAAATACAGAATTATTTAGTTGTAGTTAATGTGAGGGAACACGGGAAGTTACACAGGATCACCAGGGACCACCTTAACATCTGGGCCTGGTTTACCCACACAAACAGTGAAACTCTGCCACAGTGTGACGGCGGCTGCTACAGATACCCCACTGAGCTCTTATATAATAACTATCTGTCAGTTTCTTACCTGGAACTTAAAAACAGCTCTGTTGAATCATGTCTTAATAAACTCTGCAGCTGTAACGGGTAACCTTCCTGTTCTGTCCTTAAACTGGGAATATGACGCATCTGATGACGACTAAATCATTTTAAACTACACGTGGTTGTGAGTGAATGACTGAAACGCTGTGATGCGAAACACAGGAGATAAAAAAGTTAAATATTTTAAATGTCCTGGTTAATAAACACAGAGTATTGGATCCATTTTAAGCTGTAATACGACTCAGATTAGTACAATGACGGTAGCTTCTGCTTGTTCTGTGTCTGTGATGGACATCGAGTTTCCGTCTTCACCTGAAGCCAGATTTTTACTGACGTGTTCTCTGCCAGTTTGAGCACGGCTGTGTGCGTGTGCACGCCCGTGTGCGCCGGCGTGTGTAATCTAGAAATCATGTAGAAGAAATGAGGTGCTGCAGAGTAAATAAGATAAATAACCTTTGCATCTTTCTGTTAAGTGAAGCTGTTTGTCAGCTTGGCGTCTTTGGATTAGTTCGTGTATTAACGTCATCTCATGTAAAAATTATACCTCTGCATGAACACTTTAAAATATTAAATAACAAACCAAATCAAAATAGTGCTTAAATATATTGATTTTTTTTTTATATATCTTTTAGACACACTGAGAGCTTCCATCAGATTTGACTTAAGAGGATTTAAAGGAAGGGAAAAAGCAAAACATTATTCATTTATGCTTGAATATTTTTCCATCCTGCTTATTGAGTCAGGAAGTTCTCTGCTGTTACAGCTTTCAGTGTTTGGCTGCAAACTGCGCCGCAGTCTTTAGGTGTCTTTCTAAATCATTACTTTAAATAATGTCTGCTCTCAGAGCTGCGTGCAGACGGTGAAGGCGGTGTTTACCTGACCCACTTTGGGCTTAATAATTCCCGTTCAGGCAAAGATCAAAGTGTCTGACTGCCTGACTTTGGCAAAACTAAAAATAAAGCCACTTAATTGAAACCAAATCAATGACAAAGGAGATTTTTAGCCACTAAGCAGTAATCCAGGTGGGTGTTCAAAGCATTTCAGCATCTTGGTTCTTTTAAGCAGTTTTTAAGAAATATTTAATTACGTGTTTAAAGGTTAAGTTTAATGTCGTGATTAAGCACCTGTACTTATGTCTCCCTTCATACTTTTAACTAGAAGATCAAGACTTGATTCATGATTGTTAAATTAATGAAACCCGTCAAGCTGTGAATGACATGACTGAAACATGTTTTTATTTTCTATATATTCCTGCTCTTTTGTTTTTTCAGCCCATCTTTTTAAAACAAATGAAGGTATTTGACAGCAGTGGTTCTCAAACTGGGAGTTGGGATAGAGTTGCTGAATTTGCATGTTGTAAACAAAACAACAAACATGACAACAATGGAGGAGCATGAATTTTGAGATCACAGCATTAAAAAAAAGCGTTATTGTAGATGTAAGGCCCCTAAACAAACATCTTGTCTTGTCTCTTGTCTTTGAAACTTTGAAAAGGTTTGCTTTTTAACGCTAAAGCAGGGCTGTTCAGTTCGAGATCCTGCAGTCCTGCATGTTTTCAATGTTTCCCTGCTCCAGCACACCAGACTCAAACTAAATGGATCCAACATTCTATGAAGCTCCTCACAATAACTCACTAATTTGAGTTTGGTGTGTTGGAACAGGGACACATTGAAAACCTGCAGGACCGCGGCCCCTAAAGGACCAAACTGAGTAGCCCTGTTTTACAGTGTAGTGCTGGGCGATGGAATCTGGAAAGTTCCACAACCTGTCTGACGTCTGCTTTATTGAGGCGCATTCACACCAGCCCTGATCATTTAAATCCTAGAAAGTCTGGAACGTTTAGGGAGGTGTGAATGCACAAACAAACTAATTCGTATCAAAGAAGCAAAGTCTGGTCTGTCCAGTGCACTTCAAGCAAACCAAATACAGGAAACGGGTCACAACGTGCAGGCCGTTGTGGATAAAACACAGGGCATTATGGGTAAACACAAGTACAATAAATGTGCGTGTAGGCCTCTGATGGCTAGCAGACGTGGAGGAACATGGTAAAAGTTTGGATAGAAATCTGGTCAACCCACGACTGCTTTGATATGATGCAGCGTCATGTTTTGCTCTTATGTGGTGGAAACAGACGTTTCTCTGCATCAACCAACAGATGAGCCAGTTTTCTTCTTGTTTGTTGTGTTTGATGCTTTAATAATTCCTGATGTGCCACCTCCGTTAAGGAAGGAAGAGGTTGTTAAAAAGGTCTTTGTCCATGATCTCATTCTCTCTTATGTTATATGTTGTGAGTTGAAGGCCACTTAATTTATTCAGGATATGTCCGTGGCTGTATGAATTTAGTCTTATTTCATGTTTTGGAGAACCCTTGGGGGTACTTGAGCAGTGCATTTCTAGATGAAGTTTCTGTCCTGGAAGTGTCACTTTATTTTTTGCCTCTGAACCTTTGAGCATCTGTGCTCCTCCCTGCCATCGCCTGTCTGCAGTGTCCCCTTTCCTGACATACGGTGGTGTACGGGAACACTCATCAGTCCTTTTGAAGTTCTCTCCACCTGCTGTGGATGTATGTGGGGTAACGGTACATCGTGATTCATTATTCAGCTCCGCTGCCAGATGTAGCAACACAGCAGCTGCTCCTCCTGTCACCGGTCAGCCTGGAGTCCATGAATGTGTAATTGTCTTGTCATCTCTGTCTACATGTTTTTTCCCTTTTACTGTTCCTGCTCTGTATTTATTCTTCCTGTCTTTTATCTGTCCATCATTCTGCTCAGTCAGTCACTCATTCAGCTTGTTCATCTCTGTCTGTCCTTTTCTTCCCTGCAGGAGCAAATTTTCTAAACGGATAGTTTCCCCCTTTCCTGCTTCTTTTGCATCTTTAAAGCAAATGTAGTTATGAAATCCAATGTTTTCGAATGAAAAACCAGATATATTTTCGTTTCCTACTGGCGCCTCTGTTTTTCTCTCTTCATGGTGCAGTTTGTGTCCTGCTGAGATGTGACTTAGTTTGTTAATTATAGAAAGGTGGTGAGGATGACTCTCAGAAACCATCGCTTCAGGGCAGCGAGCCGAAGGCTGAGCGTACATCAGATATTTTTTACTATTTCATACTCATGTTAAGTGTGTGTACATGTGTCAAGGTGATGGCAAACAGTTAAAGGGAAGATGTTCTTAAGCGTATTGACCAGCACATGAGCATCCATCCTCAAGGCCCAGTGAGTTGTATCTTTAATTTATCCCTATGTTTTATTAACCAGGAAGTCTGTTGAGGCCACAGAGCGACAAACGAGGCTGCGTTGGCCAGTGTGCAGTGTCCTGTCTGTCAGAAACCAGGACTCAGGTATCATTTTACAGGTATATTTTGTGGTAGATCCATTTTACAGGCCTCTTTTTCTAGGTCACTTATTTTTGGACCATTAGGTTGAATTTAATGCTCACTTCTATTTGCAGGTTGTTTTTTTTTTTCTACCTGGATGTGAAGTAGTCAGAGAAGGGATGATAAGTAGACTGCTAGGAAAAATATTCTCTAACAAGACAGATCTGGTGGCCTTTGGCTCCTTGTGAAGCTCCCATTCCATCATATAAACTAATTCATTATTACATATCAAGGCTAACTTATAATGTGCTTTTAGGCCACACAGTCTGTAACTTGATCGTAACTTTTACAATAACTACACCTCATTTTTCATTTGTTAAAGCCATTACCAGATCAGTGCCTTCTTGCTTTTCTGAGGTCTACATTGAAGCAAAGAGGAAACAGACTTTTTAGTTGTTGCTCCCAAACTGTGGAACAGCCTCTGATTCCACATTAAGACCTAAGAAAAAGTTGAAATTTTAAAAACAATTTTTATTCTCTTGCTTTTAAACCAGACTGAGTGTTGTTTGCCTTTGTTATTGTCTTTTATTTATGCTTGTTTTCCTTGCTATTAATTGTACTCTTTTTATTTTATAACTAGGGCAGCACTTTGGCCAACACTTGTTTTTTTATTAAGGGCTTTATAAAGTTGACTTGACATTACTGTAAACTTTATGAAGATCTACCCCAGTGGTTATTAATGTATTACCGGAAGCATACGTGCATGGAAATGTAAACCGTTGACATTCCCAGCAGGGCGGAGCGTAGGGGGAACAGGTCTACATGATGATGTTAGATGAGCTTAGATAAAGTGCTTTCAGACCAAACGGCACCAGTGGGCCTCTGTGGGTTAGATGGACTCTTAAAGCTGTAAAATTTCAGTTATTAGAACAATAGGCTACTTATTTTAGTATCTACCATGTGCATAGAAGAGAAAAGTGTTTTATGTTACACTTAAATGTGTTACTGGAAAAATAAGTTCGATCGACTAACAATGAGTTTTCTTCCAGAGTTGTGAATTAATTAAATTTGCCGCAGTTATTTTTCATGCATCAGTTTTGATCATTTTAACCTTGGAAGCTTTGAGACGGCAGTTAGTTGCTGCTGAAGGTAGTCAGACTGTTCTGACTGAAGATCCTTGTGTTAGCTCTGATAGTTGATAACATGAAGCCAAAAAATTAAACAAGTTCCTCCTGAAGGCAAACATTTGGGTGTATTTTCAACTTGACTACGTTGTGAGAAAGAAAGAGCTAGTTGTGACTTATTTACAGCAAAAGTAATGTTCTGACCATGAAGCTGGGTTTCTGGTCTGTTTTTATGTACGTTCCTGGAGCCGTTGTTGCCCTGCAGCGTCCTGAGGTTGAGAAACCACACTTGACAACTTTTATTTTCCACCCTGGAGCATTAAGTGGCAGCTGCAGCTGCATTTTGCTTTACAACACTACCTCACACACCAGCAACTGGAGATCAATATACTGGCTGTGTTAGACCAGTGTTGATTAATTAAAGAAGCCCATAAGGACATTTATTGAAGAAAGCAAGGAAAAGAAAGAAATTGCCAGAGCATGAGATAAAAGAACAGTCAACATTGGACTCATGTTGACTGGAAAGAGCTCAGAGAAGAGACGGGATGCAAGATGAATGCTGCATTAACTGTTGCTACGGGACGCCGAAGTGTGAAATTATTCAGTAATGTTACTTTAACTTACGAGACTGGCCTAGTGAAAGTGAAGCACTGTCTTGATCCATATAATCTGCCAGCTTCCAAAGAGGGTTTCAATTAGGTTTTAATCCCTCAGTGTTGCTGTTAATCATCCAGGGAAAAGAGTAAAAACATCAAACCATTGAATAGATTTAAGGTAAAGCAGATTATTTTAGTGATTTTAAAAAATGATGCAAATAAACAAAACTAGGGACCACATCTTTAAAAGAGGCTGGTTGTATGTGCCCTCAGCCCACATTTATACACTGTATTGTCAAAAGCATCGGCTCACCTGCTTTGACCATCGTATGGATTTAATAGACATCCCATTCTTAATCAAATGAGCTCAATATGACGCCGGCCCACTATTTGCAGCTATAACAGCTTCATCTCTTCTGGGAAAGCTTTCCACAAGGTTTAGGTGTTTATAGGAATTTTTGACCATTCCTCCAGAAGCGCATGTGTGAGGTCAGACACTGATGTTGGAGGAGAGGGCCTGGCTGTCAGCCGCCGCTATAATTCATCCCAAAGGTCTTCCATCGGGTTGAGGTCAGGACTCTGTACAGGCCAATCAAGTTCATCCACACCAAACTTGTTCATCATGTCTTTATGGACCTGCTTGCGCTGGTGCACAGTCATGTTAGAACGGGAAAGGGTCATTCCCAACTGTTCCCACAAAATTGGGAGCATGGAATTGTGCAAAATCTCTTGTATCCTGCGGCAATCAGAGTTCCTTTCACTGAAACTAAGGCGCCAAGCCCAGCTCCTGAAAACAAGTTTGGAGTTTAGAGGTCTGCAGTAATCGACTGCAGAAAACTGCCGACCTTTGAGCACTATGCGCCTCAGCATCTTCCGACCCGCTCAGTCATTTTACGGTGCATAACACTTCATGGAGAAGTAGCTGTCGTTCTCAATCACTTCCACTTTGTTATGATACCACTGACAGTTGACTGTAGAATATTTAGAAGTTCACGACTGGACTTGTTGCACAGGTGGCATCCTATCACAGTACCATGCTGGAATTCACTGAGAGCATGCCCTGCCTTCACAAATGTTTGTAGAAACAGTCTGCATGCCTCGGTGCTGGATTGTTATGCACCTGTGGCCATGAAAGTGATTGGAACACCTGATTTCAATTATTTGGATGGGTGAGTGAATACCTTTGGTAATATAGTGTATCTGAGCTTTATGTAATTTAAAATCTCAAATCTGACCTCCTTTCTATAGGAAGTCAAACTTGGCCAGACACTGAAACTACGCTTGAACAATAGCAACCTTGTCTTAAGGTTAATGGTACACAGCCATTAATGGCAGCCTGCTGAGACTAAATCAGACCTGACGTCAGTGACAGGTGAGTCAGACTGAAATTACAGGCTGGCCGAGGTTGGACAAAGCTGAGAGGCAGTTAAAGTGGGTAGAGATCACACCAAAAGGGAGAGGTCACAGACTGTAACACACTAGTTAACTGGTTGCTTTGCTTTTTGTCTATATTTAATACTAAACCTGTCACCGTTTTGTCTCGGCATGCAGAGCTGCACTCATGAACGCAGACTTATTTATTTTACATTAACTTTTTATTTTTTTTGTGGCTGAACATTTCTTCACTTCTCTCTCCAGAGATCCTGTTATCAGGTGTCATACTGTGCATGACATACAGCCCTTCTGACCCTGAACACACACACTCTAGTCTCATTAATTCATGGCCTTCAACTCTGGATTGAATTACAGTTGCTGCTAAAGCTGAATTAACTTTAACAATATTTTTCTGCTGCAGACACACACACCCTTGGAGACAAGCCTGTCTGCAGTGTTTCATCACACATGCACACTCAGCACTGTTCACATGTTCTCACTGTTTTCTGTGCCTCGCTGGTACGCTGCTATTCACCGGTATTCATTATTCATCTCCACCATTAGTTTGAGTGTCTGAGGAGCGTCTGCATTCACCTGTTTGTGTTTTCTTTTCTTCGACTGATTATGCAGCTGAGGGAAGGAAGCAAGGGAAAGCACCAAAATAGTGATGCTAATTACTAATACACACCACAGGTTCTTTCCACAGACACATGAGAGCACATTATTTAAATCCAGTGCGTATAATGACTGGATCAAAGGCAGAGGGAGTGGGGTGCAGGCCCTTTAAGAGAGACAGAATGGGGAGGGCTGTGCATCCATAAAAGATGAGTTTATTCAGTGGCCATGGTAGTACATGGTTAAAAGCGCCTCTGCACTCCAGCGTGCTCTCATACCCATCACAGACGGAGCTTCTCTGTCCTGCCAAACGCTTCCCACATGCTGACAAAGCTCTGCCAGAAGCCGAGGTATGGATGCACTCAGAAGGGAGGGATGAAACTGGACTATGAGCAGATGGAACGCAAGAAGAAACAACAGTAGAAGAAGAGTGCATGGAAAAGAAAGAAGAGGTTAAAGGAAAAAGAAGATAAGTAACGGCGCAGTGAAGGACTGTAAACAGTTGCATCCAGGTGGAGAATGGGCAATTCCTCCTTCCCAGGCATGTCCCCTCTCTCTCCGTCCATTCTGTAGTTGCAGGTATTTCTAACTTGAGTGCCTTTTCTGACGTGCTGGGAAACAACTGCTGTTTACCTCTGCTCTCCCTCTCATTCAGTCTGTCGCTCTCTATTTGCTCCACATGCTTTTTTTTTTTCATTAGGTTCAAATCAATATGCCTTGACTGAGTTGGCACTTTGGGAATCCTCTGTAGCAGTGCCCACTGCAGGGCATGAATATAAAATTTGGGCCAGTACTGAAACATTAAATAAGTTCTCATTTCTGTGGTTTGCTTAATGATTAAGCTTCTGTCTGACTGCAGCCTGAATAATCTGCTGCAGTCGATTTGAAATACAGTAGAAGTGTCTTTGAAATGCCATCCAGAGCAGATATTGATGGTACTGAGTATCTGAGAGGATGGGGGTGTGAGCAATAGCGTGGGTTGCATCTGGCAAGCTTATTTACTGCCTGTGTGGATGGGAGTCTGTTGATGTTCTGGCTCTCGGTGGCGGGGATCTGGGGCAGTGTGAAAGGGGGCTATTGATGGATTCACAGGGGCTGCAGTTGGTCAGGCAGGAAGAGATGGAAACTGTGATAGCTGGAGATTGCAGAATCTTAATGCTGTGGTTTGGAACTACAGAAGCTGTCCTTTTGTTCAGACAGCAGCAAGAAAAACAAAAAGACTATTTGAAAAGAAAATATTTTTCTGTTTTATTCTTTTGGTGGGTCCTTTTTAATATTTATGTATAAACCCAAATCAATGGGGTACAAATACGACAAACACTGCTCTCTTTCACTGGTGTTTTAATTCGTCTACAGGACATGAAATTCATGACTTGAAGCACATATTTGGACAAAGAGCAGCTTTTTAGTTATCTGTTAAATGAGTTGATCACAAACAAGTTGCATCAGCATTTGCCTGACTTACTGCCGTTGCTGAACAATCTTCCTCAGACAGAAACCTTGTAATGGCAGAAATATTTACACCCCAGCTGTCTGCCATCTTAAATAACTATGGCCCAAAGGTAACCAGCACTCTTTGGTATTGATGGTTTTAACAAATCAAGTTTATTAGTCGGCTGCAAGCATCTTATACATGAAAGCACTAAACCTGATACATTTACCCCGTATATCACTTTTTTTTAATGTCCTGGAAATTTTAAATCACACATTTTTACCTCAGATTAAAGCAACATTTCTATTCCTGTTTTACTGATATAAAACGAGCAGAAATATTTACATCCCAGCTGTCTACACCGTTATTTAAGATGGCAAAGGTAACCAGTACCCTGGTATTATCCCTTAACCAAGGCTTCAACATGGCTGCTATGACATTGTCCTAAACCTAAACATTCAACCACGTCTCAAAGTCATGAAATGGATTCAAAATTAAAATATGTCCAAACTAAGTAACAGAAGTTGTCCTTTTTTTATCATTTCAACTTAGTTTTTTTACATTATTTGACGTTCATAGTGATGTCTTCTAGCTGTTTTTGTGCCTGAACCACTGTGCAGGTGGTAGACTATTTGGTTAGGGTTTGGAAAACTTTAAGACTAAAATGGCTGTTTTTAATGTTGAAATTAAATTTAGCAGCAAGTCGTTCTGGATGGCAGTTGTTTGATCTCCTTCCTCGCACTCTTCACCATGAAATATTACATCCTTCTCAAAGTCGGGAAACATCATTAACAGCTGCCACGTTGTCAGATCTCACCGAAGGACTGTTTTCAATCTCAAAGATTTATTCCTTCTTCCTGTGAAATTTCAGTGATGCTTTCCTCTATTCTGTGTACCACCTACCAAAACTCCCACAATTTTTGTCAGACGTCCAAGCTGCTTCTAACAGAAAACGGATCAGCGGTTTACAATGTGCTCTTGAATTTAAGTCATTTAATGCGTTCATTCAATAGACAGTAAAGTTTACATTTTCATTTAATTTCCATCACTTTGTGAATTAGCTAGGAAACAGAGGGTGGCTTGTTAGGGTGCACTTTAGTTCAGGGATCTTCAACTCCAGTCCTTGTGTGCTACTGTCCTGCAGATTTTACATTTTTTTTCTACTAAAACACACTTCTGCACAAGCCTTTAAATGACCCGGTGATTTGAATCAGGTGTGCTGCATCAAGGAAAAATCCAAAACCTCCAGGACAGTAGCTCACGAGGACGTAGTTGTTGTAGATTAGCAGAAGTTTTCACAACAGAAACAAACGGTGGACTTTCACTGGTGGAGAAAAAGAAAAATTTCCTCTTGGAAAAAGGCAGAAAAAGCACAAGCAAGTGTGGAGACAAATCTAAAACCTAAATTTTAGTTATCAGTTCGTTCTATTAAGAATAAACCATTTATATATATCTTTATGCCGCGGGCCCTTTAACATGGCCCTTCATGTCGCTGAGCTCCCACAGAGAAAGTTAGAAGCTGCAGAATGACTTAAATGTCTGTTCACAGTCTACGGCACTGTGGCATCGAGCATGCTGTAATAAGTCTATTCCCCTCCCGTATATACACACTGGGACAAGGATGGTGACCAGAATAGAGCCCTTAGGAACAGAGGAATAAGCTATGACTTTGGATACACATTAAACAGACCTGATGTTTGTTGGTAATCTAATTTAATAAGGAAAAATAAACATAACTATCCAAACCGGTAAACTTTTATATCAGTACCTGGTAAAAAATGAAAAGATCACAGTCAACTAAGGGGGAAAAATATTTGGAAATACTGCAAAAATCTCCCAAGATGACAAGGATTATCATTCAGAAAAACACAACCTCCTTTTGATTTAAATTTAATGATGATGCATGAGACGCAAGCTGCTGCTGACTGAACGCGGGCAGAGTGCAAAATGGAGGTCTGCACTATCTTTAATCGCTATTGATTTACATGATCCCCTCCTCTCCCCTGCTCTCTGGTTCTCTGCACGAATCCATGTCAGCACGAGAACACGCTAGTCTTCTGAAAATGTTGGGAGACGGTAAAAATACAAAAAACAAAAACAGCCATCTTAAAATTCAGCTGTGGATTTGAGGCTTGTCACTTTCTTTATGCCACTTCACTGAGAAATCTGAGAGGATTAAATCTGAAGTGAGCTTTTTAAAATGACGACTTCGCCGTCGCTCTTGAATGTTTCAAACTTATCTCTTTGTACCGCAAGACTGTGTGAGTCAAGTCACCTCGGTGACATCGCAGCACACTCCCTAACTCCTGTGGAGGGCGTGAGAGGGCGGGTGGAGGTTGGTAGCCAATCAGGCGTGCAGTCGGGAGTGACTGGGGAGCACCAGAAAAGGAGGAGACACTGAAGATCTGTCAGAGCTAATGAGCAGCAGCCAACCAGCAGTTTTCCCACATCAGCCGAACAAACTTGTCGGCATCTGGAAGGATGTGCAGGACAGACTGGGAAAGCTGAAATTACAGCAGTTTCAGAGGACTGGTTGAAGTGGTTTACCACGGGACCACCAGGTGATGGTTGGCCAACTGTAACACAGACTCTTGTCTTTTTTTTCCCCCTCCAGAGCTGTTTTTCACAGAATGAGTTGTTTCATAGTTCAGGATGTTTATTTTTACTCATTAAAAGTTTCTAGCTTCCACTCTGCAGGTTTGGAAACTAAAGACTCGATGGTTTCAATAACTTATTTCTTAGTCTGCTGCGAACATCTGATGAAGACAAACCTTCTTACAGGTGTATCGTTTACCTTCATACAAGTTTTTTTTTAAATGCAAATGTCCAGAAAATTCAAGATATTTGATGCATTTTTTTTTTTACCACAGACCAAACCTAAAATTGAGAACCAGCTTCATCAGCATAGTAACTATTGATTACGACTGCCTTTAAATCTGATGATTTACTTGATGATTGTATCCATGGTGGTCTAAGCCAGGGATGGGCAAGGTGTTGCCAGTGAGGACCTTGTAGCTTCATTTGAGTGCCGGAAGATGAAAATGTGCACAAACGGAAAAATATACATTTATTAGCTATCAAATATTGGTTATTAAACATCCTTGGCCTTCCCTTCTAGATGAAATACTCAGAATCTGATCCAGGACAACATGAGCCTGCTACCTGTCTCCTGTTCGCATTCAGAACTGAACAAAACTTACAGAACTGATCAGAAAGTGCAGGATGTCATGATAAGGGGAGCATTACGTTACTGCCAGACCAGGTTTTATTTAGCCAGTTGGAGTCTGGTTAAAAGCACGTTGAGTCTGACGGCATCTTTCCATCGATCAACCTGGAGGTGCATCTTTCTTTTACCTTTTCTTGACATCCTCAGACTGCTGACGTACACTGGATCTTCCTGGCTTGAACATTTGTCCAGAAGACTCATTTCTTATGTGAACACAGATGTGAGAGCTCAAAGAAGACAGCAGGAGAATGTTGTTGCATGCTGGCTGTCGGAGCTTTTCTTGATTATGACTGATGTGTGCTTTAGAAAAATCCTAATTTACTTCTGTATGTGAAGACAAATGATTTCTTAGATGAAGCACAAAACAACTGACAATGAAAAACGAGATAAACAATGAATGCTTTTATGAATTTTGTTGAGTCCAGGATTGTTTTTTTTGTCCTGCAGATGCGTGAAGAAAAGCAGAGAGCTCTTTCTGGGGTTGTTTTCTGTAATAAATCAGCATAACAGGGAAGTACTGTGTAGCAGTTTCACCAGCGGCAGCCATGTCCGGTCCCTTCTCCAGCTGACAGGCTGTGGATGGAGCGTTGATATTGAAGCTTTGTCAGAAGTGTGTTCTTATTTAAGCTCCTGTGCACCTCTGAAAGCTCAAACTGAAATGAGATCTCACTTTTTTTTTACTGATATAGTTATTATTGAGGGCTTAACATTTAAAATAATCTTTTATGTGTGCATGTAAATGCTGAGCGATGGCTTTGTAACGGATTCTTGCAGCAGGTACGAATGAACGGCAGGATTGATGATTAATGGGGCAACTCGAGGAGGATTGGGACACGTTTTTTTTTCATTTAGTCTTTTTAATATATGATTTATTATAATTTATGTGCTTTACTAGGCAGAGAGAATGGGTAATTGAAGGTGAACATGGCGAGTTTGCCATCACAGGTAACATTAATAAAACACTGGACATGGCTCAATCACAGGGGGCCGGTTGTTCAAACGTTATCCTTGCGGATTTCGGTTTTCGGATAGGATCAGATCTTGAAAATGGGTTGTTCAAAATGGAAATCCGGATTCCAAAATCCACTTTGATCACATAGTCCAGTCCTGGTTGTTATCTGGACAAAACCCTCAGTTTGGGTTGTTAAAACTTTTAAGTAGAATCTGGATAACTTTGATCCAAAAAAACGGGATTATCCTGATCCCAACACAGGGCAGGATTACAAGGTGGATTTCAGAAAGAAACTGTGGTTCAACCTAACAGCTGATCAAATAATAGGACTCTTTATTCGGTAAATATGCTTATATTTGCATTTTAAACCTGACTTAACCGTTACAGTGATAAACTAGTTAACATAGGGACAGGCTCCGATTAAGTCTTTCAGCGTAGTAAAATAAAACGACTAAAAAAAAAGTAAAAATAAAAACATGACATTATCATGTCCCCATGAAATAAACCCCCCAATAAGTCCAAAAACAAACACAAATAAAATGTTCATTAATCACTGCATAATCAGTAAAGAACCTGTCAAAAAGTACATTTCTAACGATTGCATGTCTTTCTACACGTCCGTCCATCATTCTGACAGAACGACAGAGGTTGGCCGGCGCCTCCACACGGGGCTCAGGTGCGTCATTAACACGTCACAAAGAGGGAGATTCCGCCTGGTTGCAATGTTATGTAGGACACCGGGAGCACGTCTTACATTATAAGCTCCCGTCTACCTGCTGTTCTTGACACGGCTGGCCGCGCACACTGATCTGCATGCTGCAAATCCGGATTACGTGATCCTGAAAAACGGGATTTTGGATCAGGGTGATCCAATCCTATTTTGCTTTGAGCAACCGGGGTAAAAGTAAGCCGGATTACGTGATCTGCCGTCCCGAAAAAATGGATTACGAAATCCGGGTAGCTTTTATCCGGATTAAATTTTTGGAAAAACCAGTCCTGAGGGGTTATTTAATGAGCAGTATTCCGGTTTTAGGAAACTAGATGACATAATACCTAAAAGAGCTCAGTGGTTTCGTCCATCGTGAATTTGTCGATGTTTAAGTTTACCAGAGATAAAAGAAGCTGTGGCTCATCAAGATGTCCATCATCTGAGAGGTCTGAGTGGCAGTTGATGTTGCCATGGTGATGAATGCAGCAACCTGATTGAAAATTCACTAAAACCTTGCAATGAACTGCTGCTCCTTAGAAAGAAATGAGTTTGTTTCGTAACCAGATCGTCCCAAGAATCCAGAGGTTTTTCATTGAATTCTCGGTGGTACCTGGATGCTTTCAAGTCTTTTGGAGGCTTCCAGCAAAACAACGTTAGGCCTGCGTTTGATTCCTGCAAAAGGAAGCCGGTAGCGATGTGCAAGTGAAAGGAGGTAGAACCTTTAAAGCTTTTGAGCTTTACCTGTGCTTTTATTTTCTTAAATTCAGAAATGGTAAAACACACAGTTGTGAAAAAAGTGCATCCACTTTCAATTTCAAGGCCATAATAGAAATTTAGTAGTAGTTCTTAAAACTAGGGTAGATGAATCAGAATGAAAATGTAACAAATTATTTACTCGTTTAACAAAAACTGAGACAAAATGTAGAAGTGGTGTCGCTTTCAGCACGTTAACCATGTATCTCATGCTGGTTGAAAAATTTTGACCCACTTTTTTTTTTTTGTCAGGCCCTGGCTTCCCCTGCAGGTCCTGGTGTTGCTTTGTCTCTCCTCCCACTGTACCTGCAGCTAGATTGCACCTGTACCTCATCAACCCATTAAACTCTGTAGCATAAAGCCCAGTTTAACCAGTCTCTCTTCACCCGGTGGGATTCAGTCCACTCTGGTTACCTCGGTTTTTGGACTTTACCTTCCTCAACCTTTGTCTTTTGTTAAATAAACCAAATCAGTCGATTTTAAAGGTGTTCTCCCACTTTTTTATGTTATTGGTGAGGAATAAAAACATTTAATTATAATGGCCTTATATTTAGGTTGTAATGTACAGACTTTTACTTTAATGCAAATGTAAAGTACTTTAAATGTAGCCCAGAACGGTATTTTCTTATGTTCAGGTCAGTAACTGACCAGAAACATGTAGCTTACAAATGGTTTTGAGTGATTAAATATTCATACATACGAACAGACACTATAGTGTGTTTAAAAAAAATAATAAAATTTTGAATTAAACAGCATAAATAAATGAATAAAAAAATATCATTGCAGTATTTTACTAATATATGTAATGTAAGTAAATTCTCTACATTACTACATAATAAAAATGTAAAGAAGAATGATAAAATTGTGTTGTGGGGAGATTTATTGTTACATTTGCTCCATTTAAGGTGTTTATGCTGCAACAAATAGGTTTTTTTCCTTCGTTTTTTTTGTAAACATTCACCTTTCTTTTTTTTCTTGCAGAGGAGGAAAAAACCCCTCTGACAATCGACTGTCACACTTAAAAGGCTCCTTTGAAGCGGGTCTATATCTCCCAGTTGTGTGTCTTTGTTGAAGATTCCCAGCCAGTCAGTTTCTTAGGCTGCAGCTTTGCTTTTCCACCCAGCAGGTCATGAGCTCTTACAGCCCATCGTCAGCTTCCTTATTCTGTACGTCCTGTAGAACACCCTTCAGGAAGATAAAAGCTTGTTATTTTCACCACAGAGGCAAATCTCATGGGAATACGTGTTTTGGAGTTTAAAGTCAAGTGTGTGCATATGTGTGTGAGGTTACTTCAAGGTCTTCCTGTTGCCATCAGCGAGTCGGTTACTTTCAGGACAGCAGGAAGTTCAGAGCCTAATTCGATGGCACTCTGTCACAGACTGAATCCCAGATATTCATCCCCAGATTTATTTTGTCCTTGATGGTTTTTCTTTTTTAGGGACATCTCTGTAGAAAACAGCCAGTCAGGTCGCATTAGTGTCACATCAGAGCTGCTCCCAACACGCATGCAAACAGTCGCAAGCAAAGAAATTAAGAAAGTGTGTGTGTGTGTGTGTGTTTGGATTTATCTCTCCAAGATGGTTCGAGTGTCTGTTTTAAGATGGAAAGTTGAGGCGAGATGAGTCGGAGCCACTCAGACAGCACTTGGGATACCAAGTCTTATTTGTCTTAATTATATGTTTATATATCAGGAATAAGAGCTCCTGTTCGTAACTTTAATCCCTCACAGATGGATTTGAAAGATGAAGTTAAGTCTTCTTTTGGACTCTCTGGAGCTGACAGGATAATAACATCTGGCTCAGATGCCACGATTAGCAAATGATTTATGTTAAAGAGCAGCTTAATATCAGGTAGTAAAGTCATCTTTCTCTGCAGTCTGTCGTTCGGAAGTTTAAGATCTGTTGTACTTCTGTCCACACAGCTGGATGAGTTTTGGTGTAGTCAGATGTGCCTGCAGGCTGATTGTGACCGACCAGGAAGGGCAGAGCTAGAAGAAACGAATGTGGACCTTCTGCACACGACCTAAACTTTTCTGATAAAGACTGTTTAAATTTCGTTTTATTATCGTGAAATAATGATTTAATTTTTTATTGGTCTAAATCGGGGATGTTCCAATGTCAGCTTTCCAGATGCATTCCTAAGGCCGCAAAACATTTACAGGTCTGGACTGCTGCAGGACGGTTTGACATCCAGATTTTGGACAAATACTGTCTGACATCAGCTTTCTTCTTTAAGTTAAACACCTTTAAAAAGCTGCATGACCAGCCTGCAGGATGCAGTGCTCATAATTTCCAGAAAATCAGACATGAACATGTTTCCATCTGTGAGTGGATCCAGTGGCCTCAGGTGCAGCGATGACTGCACTGCAGCTAAGTACTACTTCAACATTGTGTACACATGTTCTGTCGTCTTCTCCGTTGCTTTTTTAAGGCGTTACATATCTTAAACGGTGCTCTCGCACCTATTAAAAAAAACAAAACAAATACTGCGGTTTAAAATCTTAGATCTCATGATGTTTACATATGAAGAGGCTAAACAGTTATAAATTAGGAATGAGTAACCTTGTGTTTTTAGAAATGTGTTCAAATCCACACACAAATATCAGAGTTGTAACATAAAATAATTCTACATGCACACATTACAAACTGCACAAATTTAAATATTTTACACAGATTTTTACCCTTAACCTTACAGATGTGATAGTTCTCATGTTTGTTTTGTGATCCAAACCCCTCTCAGTTCATCAAATACATGGTGTGTTTAAGTGCTGGTGGAAAGTTGAGTTTCAGTCGGTTTCAAATGTAATTTTCTTCCACAGTTTGAAGTAGGAAGGATGCATGCACAAGCTGATCTATGCACAGATGTAATCTGATCTGTGTGCGTTAGTGGTGTGTGCACATCCATTTAAAGATTTGTATCCACAGTAGTCTTTGAACATGAAAATTATCTGTGAGATTGTGTAAAAGAAATCATTAGGAATGCCTTTGTCATTGCATATTGTGTAATAACCTAATTAGGAGTTCTACACCTCTTAAGGTGCACAGAGACAAAAAGGGAAACTATAAATACACAACTTACTGATAAAATAATGATAGGATATTACATGAAGTGCAACTTTTACAGTGCAAAGTGTAAAAGCTACCAGAGCTTTCTCTTTTTGTTTAATGTAATTTCTGCATGTGGAAAGAAGCTGTTTAAAGATCCAGTGGTTCTGGGTTTGATGGGTCGGTAACGTCTGCCAGAAGGTAACAGTTCAGATGAAAAGCCGGGTGGGAATAGTCCTGATGATGCTGTGTGCTCTGGAGAGAACATGACCATTAGCGATGTCTGTGATGGAGGGAATATTTTGTGCTGCTCCGAACAGCCTTCTTGTCTGCAGCAGAGCACCCAACCATTCACACTGTAATGCAGTCGGGATGCTCTCCATGCTGGCTCTGTAGGACGACACCAGCAGCCTCTCTTTTATTTTTCCTGAGGATCCTCAAAGTGCAGGTGCTGCTAAAATCTTAATGTTTGTGCAGTTTCTAATGTGTGCATGTGTTAAGCTGTTTTACCCTTTAAATGATTTGATATTTTGGGTGTGAATTTATACACAAGAACCTTACGTTGCCCATAAAATGATTTACACAACTTCAAATTATGTCTTGCATGTTTGTAAACGTGAAGTCTAGTTTCACTTCATATTTTATAAGCTGTGTAAACCAGCTGTGTTATTTAGTTTGTGTGTTTGGGGTGTTTTGTCTGGACCAATCACAAGTTATTTTTAGCCTTTTATTTTTCTCCCCATCTTTTATCTTTTTTAAATTGTATGCATTAGTTTAACTTATTTCTTGCTAACCTACAGCATCGTAGTTGGTTAAAAATGGGGCTAAGATGCTGTATCTGTGGTGTGGTCTTAAAGCTTCCCCCCTTTAGTAGGAGGGGTTTCTCCATCATTTCTTTCCCTCACTCTGATGGTCTTTTGGTCCATGTGGTGTTCCAGTCTTTTTGTCACTTGCCAGATTTTCCAGATTGCCAGACTGAGCTTGCTCGTGTTTGTGGTGTGTGTTGTTTACATGTGTTAAATGACAGCTCAGATCTGTGCCTGCTGTTAAACTAGCGTGACAACTTTGACTCGTGTCCTCTGAAAGCAAACATAACAAACGCTGCTTGACTGCCGTGATGACTAAATTACAGTGAACAACATTCAACAAGCTTTTCATTTAGAGATTAAACAGGAGGGTCCTTCTGAAACTGCAACCACACACTCACAAAAAGCTTCTGTTTTCTGGAAAATTGGGCTTTCTGAATGGAGAGGGGTGGCATGCATAAAGAGAAAGGGGGGAATGATTGCAGGGAGGGTGCACAGTATGGAAGACTTGTTTCGTAACAGCGGATGAGTGTGAAGTTCTGCAGTGCTGTCTGAATGTCTTCTGGCTTCTCTTGAACCTGAGATTCATTAATAATAAGTCATTGTTAGTAATTAATTTGATAGATGAAGATTAGTGCTGAGTTTACCAAGGTGGTTAAAAAGCTCCTTGATGGCAGGACCTCTGGGATGGATGAGATCCGTCAGGGTTCTGGTGGCTGCAGGGCCGTCTTGGTTGACACCAGGGGTGGGAAAAGTTCTTTTTTTTTTTTTTTTAAATGTGTCATGATGCGGACGTAGATGATTCAGACCAGTGTACAAATTCTAAACATACTTTTTTTAAACTGTTAATTAGACAATGTTGAGAAACACAGAAATGTAAATCTGGAAACAGAACCTGCGATGTACATAAAACACGATGGCTGAGTGTGAGATCCGGTGTCGTCTGCATTAAAAGCCAGTGTGTGGAAGTGCTTCTGCTTCTATGGGTGGCTGCGTTTACTCCGAAAGTCTGGTTTGCTTGGGGAGGTGTGAAAGTCCAACTCTGGTCCAGCGAGTGGGCGAATCATGTACAGGAAGTGGACAACAATGCAAAAGGGCTGTGTGGGTAAACACAACCAAATTCAATACAGCTTTATTTGTATAGTGTCACTTCAAAACAGAGTCATTTCAGGGCACTTTACAGACAAATCACTTCAAGTCAGTTCATTGTCATTGAATCAGTGTTCATACAAGCCTGGTTATAACCCGGCTCAGGGAGGGTGGCCTTCTGCCTTTAGCTTTCGGGTATAGAGGACAGGAAAGAGATTAATAAGCACCACAACTTTTAGCCAGGGAGACCAGCTGAAAGAGAAAAGAAATATAAGATAATGACACAAATACTGTCAAATTTTAGACTGAAAATACAGAACAGAGACCTGCAAACCAAAACAAGGAGGACGATGAGTGGCTCTGGCCTGGAGAAACATAGAAGTCAGAGGAGGAACAAGAACGAGCTAAAAGATCCTTTTAGAAATCTGGTCGAGTCCAAATTCATTTATAAAGCACTTTAAAAATTCTGGTCAAAATGGTGTACAGCAGAACATGTTGAACATACTAAAAAACAGGTCAGCGTGAGTCGATATTCCATCCATGTTTACATCTAATGAGGTGGGAACAGAAGTTGTCCTGCTTTAACCACATTAGCAACAGTGCCTCTGAATCAGCAAACTGGTGTGGTGAACCCACCTTAAGAAGGAGACCAGTGTATTTTTACTACTCCTCAGCTTTCCCCAGTCCTGGAGAGGAGTTCAGGCAGATGGTCGAGCCTCAGATTCAGGAGGTGCAGTGTGGTTTTCCTCCTGGTGGTGGAACAGTGGATCCTCCCTCCACTCTCAGCAGGGACCAGGAGGGTCCCTGAGAGTAAAAGCTTACTGTGTTATATTAGATGGGAAAAACAAGGTGGCAGAGTTTATGTTGGCAGTCAACTTTTAATGTGTGTTGCTGTAAAGTTTAACATTTGGGGCTGTTTTTAAACTAAAATCACTTTTCCTTAGTTTCTCAGGTTGTTGAAGAAAAACAAGCCTTCTCAGGCTTTTAGTTTCTTCTGTAGGAGCTTTTTTTCCCCTCCAGATTCTTGAAACCATTTCTCATGAGCTAAACTGCAATCCTTTGAAAGTAGTGCAGCTTATTGAATTCTTCTTGTTTTTCTTTCTCCTGTCATGATTTGAGGCCTCTGGAGGAGCTCTAGGTGATGAGGCAGTCTGCTCCAGGCATCTTGGTTTTTCGTATACACTCTTGGTGAGATCTGGTTTTGATACGTCACACAAAATAAGACAAATTGTTAACTGCTTTCCGTTTATGTGTGTGGGAAGCCAACAGGAAGTCCCCTGGCTCGGCTAGTGAGGGAATTATTTGTGTAATAGAAAGTCATTAAATGAGTTAATGATCACTAACTTCCTCTTACAACATCCAACAGTTCTTATTGAGCTTTTTTTTTAATGCATTTTACACTAATATAATTTCAGGTACTGTAATTACAGTATGTTGAGTCCACATATAACATCGGCTGGCCTGCAGCCTGCATTTCATCACAGTCTCATCCTAAAGTAGTGTTATCACTTGTTTCCCTGAGGACAACCGGTATCAATATCACACATAATAACACCACATTGGAGAAATAATGAAGTCATTCAGGCTGTTATTAAGTACTTAATTACCCACATAATAAAAAACAATGTATTGTCCTGTGATGTTCAACCCTTACCATATGTTTGTAGGTAGGCTGGTAGGTAGGTAGGTAGGTAGGTATAATTGGTTTAACAATGACACACAGAGGCTCTTGAACAGAATTTTTTAATTTTTTTTTTACTCTCTTGAACAGAATTGACTATACTGATGAAGTGAAGGTCTGTGAGTTTGTCCAGTATCATACGTGCTCCGTCTTTCCAAATGATTTATGACTGAAAGACGAAACAAGTGAAAATAAGGGCTTGTGCATTTGGAGATGTGAATCTTTGCTCGTCTCATAATTCAATTCACCTGATAATGTTTATCTTTGAATTAATGCATAACTGTTGAGCTTTTGTTTATTTTAAATACAAACAGGCTGATGGGTCTGAATCCTTTTTATTGTGTGCTTTCGTAAGAAGGACAACAGTTATAAAACACTGCATCTTTTCAGTAACAGTCTGATTGATTAGGTGTTACTGAAGTTCACAGCGCTGCTCAGCTAGCTCTATTCCGTGTTCGTCACCTGGGATTTAGTTCAAGTAAACCCTCATACAGTAGATCTAGGATCTCCAATAGCTAAAGAACCTCTGGGTTTTCTGCAGCTGATGGGTTAGTCAGTTTTTGCTGTAAGTTACCAAAGATCTTTCTTGAGGCTGCAGGTGCCTTAAGCAGGGCTCACACCAAACGATTTTCACGATCGCAGACTAAAAACGGAAGTCTTTAGGAAATCTTAGGAGTTTTACTGGAGTCACAGCGCGTTCCCGTCATCTCGTTGTTAGGTTTAAGCTGGTAATCTGTGTTGGTTAACGTCAGTCTTTCCCTAGTCTTGGATCTGCAACAGCATCAAACATGTTTTTATATTATCGTAAGTCCCAGTGACGAAACACGATCAACAACCAGTAGATGAGCTCTGTCAAAGCAGAAACAGGAATCCAGAAAGCGGAGCGGATGGTTTTTAAGAAGTAAACGTCTGCTGTGGATCATTTATGTGTTACAGTATCATGATCTAACAAATAAGAGAAGAACAGGAAACTCATTCATCCCTCCAGATTCTGATGAGTTGGTGTAACACCTGGTGGAGATGCAGAGCCACACCTAATATTGATGATGTGTAATTCCCTCCTGGAGGGAAACTGTCCTTGTTTGCTTTGCTGTGGGCAGATCAGCCCTGTTCCATATCAACTGTCCAACATATCACAAAAATGCTAAAAGAATCTAGTTGTAGTTTGTAAATAGGGATTCATAGTCTTTGTCAAATCTCAGTCTGAGACTAGGCTGAGACGTAAAACTCTAAACATTTGTCTGTAGATGTGAGCTGGTGGTTTTCTAGAGTCTTTTGCAAATCGTTTAAAAGTCTTCTGGTATATGCCCAGCTTCAGTCAGGGTGAAGATGGCTAACATACACTGCATGTCTAAAAAGGAGTTGCACTAATATTTAGTTGGATGCCTTTATCTTTGATTACAGCACTGTTCTCTGTGGCATCGTTTCCAGAAGCTTATGTAACACCACATTTATTCCATCCAGTGTTGCATTAATTTTTCTTCATGATCTTGTGTTGATGATGGGACAGCCTACTGCACAAAGCCTTCTCCAGCACATCCCAAAGATTCTCAGTGGGGTTCAGGTCTGGACTCTGGTTGGCAATCCATGTGTGAAAATGATGTCTCCTGTTCCCTGAACCACTCTTTGACAATTTGAGCCTGGTGAACTCTGGCATTGTTATCTTGGAATATGGCCGTGTCACCAGGGAAGATAGAATAACTTGCTCATTCATATCAGCTGACCTCAATTCTTTGGACACATAATGTTGCTGAACATAGACCTGACCAACTGCAGCAACCCCAGACCATAGACTGCCCCCACAGTAGGCTGTAGGCATGAAGGCTGCATCACTTCATCTGTGTAAGATGAAAAATTTCTAGATTTTCTCTAACGTTCACACTTCAGATCAGCTCATGTTGAACTCAGCTGCACTTCAGGAAGCTGTTTTTGTCTTTTTGGCATATGTGCTTCAGCTGGAACAAATTGGCTGCCATCTTGTTACTCTGTTCAGCTCTATTATTATATCCATGTCACGGACGGCTACCGCTCTACCCCCAATACGTACTACTGGGATGGTCCAGGGTTTTGCTGTTCAAATTTATTGAGGAGCTATTGAATGATTTTGCTGAATATCAGCAGCTACTTTTTATCATGAAACAATCCTGTCAGAGTTTTGGAGAATTAGCTGTAATACAGATTATTTTTCCTTCAGTGTGACAGTAAATAAGCCTGTAATCTTCTGCCGGATAATCAGATTTGCAGTTTAACTTTTCTCTCTGCGTCTTGCACAGATCGCATGCATTCACATACTGCTGGATCTAACATCCTGGCTTTCTTCAGCAGCCTTGCAGGATGATGTTATTGGGATGACAAGTGTGCCTCTTCTTCCATATTTCTGCCACCCGGGTCCCCAGCTTGGATCTAAAGGCAGAGGCTCTTTTTTGTTATTTATTTTTCTGCCCCCTCCCTCCTCTATCTCTGTCTATTCAATTTGATTTTAACTGTACTGAAAGTAGCATTTTCTTTCTATCACAACATCACATGTGCTTATTTTCTGTCTTCTCTCCTTCCTCTCCATCCCCCTTCGTCTTGCTCTGTCCACTAAGCAGAAAATGGGTCCAGGCGCTGTTGGAAGCTATTATCTGTTTGAGCTATCTGTCTTGATAATTGACCAGTGAGGGGAAATGTGACTGTGATCAGTGTGATGCTAATACATTCTGCCAATTTCACACACTCATAATCCGCTGGGCTCGGGTTTCCCTACAGCCATCACAGGCAGGCGAGTGGTTTGTCGAGATGGTGCACTGTAGCTTCGTGGATACACACGGTAGGCCGAGTGGGTGGGTGGGGAAAACACTCAGGCTAAAATAGGAATCGGGAGCATTTGAGTGGGCAGAGAGAAAGCGGAAACCGGTCTTAACGTGCACAAACACACGACGCTGAGACAGATGCATGGATGGATGAAGCTGCCACAGTTTCAAAGTGTGTAGGTTTAAAAAAATCTTCTTACAGTTTCCTCTGTGTGCTGCTGATGGCTCTTGTTGCAGTGGGTCTCAGTGAAGCATGAAGAGTAAAGAAATCTTTTAACTAACTGCAGGAATAATAATAATCTTAACTGGTAGATCAGTGTGTATCAGACTAAACCAGTTTATAGGAGAGTCGGGTCAGTCTCGTGAAACAAACATTTTATGGAAGAAATCCTTAACAAAGACAGAAATGGAGGTTGGATTTCATCAGTTTATAATTATCTGGCATCTGGGTCAGACGAGACATCAGTGACTAAACTAGGAGGGCAGAATTAAAAACAGATATTTCTAATGATGACTGGACCAGAGCCTGTAAAGAGGCTCAATCCTAAGAAGCAAACGCAGCTTAAAATTACTCCAATACAGGTGGTTGATGTGGACCTTTATAACCCCTGCTCAGTAGATACAACAAGGAAATACCTGATACATGCTTTAGATGCCGTGAAGTAAAAGGTACATACATACACTTTATTAGGGAATATGACAAGATTCAAAAATTTTGGAAGGAAGTGATTTAATATAATTAAAAAAATTCTGTCTTATAAATGTTCCACTCAATCCCAGAATGATTTTCTTACATCTATATACACCAGACAATCACCTCCGATCTACAGAGTATTCATATTTACATTTTACTATATTACAGGCAATAGCTCTGAATTAAAAAAAATTCGGAAACCATTTGGAGACTTCATAAAAAGCAGATATAGAAAAACTCCTATAGCTGGAATATTTAAATTATTTTTGTACTATTGTGTGCTTGTCTTTCCTTTCTCTTGTTGTAAATCTTCTTTTTTGTTATACTTAATTATTATTTTATTTTTTTTTAAATTTCAATAGGTCAGTTTAATGTGATTCAGGTGTTTTGAAGCAGTTTATATGGAAAACTTTTTGGATTGCAGCCCTCGAATTGAGAAGCCCTGCTTTGGTATTTTACATCTGCTCAGCACTGTTGTTGTTGGTCTGCCTTTTTTTATAACACAGATTGTGTTGAGGTTGTCTTATAACAAAGTGTATGTGGAGTAAATTTCTTTTGTTTTAAATGAGTTGAACCTGTGGTTTCAGAATTTTAACAATGATCGGCATATAGAGCACATTATGAAACCCAGTATAATGTCAGAAATGAAAGGTTTATTATGTAACATTAACAACTGTAGGCAGATCTGTCTTCTCACACATGCAGCGTACAGCCTGCTTAGATATCCTGCCAGACTTTTCCAGATGGGATTGTCTGAGTCACTGACAACATTTGCATAGTGTATGTTGAAGCCTCTCCAGAAACAAGTACACAAAACTTCAAATACAAAACCCTTCACATACAAGCCTGACTCAACACACTGTGTCAGCACCAAGTGACAGGAAGGTGTTATCACGTCCTTCATGCTCATTACAGTAAACATGCATGTCTAAACGACACAGCTGGAGGGGTGGCGTGATCTCTGAGGAATCACTGCGACTCAAACGAGCACAGTAGTGTCGTGAAGACCCAACCGGAGGGAAAAGGCATGATATAGTTGTAGCAGTCATTAAGGGCAAGACTGTTCTCTGCAATTCAGGCTTATATCTTCTGCAAGGTGGAGGCATGGGGCGGGTAATTCTGCTCGGGGCTCATGTGCAGAGCCGAGATACAGAACAAGAGGGAAGTGGAGGAAGAGATAGAGCTGGTTCATTTTCAGCTCGTCCCCGTAGACTGTGGAAGGGATTATACTCGCACACAGAGAGGGAGGGAGATGCACAGGCTCTGTCTTAGCACACACTGAGTACCCTGCCTCCAATCTTCTACACAGCACTGTGCCATCTCCCTGTCTCTTCAACAGCACTCACTTCTCTTTCCTCCATCACACACTAGTGTGCAGGCACAAACACACCACTGCCATGTAGAATCTCGGCCAGAGGGGGACAGCAACCTACACAGGACCACGAGCCAGGTACGCATCATCCATCCATCCATCCATCCATTTATTCATCAATCCTTTCATTTCCGCTCAAACTACCACATTATGCACCAGCACATTTTGGGTTGTTGCTTTGGTGATCCAGCCACTCTCTGGATCTCTCTGCAGAATACTCTTGCAGGCAGCAGGCATTGAGACTATCCGGCTTCTTTGCAGAGTCCCAAGAGAACCCCCCCCCCCCCCCCCCTCCCATCCCTCAATAAAAAGGGGAAAAAAAAAAAAGAAAAGATAGGGGAAAAGAGGAGTAGAGCCAGAGAGGAGGAAATGGAGGAGGAGGGGTGAGACGACCGAGAGAGACCAGTAAAGCCATAGCAGTGGTTGTCATGTAGGGCAAGGAAAGTATGCGGCAGGCAGTCAGCTAACCTGGGCCGGCCTTCGTGTGGATAGAGGGCTGATCCTAGCTGGACAATATGTTGGACCTGTCCACTAAGACTTCCCTGATCTTTAACCAGCTCTTCAAAGGTACATTTAGCACCCCCAGCTCTTTACATCATCTTCTCTCATGAGGGCCATATTAATAATCATACGCTCTCAACATGCTCAGGGGATTCGCTGCAGTTTCTTGAAATGCAAATGGCCAAGTAAACTGATTATTCACTCTTGTGAAATTAATTTGTATTTGTCACAGAATCTGCATGTTGGGGGAAAGTCGTGTGGCTCTGCACTCTGCTGGTGACACATGCTTTCTTTGCAGTCTCCGTCTTCATCTGACATGCTTCCTTTGCTTTAAGTATGTCAAGTTTGTGCACCAAACCTGACGAAGCACGTCTGACACCCAGTCAGCTTTGAGCAAAGGAAGTGGATGTATTTTATTTATTCTGGAGGATCTGGTTCTGTACGTGGGGCTTCAGAATTTACTTTGATGCTGGTTTGCTATTGGCTCCTACATCTGAAGACTGCAGGGGCTACTCTCTTTTTGGAATATGTTGGAATGAAGTTGTCCTGCCTGGAGAGGAAGGCAAAGCGAAAGAGGTTTTAATCTGAGTCACTGCTGATGTTTCCCTTACTTCTTTGATCTAGCGCTTACAGAATAGTAAGTACTTTCTGAAAGAGCTGCAAAATCAGAAATGAATCCCTCTGTTCTGATGGAGCCTTTAAAGTACCTTTCAATTTTCCTTTTATGTTGCAGTGTTATTCAGAGTATGATTATATCAAAGCTGATATTGTGACAGTCTGTCCAAATAATTGTGTAAAATAAAATGATTTCCTAAAGATGTGAAAACCTGAGTACACCGGCTGAGTGGTCCAAATGAAATCTTTTTTCTTTCTCTAACTTGTTCCTGATTCCAAAATTACAAGACAGTATAATTTAAACTTCCCCGTGCTGTTGAATGTCTTAAACACCAACCCAACAATTAGTAGTATCACTGAGTGTCTCAAAGAAGTATTTTTGAACCTTGGTAGGTTTTCTCAGTCAGACTAACGATGGTTAGTCACTCAGCTGGTTTTCAGAGAGCTTGCCGAAGCGTACCCAGGTGTAAGGAACTGAGCAGTTCCGTTGGAAACCAGGGGGGCAGTGTTGTGCAGTATAGCTTGCATAAAATCAGTAAAAAACAACATGCCAGTGTTTTCAATTTGTGCACAGACCACAACAGTCCACTGGAGCTTCTTTCTGAGAGTGTACATTATCATCATCTCCTCCACCATCATCGTGTTTGCTGTTGATGAAAACTGGTGTTGGAACTGAAGGGAAGTCTGAACCTTTCGCTGCCCTTAGGTGGATGTATTGCCCAACCACTATGCTCACGGAAAGGATACACTGAAGTACATGGGCAGTGAAGTTTGATATGGACCTATTTATGCACGTAAAGGGAGTATAAACGAGGCTTTACACTTGTGTGTTTTTTGTTTGTGCCATCATTGTTGGTATTAGGGCTGAGCCATTACGGCAAAAATGATCACAATGTCATTTTCTATATTTACCAATTTAATCTTTATCATAATATGGAATTTGTGTTATCAGTTTTAAAAGTGTGCTAATAAAGACCACAATGAGTATTGTGTCTTTTGCTTTAAAATATGAAACTTTTTGGTTTATTTAGGTGCTTTTTATATGAGAATATGCTTTTCTGTTTCTGTGCCACAGTTCTTGCAGTGCAGACTTGCATCTGCCCACATTGTCACGTTTTCTTTTTAGTCGTATTTCTTGTTTTGGTTTTCACCATTAAACCATTGGTTTAATTTTTTACTCATTCCAAAACACTTCTATTACTTATACTGTATGTAGTGGAGCCTTTTCATCAACAGTTTAGAAAGATAATGTGAGTTTAGTTTCAGTATCAGACCCTTTTTCAAGAGTCTCTTCAGCTACGCTCAGTCTTCTACATATCTGATCATTTTCATTCTTCAGTTTGCTGGCAGGTTATTGTTATTTTTTCTTTTTTTCTCCCTCCTCTTTTGGATTTTCTTTGCAATTAGCAACCATTTTAGAAGTGCATTACCACCAGCTAGAGGACTGGAGTGTGCTGAGGAGCATGGGTGGCTCTATGTATGGATAGATTAAAAATGTGTCATACTGATCACCGACATTGAAGTAGATTTATTTGCAGCGTAACTTTGACATCGTTTCATTGCCCGGCCAAAGTTGGTGTCTTAGACAATCCATCATCCGTCATTTTCTTTTTCTTTTCTGTTCTCTTTTATGTTTGTGTGGCAAATGAGTGCATAAGAAGAGAGGAAGCAGTGGTAAATTAATTCTGTTAGCTAAGGTAACGTGTCACACACTCCGTCTCTATCATCGTATTTTATCTAGGACAAGAATGATTTTCACAACCATGTGCCCACGTCGAGTAAAGAAACTGACAAGTGACACCTACGTATGGTTGGTTTTTTTCTAAAAAAAAAAAACAACAAAACTCAACCATACATATGAAGCTTATGCTGCTTTGACTGTTTAAGTTATGCATTCTTCTGGTTTCTCATACTTTACCTTCGACTGCCCCCTTTTTCACTGGCAAGCTGGCTTTTTTTTTTTGCTCTTCCATTACACAACATACGGTACGGCTCTGTCAGCTTTGCTCTGCATGGTTTTCCATTAGATGTCTCACTGTGGGTGGGATCAGCTGTTTATCAGTCCAGTGTGTGTCTAGCTGCACAACACACACACAACCTCACTGTGTGTTTTATGAAAAAAAAAATCCACCTGTAAATCCAAACGTTCAGATATCTGTAATTTATGTTGGAAATTTTCTTTCAAACTTTCAAAGAATTCCATAAAACACAAAGTGTGTTGGGTGTGTGTGTGTAGCTGAAGTGTGTGTGTGTACAGTTGATAACTCTGACCAGTCAAGTGTATTAATGCAGCAGTCTGGTATCAGCTTGGAACCACAGCTGAGGTAGTACCAACAAAGAAAAACACTAGCGTAGTATCAGCTCTGTGGTACAACCTGCAGTAGAAAACCGGTGCAGTCAGATGTACCGTCCTGTATGGTACCATGTAATGGAAAAGCAGTTTACAGCGGCAATAAACTGGCTATATGCAATCACAGAATGACCTCACTATGTGTCAGACATGCAGTTTTACGGCAGTCTGGAATATTGTGAGGCAACAAAAATCCCCACCCAGCTGCACCTGAACAGCAGAGCAAACTCAACAATCAACTGATTTAAAGCAGATTTGATCAGAAGCAGCTCAGTTCAAGAGAAAAACAAAACCTAAAACTTGCAGATGAGCTGATTTATTCCAACCTTGCATTGAGCTTTGACTGATCAGGCCGTCAGTTCGTACTGGAGTTTAGAAAAGGGAAGAAATATCCCAAATTACCCACAATACCTGACTAATAAACATAAAGAATAGAGCAACTAGATTAAGTTGAATGATCCTGTTTGGCTCTCTGACTAGTTTACTTACCTGTTGTAGTAATACTATTTTTTTTTTATTTTTTTTTAAATTTAGAGTTTAATATTTACGCCAGGAACATGAATCTTGAATGTTGAGCCTTATGAGTCAGTTTTGATAAAAGCAGCTTCTTCATGACAAAGAATGATTTTACTGTTGCTGCTTCACTACGTTAGCTAACAGTCCATCCACCTGACACCAGTTACCTGGTCAGACCGCGTCTAGCTGCAGAAAGATGGGGTTTTTTGGAAGTGATAAGGCTTCTGTAAATGTAATCGGGCTTCGGATAGGACCACCCACTGGGGGATAAATCAATAAAAAGATTAATTTTCAATTCCTATGCTGATCTATCTTAAAATGCTGCATTATTGATAAATTCTTGATAAATCTGGACCAGTAATAAAGGCTGTGCATTAAACTTCCTTTTGTTTTTTTTGTCTTACCTCTATTTACCTTTAGTTAACCAGGTAGTCCCACTGGGATAAAAAAAAAAAGAGACCTGGCCAAAAATAGCAGCCATACAAATTCAACAATTTAAAAAGAATATAAAAACAAAAAACAAAGACTAAGTTATATAAAACATAAGGTACACAGATGACATTAAAACAGACAGCTGTTCATACAGTTTCTTTTCAATAGAAGCGATGACGCTCCTCCATCACTGCGTTCTTTATGATACACTTAAAATCATTAATGATGTAAATGATTTTAGCTTAAGTTTTTTGGAGGTTAATAAATGACCATGGTGCATGGAAAACATGATGATTTTGCATTTGAAATAAAACACAGAAGGATGATGCACGGAGCTGAGCCTCCTTAGAGGAGGCTGCATGCTTGTACAGAACATCAGGATCAGTCGCATCTAAAAGTTTTTTTCTTTGTGGAAAATGAAATATTTATGTACGCATGTATGCTGATACACTACTGGAAAATATGTAGGGGTATTTGGCTTTTTGCATGATAGAATCTACTAGAATTTCTACTAAAATCTACTATAGCCTTTACAGGTGAACTTAATTTGACTTTCTCTAAACTCTTGATTGTGTATGCACAGCTGTTCCGAGTTTAAGTGGTTATTGTGCACCATGCTGTCCTCCAACAAGATAAAATAAAAATAAAATAAAAAATAACAAAACAAGCAAAGAAGTGTCTAAACCATGAATCTACCACTGAATGTTCTGGTTTAATGACAACTTCTATCTTCATCATACTGTTATTTTCTGACTTCATCAGACCAGGACGCCGCCTGACGCAGGCGAGTTAATGAGACAGATGGACTTTTTATGTCCATAATTTAAGATATGATCTTTTTAAATTTTTTGGAAATCTTGCCTAAAAGTTGAATATCCCCAGCTCCTAGTCATGATCTCCAATGTCCCCTGTTAAGTTTCCACATCTTTAATTGTTCATTTAACACATGGATGTCCCCGATGATTATTGTTGGATTTTTGCAAGAAAATTCACATCTATTTTCTTCTGTAAAGAAATCTCATAAACTTTTAAAAAAAATTTCTTCAAAGCTGTTTTTATCGGATTCCTTTTAAAACGGGGCCATAAAATCCGGTAAAAATGCATCAATGTCCTCAGTTTCTTTTAGACCCTGTAGTTAGAATATTAGTGAACCAAGAAAGTGAAATCTATAGCTGAAAGTAGTCTCTAATGAACACCCTATTTACTGCTGGTTGAGTAGAATTAGCTCTTAAATGACAGAAAATATTAAAGTCTCCTTAAAAATTAAGCCTCATTTTTTCAGCAGACAGCAGGAACAGATGTTACAGATGTTAGCTGTGAGGTAACCAGTCAGTAGCTCACAGCTAAAACCCGCTGTACCAACATCATGAGCAGGTTTCTTGTTAGTGTACACGGTACCCTGTAAATTCAGACTTCCACACACCTTTTATAATTGTGGTCTCTTGAAAAGAAAGCTGCCGTTTAAACGAGCTGTCGTCTCTTTCTCAACACGTTAAGCTTTCCGTTCCTCCTGTGCACATTTAGCAGCCTCGTTCTCAGTCTAGAAAACAGCCAAAACGAGGTTGATGATCTGAAGTGCATCTGTAGTCTTTGATTTGTT
Organism: Melanotaenia parkinsoni; assembly: GCA_036919975.1. NCBI lineage: Eukaryota > Metazoa > Chordata > Actinopteri > Atheriniformes > Melanotaeniidae > Melanotaenia > Melanotaenia parkinsoni. The sequence continues at coordinate 3,646,621 of JBAFTA010000024.1, read as the reverse complement.
ACCTGCACACAGATCAGCAACAACAATGAAACCACTGACAGAAGTTCGTAACGTTGGGTTATCAGGTCTGCTGGGAAACACTAGGCAGAGCTGTGAGAAGCCCAACCGAAGGCCAGCATAAACCTCGTCACAGGCGAACCATTAAAGCGAGTACTGATATAAACATTCGTAAGCTGTCATAGATATAAGTACACTCATGCAACAGATGGCTGTTTATGCACATTACACGCCATTGATTGAGCCGGGATTATTGCATGATTGCATTTTAGAGTCTCTTTTCTGTATCGTGAACATCGTACATGTGGTTTTTCATTACTAAACTGAATTGTACTGCATCATTAAAGTATTTAGAAATACTAGAAATACACACACAGTTATGGAATGAAATGGCACATTTCATTGACCAAACAAGCAAAACAACTAAACATATATATGTGGCCCATAGAAGGGATTAAGTGTATTTTAAAAGCAATCCTAAAATCCTAAAAAACACTTTGCATTTCATGGTTTTTAACATTGATGTGTATGTATGTGTATGTGTAT
>JBAFTA010000024.1:3632591-3643435 GCA_036919975.1 Melanotaenia parkinsoni | reverse complement strand
ATTTCATCACACAATATCATCTTGGGCATATGTGCACACAGCTTCTTCAGTACTTGGTTGAGCCAAAGAGCTGGACACTATTTCTAACAGGATTTTTAGTGAGACTAATTATTTTAAAAATCAGTTATGTTAACCTGTATTAAGTTTGGTGCTATATATGTACCATTTTCTAAATTCTGTCATTGCAGTGATCTGTGCTCTTTGCTATAAAGTGTCTGAAAGGAAAGCATGCAGATGTTTTGTCTAACTTGAAAAGACCCTTTTTGTTCATTTCATCTCAGCTGTATCTCAGTAATTTGGCTTTGTCATTGATATTTATACAAGAAGTTCCTCATGTTCTGTGTTTATTTAATAAATGAATCTTTCTAGTCAGATTTCAAAGACTCAGCCTTGCCCTAGTTGCTGCTCAGATGTTTTGTATCACATGTATTAATACTGAAGAGATTCTTTTTGAAATGAGATTCCTGCATGTTGAGAGGACCGACAGTCAAATGAAATGATTAGATGCACAAAAATAGCATCGTTATGGGACCACTGAGCCACACGTGTCTCACATTTCCAGGCATTTGTGATCAAACCTCACAAATTTTTCATGTACATTCGTGACGCTGCACGGCTCAAAGCCGAGCCCGTCCAGCTGGCTGCTTCCCAGAGCCCAGTTTGAGACACTGATTAGTGGCCACTAATAGATCTCGATCCCTGACTCATCCTGTCCCACTGTTCACTCAATGACACCAATTACTCACCTTCACAACGTCTCCTGGGCTCAGACCAGCCAAAAATATCACTTTTTAATTACCAGGATTTCTTCTCTGAGTTAGAAATCTGGCACCAGAAGTGTGGAAAGGGTAAGTTTGAGTGTTGTGGATGCAGCATCTTGGAGATGTAAAAAACAGCATGCGTGTTTGCCGACAGTTACTCAGGGACTGAATTCAATCAAACATCAGTGATGAAAGGTGTCTGCTTGATAACCTCCGTCTCAAACCTGCACTCACTCGTCCGTCTTTCATCTGACACCCTAATCATGCAGCCTCTCATCTTAGATTAATGGCACCAGGGATGGTCCACATCCTGAGTGTTGGGAAATTGATGCACTGAGTGTCCCAGAGCTTGATACTTGGACCAGGATGACCTGAAATATTTATCTAAAAGTAGCAGATGGGGCTCATATTCACTGAGCATGCAGAGTAGATCCAGTGAATGACAGTTAGGGTCCCCATTCCCCCCCATTAGACCATCCTAGATTAGAATTCTCTTTGAAGACGGATCATCAAATTTAAGATCTGCCATGAGTAATCTTGGAAAATCAGCCCAATGGTTTGCTCTCAGTATACCAAACGTACTGATTGGCTCCGATTCGCAAAGAGAGTTGTGGCTAATGTTGAAACAGTAATAAATGTCAGTGTTTGCTGACCGTGTAGCTGCATCAGTGGTGGATAAATGTCACACAGAAGCATTGTGATTATTTGAGCTATAAATATGCCTGACCTTATTAAAGTCCTGTATCCACACTTCATTGGGGTAAGCATTCATCAGCTCATATGAGCAGCTCTTTCTCTGCTTTCTAACGTGTTTTAAGAACATACTGTACAATGACTGATGTGGAGACTGCAGGATGAATGGCGTTTAGCATGGCTGCTGCTGGTGGTCCAGTCATGAGGAGGCTCTGATGGGCACCATGTGTCTTAGCAGAAAAGAGCAGAGTGGTTGCTGGAGTTTTGGCAGCAGATAAAAAAAAACATGCTGGCTCCCTGTAATGTGGAAAAAAACAAACAACAACAACAAAAACCCAGAAAAGAAACCTTTACAAGTCGATTCAGAGCATTTTAGATGCAGCGTTGTTGATAGCTTTGCACTATTTCTACGAATGTTGAATCATATATTGTGACTCCAGCAGGGGGCGCCTTCTGTGGTGGAAAAACAATAAATTATTGTTTAAAAATGTGGAAAACAAGTTTAAATTCTTAATCACCGCTGTAAATAGTTAATATCTTCTTTACATAATTTAACCTTTTACATTCATATAGTCGTAAAAAAGGCTGTGTGCAAACAGATATAGACAGCAGTGAGCTAGATGAGGAAAAATAACAGAACTGCTAAAGAAGGAAATGAAAACAAAAAATGAGAATCACGATAAGAACTGAAACCTGATGGTGATAACTTTGTGATAAATGACACACAGTGAGATTAAAATCCGTTAAAGATTAGATTTATGTAAAAAGAAATGGGTAATTAATTACTCCAGGAGTTGGACAGCCGCCTGCGTCTGGTTCCATGAGGACAAATATCGTCGTGATGTCATAGTTGAAGGGGAAAAGGTGCTGCAGTGTGTAAAGTTACCGCCTGCTGTGGCTTCATTTTAAGATGCAGTGCAGCGATGGAGTGAGTGTGTCCAGATGAAAGTGGTGTAATTAACCAGGCAGCCAGTGCATGACTTCCATTTCCTAATAAAAATAATCATTATATACATAAAAAAAAAAGACATTTCTGTAAATCTTAATTATCAAGCCACATTCAGCAGGTGAATCTGGGAATCGCTGGTGACTTGGACATTTATGGAGCAATGTTCTTTATTATCCGGTGTTTTAAAGCACGTGTGGAGTCTTTTGCGCCAACCTTGTTAGGAAGAGCAGAAATAGGATAAATCCCACCTTGACTGTGACTTGTTCTTGAATGAATGAGTTGTGACTGAAGAATCTTTCTCATTGTAAAATGATGGACTTAAAAAGTTCCTTCCCAGATTTATGGGCAGCAGCAGTAACTTCTCTGAGATCATTTGTGATGTCTTTCCTCCTTGGCACTGTGTTAACACACACCTGAATGCCCAGACATCTGCTTTCATAGAGCTTTGATGATGATCTAACAATCTAATCGGATTGAACAGCTAGTTAACGTGTGTTTTGCTCTGGAAGCAGTGAGGATGGACTAGTTCCCTCCAGATGTTTGATTTAACCTGGTTATTGTAATAAAAATAGAGATTTCTTTTCTTTTTCTATTTGTTCTACAGGTCCAGTTTAGATCACACTAAGCTATGATGCAGCTTGGTTTATTGTTGGATATGAGATGGTTTCATACACTGCTGTTAGATCTTCTCTAGGTTCTCTGAATCACAGATCTGTGTTTTTTACAGCTTTCAAGTCTTTGGACACGAAACCATCAACATTTAGCAGAAAGTCCTGCAGCGGTTTTGTTCCTGTTCAGGTACCAGGCATCAGGGATCACTGAGTCATGGCGTCCCATCAGAGCCAGAAGAGCTCAGGAGAACTTACACGCTTCTTCTACAACTGCTCTGAAGCTTCATTCACTCCTTTGATTCACTGAGCTGTTAGTAGACTCTTCAGAGACTTATTCTCACGTCGTGGGTGTTTTCTTGGCAGAAAAATGTAAAATCTACATCTAGATAAGAAAAAGAAACAAAAACTGGCTCGTAAACACAGATAAGCCAGTATAATGTAATTTGATGGTGGGACCTCTGAACGTCATGTAAAACATCATGACCGACTGTAGCTGCAGCTTGTCTGAACTAACATGATTTATTTAACAGCAGGTAATATAATAGCAAACACGCAGCAATGTAAAAGTTAAAGTTTTTCTGTGTAGATTAGACTTTTTTTTACTGAAGGCATTAGATTTTATGATCTTACAATAGATCCACCTCAGAAAAATGACAGATACCTATAAAATCCTAGTTTATATAGATAAATCATGTGTGGGTGGATCTGTGTAATGTTTAATAATGTTGTTTAATGTTTAACAACATTTAACAACATCATTAGAAATCTTTTGATATAAAGTTTAGTAAAACCTGCTCACTTTGTTTCTTACCTTGTTTGCTGATAAAAAAGAGGAGGGATGTTGATGGGTATAAATCAGATTCTGATGTGGGAAAAAGGACAGAAAGATGACGAAATTAAAAATACTTTATGTAGGGTAATAGCAAAGATGATCAGAGCAATCTTTAGAAGAAGGTGGAGGAGGCTTCATGTTGAAGATAAACAGCCACACTGGCAGCCATTTAAGGATTTTTTTTTTAAATCATAAGTTTGGATAAAATCTTTATTGGCTAATAGGTAAAAAAAAAACAGTGTCATAGACTTTTATCAGCTAAGAGATCAACAGTCGGATTTATGCAGATAAACGATAATTACAGCTGCATTCCTGCAAACCCTGGAGCGTTGAATCCAATACCTGAATGTAATTAAATAAAAGAGGCATAAAAAGATAAATGTAACTGGATTCTGTTATTAAATGCAGGTTTGAGATCTAAATAAATACATCATTTTAAATTGACTTTAGCCTCCTACGTCCATTTTCAGCCACTTATCCAGTTTAAAGTCTCGTTAATGTAATGACTGCAGCGACACACTAAACGTCTTTTTGTTTTTAAAAACTAATATGCAGCCAATTTTAGATTTAAACTGAATGTTTGAACAGAAATGACATTTAATGTTCAACATTATGGATTCATTAAAAATTAATCTGCAGACTAAACAGCATGAAAAAAAAACACTTGCAGGCCCGAACTGCAGGATGACAGGGTAAATATCTGGTCTGCACCAAGGTTTCACCTCTAGAACCAAACCCTGCATAAAGAGGAAAGGTTTGGGACCAAGGCCATGTCACAGAGATGACTCCGGTGTGTCTGCTAAAACCTTTAAAAATTTTCTCCACATAGATCCAGCATTTTGGGAATTAAATGCTCATTTTTAAAAACGGGTCCCAAAGTGAATAAATCAGAAAATGCCCCTGTTTTCATTTCCTTTATTAGAACTCGTAAACATCTTTCCTGAACGATGACAGCACAGCTCCACCTCTCGCTTATCCCACATGCAGGAGCGCCTGAACATGATGTGGCAGAATCTGTTCAGATAAAAGAAAAGAGAAATTCTTTTTAGATTCATTCTCGCCCATCATCTTTTTCATAGGTGTGTTTACGTGGCTCAGGTTTATGCTCCAGGTCTCCTTCTCTGTTTTTGGTGTGTTTCTGTGGCAGGGTTACAGCGCCGCTCACAGGCCCGGCATATGTACTGCAGCGTTTTCAGTGGTTTTGTGTGGACGCGCACATTTCTTGAAATTATTTTGTCCTTAACGAAAACTTTTTTTTTAATCTGAAAGGCTTAAAGGCCGCATCATGTCCTTGATGATGTGGCCTTTCAGTGTATATTTTCTTTAATCCCCAAATCTGATTTATTGTCTTCGGTCTGGTTACTTGGATCTGCGTTTCTCACAGATTCAGCCATGTCGTCCAGACACGAGGTGTCCTTCAGGCTCCTTTTTTTTCTTTTGTGCAGGGATTAGAACAAACCAGGACTAATTGGGGACTTTATCTTATCTATTGTTTAAAGAAAAAGCACTTTTTCTTTTTTAAATCTGTCTGCAGATGAGTTTTAAATGGCTGAATTGAAATTAATGTCAGAAGAAATGACAGAGGAGAATAAACTACAGAGAATCTGAAATAAAGCTTAAAAAAAAAAAAACTCACTCTGCAAGACTTCTTTGACAAGTATTTCTTTCTTCCCCCATGAATACTACTGCTCTTACAGCTAATAAATGCTGGAGCTATGCCTGTACAACCTTAAGAACATCAAGACTGGGTGAGGAGTATGAGGAGTATAGTTATTTCTATTCATAACTACTAGCTATGATCTGAATCTGATGGAGGAAAGTTAGATACATTTTCTGTTCGGTGAAAGCAGACTTTGCTCCAAATACAGCCTGCTTAGCATTTATACTCCTGTCTTGTTTTGAGTTTTAGTTAATTTGCAAAAGCTCTGGAGAGCTGGATATTATAGGTTGTACTTTTTTTTTTAAATAATCGTGCAATTGATTCTGCCACAGTGTCTTCTTGCTTAATGGTCTCTGATGAATTGTGAATTTATGATGGAGAGAAAGACGAAGATGTAGACAGAGACGGAGTTTAGAGTCTACTTAATTCCAGCCAGTGGGATGAGTGATGAGTGAATAAGTGAGTTGTAAAAAGAAGCGGGGTCAGAAGGGAAAAACACATTTTAGGAATAATATTAGACAGTTTTGTGGGATTTTTGTCACAGATTAAGTCACCATTCAGGTTTTATGTGCAGTGTTTCTGCCATAACAGATGATCATCCTTACAAGCCCATGACAGTAAGGACAATCAGCATTTATATGAATGTTTGAACCGGGACTGGACAGGATGCAATCATTTGGGTTTAGGTTCCAAGCTTAGCTAGGGTTAGCCATGGCCTGTCCAAACCCTGAAAACAGCGATTAGTCACCTGCTGCAGAAGCTAATGTGCAAATGCCTCAACGTTCATTCCTCGTGGCAGCTAGGCGCCAGCTCTAAATGTCTGAGACTCCAGGACAATCCTGTACAAAAGACCCCATCTCCCTCCTGAAGTCCATAAATTTTCCCCACAAGTCATGGTGTTGTTGGCTGGATTCTCTCCTTCATTGTGTTGGTGGTGCTTTAGGTATCTGCCCTCATGTTTGTTCAGGCAGCTTTCAGAAATCACTGCTGGGCTCCGTGCTTATTTCCTAAATAAAACTCCAGGATCTCAGTAACCAGCAAGGTAACGGCAGAACACAGACAGAAGCTTCAAAGCAGCAGACAACGAACCAAAGGTTGAAATCATGACTTTATCCTTTTTATCATTTACAGTCTATGTTTGGGAGAGATGGTGGGCTTTTACTTCCCTGGCTTGTTTATTTTTCATGATTCCATACTTTTTTTTTTCTTCTCAGAATTGAGTGATTCTATTTTTTCAGATTGATCTAAAACAATTATTAACAACCACAATTTTATTTTGTTTTATTTCTCTTAGTGTTTCTTAAAAAGTTTCCATTTTAAATGACTTCAGTTTCTGTGATCAGCGTCTTTTCTACAAAATTAAACAGCTGAATGAAAAGAGTGGTGGTTCCATCATTTTTAATATCCTAGCTCTAAATGCAGCTGGTCAGATTTCCCCTTCAGCCATCTTGTGCACGGCAGATTCTGTGCAGGTGCTTCACCTCTGCTTTTCCAAACGACCCTCTTTGCAAACAGTTAACATCATCAGTTGATATTTTTGACGTTTGCACCTTGGTGCATTTAGGGATATTTTCCCCACCGGTACTGCAGGTACATGTACTAACAGCAGCTGCTGCTTCTGTCTCATGGTCCAAGCAGGAACCCCCCCACAGTGTTTACAAGACAGTATATTCAGTACAGTATCAGTCATGTTCCATGTGTATGGCCATTACCAGGAAGCACTCTGCTGCTGTAGGCAAACTCCAACAAATCACAGCTTCCAAATCAAACCGTCAAGAAGAAAATAATTTGAAGTAAATTTAAGTGAAGCACAGACGAGTACAAATGATTAAACCTCGGCCCAATGAAACCATAAAACTTACAAATGGCCTCTGTCGGACCATGGCCAGTTGTGGCCAAGGTTGTTCAGCTGACGCATGCGCTCGCACACCTTCAGCCTTGTAATGAGAAATATTCGACTGCGGCCTTGAGCAGCCTTTTGAGTCCAAGACCGCTGAAATATGGTGTCAGTGGCACAATGACAATCACTCACTTGGTTTTTAGTTTCCCCTCAACTATAATGAAGACAGAATAATGAATGTGCCAATGAGACGGCACTTCTTTAATGTGTCTGAGTTATAATCACTTAGAGACAGAAATGGGCTGAAATGGTAATCTCTGTATGACATGGAGATAATCCAGCCTGATTTTATACTACATACCAATGAATGTCATCTTTTGAGGATTTATGGATGATTCTAACAGTTGTGAAAATACCTGTATGGATGTGAGTAAAGCTGAAATGTGATTTCTTCCCATTGGCTATGATTCAGTTTGAAAGTTGCAGCAGTGTGATGGAGAAAGACAATTAAAGAGCAGTTCATCTGTTGGACTGCCAGCACAGTAAGCATCAGCAGAGCTGTAATAACGGTGGCAGTGCCTGGAGGAAGCTGAGAGGAGGTGGCTGCACATTAACTGCCACCATGACCAGTAATAACAGGGTGGGGTCAGAAAAATCCAGCAGGGCTGTAGCTGGGTTTACACATCGACGAGCAATTAATCTAAAGAGAAACTGTTTTCATTTTATCTGTACAGTGTGGATCAGTATAATCAGTGTTAACGTTGTGTAGAGCGTTGTGATTCGTTACGTTTCCAGCATGTTAAACAATATCACTCAGTTCAAAGCAAAGCATTCTGGGAAGGCGATCTCCACTGCTTCCACTTGATCTGATTTTAATTCACGTTATCGTCATAAAATAAGAAGGAACAAACCTCTAACATGGCCGGATGCAGTTGGGGTTAGTCTCAACAAACACTCATGAAAAGGAGTCCTGGCCCAGCTGATAACATTTGGGTGATTCTTTTCCTGTATGTGAGGACTTAAGGAGGAAGACGGTTTTTATGTAGCGCAGCTTGATTCAGGGCTGAAGTGCAAATGGAGCAGGTTAAAGACAGAGGTCAAGATCGAGGTGAAGAGAGTTCAACAGCTTCCTGTTGTCAAGGTATTTTCAAACACTTGATACAAATGTTGAGATTTGTAGAATGTAATTAATTTTTAATTCATATTAAATTCATTCTCTTGAACTTTTTGCACTGAATAAAGCCAAACATCCTACATATACTAATGTAAGCATGTTTCCATAAAAGGATGAATTACCTTTAACAACGTAAAGTGGATGATGCTTCATCTGCAACATGTTGGATGTTTCTAGGACGACGTGTGCAGTAAATCCCAGCAGCTTTTTGCAGTGGCGTTCATGATGGAGTATAGCATCTCTTTGTCTCACACACATACTGCCCACCCCACACACATAGACACACACACAGGAGTTTGCTCAAGGCTTCACATAAATTGTAGCGACAAGGCCTTGTCTGGATGTTCCCTCGGTCTCTGCCAGTCTCCCTCGGTTTTATAACCCTCTTTTTTTTTTTTTTCTTTCTCACCATGGAGACACACCGGCATGCTGCTGCACTCCTATCAGAAAACTTCCATCTGTGACCAACTCAGACTCTTTTCTGAGACGTTTCACAGCAACAAGCATTGCTGTTGTCAGGCTGAATCCACAGACGGGGAACTTTTCAGGTCTGAACGGCAATGATTGATGACTGCAACAGTTTTCAACTCGATAAATCCAAGCACATAAATGCCCGGAGAACTTTCTCAGCAACAACACAATGTTTTCTAAATGTGCTGCTAGTACAGGGCAGCATTGATATTTCTCTTGTAGAATGAGTGTAACGTGTGTGCAGAGGTTTCTGCAGCTTCGAGCTGTTCAACTCGCTTTCTTAACTGCAAGCTAATGAAGTTAAAGGTCTTGCCTCAGTGCATCTCAGCTGCTCAGTAGACAAAACTACCTTCAGGGAGGGATCAATAATGCATAGAAACTCTGTCCAAACACTCGAGGTCATGTAATTTAAAGTTTGTTAGTAGTGCAGTCTTTATGTCATGTCTGTCTATAAGGATATGTGATTTCCAGGAAACATTTCTGGAAAGATTTCGAGACATCATTAAAAATGCAACAGATTTATTCAGTCTAAGAAATTATTAAAGGGCCCCTATTATGCTATTTAGACTTTTCTGAGCTTTCTACAGTGTTATAGTGCTGAATGCTCAGACAAGTGGGCGGCACAGTTTTCCAGTCCTCCAGTGTCTCTACATCCAGTCAGGGGGTTGGGGGGAGGTGGGGTGATTAGTCACCATTCAATCAGATAGATGTAGAAAGACAGGGACAAAATTCACAGCAGCAACTTCAAAGTCTTGCATGCAGTTTTGTGCTTCGCATCTGTGGACAGGGTGTTTGCAAAAGAACGTCTATTTTCCACAAATACAAATCTTTTTTACAGCCATGCAAATCCTTTTCTTCAAGTTTGCAAACTTGAATTATTTGGGTAGATTTTTTTTATTTTACATGATGACAAACTGGATTTACAAATACAAACTTATTTAAAACTTATTTCCTTATACAAAATTATTTGCAATCCTTCATTTATACCTTCAAAATCTTTATGACTTCATATTGAGCCCATAGAGTATTTATCAAACAGATATGCTGCATCCTTGCTGTGAGTTGCTGAATGTCTGCTGGTTGCTGAGTTGCTGCAGGTTGCTGAGTTGCTCTGGGTGGCTGAGCAGCAACAACCCACCAGCAGGACTGCTACCTCCACCTTTGTGCAAGGAGGAACAGGAGGAGCACTGCCAGAGTCCTGCAACATGACCTCCAGCAGGCCACAAATGTGCATGCATCTGCTCAAACGGTCAGAAACAGACTCCATGAGGGTGGTATGAGGGCCTGACGTCCACAGGTGGGGGTTGTGTTTACAGCCTAACATCATGCAGGAAGTTTGGCATTTGCCAGAGAACACCAAGATTGGCAACTTCACCACTGGCGCCCTGTGCTCTTCACAGATGAAAGCAGGTTTACACTGAGCACATGTGACGGACGTGACAGAGTCTGGAGACGCCGTGGAGAACGTTCTGCTGCCTGCAACATCCTCCAGCATGACCAGTTTGGCAGTGGGTCAATAATGGTGTGGGGGGGCATTTCTTTGGGGGGGCTTCACAGCCCTCCATGTGCTCACCAGAGGTAGCCTGACTGCCATTAGGTACCGAGATGAGATCAGACCCCTTGTGAGACCATATGCTGGTGCGGTTGGCCCTGGGTTCCTCCTAATGCAAGACGATGCTAGACCTCATATGGCTGGAGTGTGTCAGCAGTGTGTCAGCAAGACAAAGGCATTGATGCTTTGGACTGGCCCGCCCGTTCCCTAGACCTGAATCCAATTGAGCACATCTGGGACATCATGTCTCGCTCCATCCACCAACGCCACGTTGCACCACAGACTGTCCAGGAGTTGGTGG
>JBAFTA010000024.1:3599909-3620473 GCA_036919975.1 Melanotaenia parkinsoni | reverse complement strand
TGATGCCGCCTGATGCAGCCTGATGCAGCCTGATGCTGCCTGATGCTACCTGATGCAGCCTGATGCAGCCTGATGCTCCCTGATGCCGCCTGATGCAGCCTGATGCAGCCTGATGCTGCCTGATGCTACCTGATGCAGCCTGATGCAGCCTGATGCTGCCTGATGCTACCTGATGCAGCCTGATGCTCCCTGATGCTGCCTGATGCAGCCTGATGCTGCCTGATGCTACCTGATGCAGCCTGATGCAGCCTGATGCTCCCTGATGCTGCCTGATGCAGCCTGATGCTGCCTGATGCTACCTGATGCAGCCTGATGCTCCCTGATGCTGCCTGATGCAGCCTGATGCTACCTGATGCAGCCTGATGCAGCCTGATGCTACCTGATGCAGCCTGATGCAGCCTGATGCTGCCTGATGCAGCCTGATGCAGCCTGATGCAGCCTGATGCAGCCTGATGCTGCCTGATGCTGCCTGATGCAGCCTGATGCTGCCTGATGCTGCCTGATGCTGCCTGATGCAGCCTGATGCTGCCTGATGCTACCTGATGCAGCCTGATGCAGCCTGATGCAGCCTGATGCAGCCTGATGCTGCCTGATGCTGCCTAAAGCTGCCTGATGCTGCCTGATGCTGCCTGATGCTGCCTGATGCAGCCTGATGCAGCCTGATGCTGCCTGATGCTGCCTAAAGCTGCCTGATGCTGCCTGATGCAGCCTGATGCTGCCTGATGCTGCCTGATGCTGCCTGATGCAGCCTGATGCTGCCTGATGCAGCCTGATGCAGCCTGATGCTGCCTGATGCTGCCTGATGCAGCCTGATGCTGCCTGATGCTGCCTAAAGCTGCCTGATGCAGCCTGATGCAGCCTGATGCTGCCTGATGCAGCCTGATGCTGCCTGATGCTGCCTGATGCTGCCTAAAGCTGCCTGATGCAGCCTGATGCCGCCTGATGCTGCCTGATGCTGCATGCCTGCAGTATCACAAGACTACAAGAGTGACGTCTGTGTCACTTTAGCAGCACCTTTACTCCTCCTCTCCCCCTCCATCTGATCGCCTCATCATAACCTCATTATATTCTGAGTTATGACAAATTCTCAGATGTTTAAGGAGGTTTGTGGTGTTGCTGCAGTATCTCTGTTGTGTCTCACACACATCGTACAGCATTGTTGCTGTTCTTTGACCAAGTTACTACTCAACAGCACTCTGCCTTATTTCACATATGGCTTTGCCTGGCGGAAGAAAAAGTAGTTCCTACCAACTGGGTATAATTTCGATCCTTACAGTCTAGTTACTTCCCACTGTATTCCAGTTAGTGATGAAATATTTACTCCAAATTACAAAAATTTCTACATTCTAACATGAAAATCGATTTTAGAACATCAGTAGCTGGCATCGGTGGAATCCGTTTCAGTATCAATCCACACAAGACAGTAAAATAAATTCAAAACGGTTGTTGACGCAAAGTCTCAACTCAGAGTTTTCATGGAAGCGAGGTAAAATCATGACGCAATGAGGGTTTGGACGAGAAATGCTAAATGCCCACTGTGGCTTTTGGTCCCACTATTGTTCAGTTCACTACAAATGTCATATTGTGGAGATTTTAAATTATTTATTTTTATGTAATTTTGGTTTTAATGGGCTATTACCAAAAGCCTCATCTCATCACTGTAAAATGACACACATAATGTCATCTATAACACCCACTTAACTCCTCTCAGGTCCTTTTGTCATTTTAATTAGTCAGCAGATTATAACAAAATTCACTCTCCAGCTGTACAATCCTGGAAATGCTTTGTTTCGATGCATTTCCACATACCAGTGCAGAGGAGAGAGCAGCCTCAGGGGAGGATGAGCTCTTGCTGAGTGCTGTCTGTTTCCACATATGAGCATTTTCTTCCTGAGAGATAATGGCAGCTCATCGGCAGGCCTGGAAACCCACACAAGTGCATTATGTGGCGAGATGCCTCTGGAGCTTTAGACACACACAGACGCATCTTTATGGCTTGCTTGCTGGGTCAGTGATGGCCTCGTTTTGAGTTTATATTATCTGAACGAGTTGGGAATAAAAGATTAAGTAAAGGATTAAAGTGAGAATATGTCCATCCTCCTCTCTCTGTTTTAGTGTGCCATCAATCACCACATGTACCTGATACCTGCGATAAACAGAACCACATGATCCACATTTTCTCGTGTTGGCTTAGAGGAATTCAACTCTTTGGGAGAAAAAAAAAACTTATTTCCTCCCATCATGACTACTCATAGTTGAATTTTTATCTTTTCCTTTTATTGTCAGAGGATTAATGTTGTGGTTTTTCCTTTGTTTCTGACTCACCTGCAGTATTAAACAATGTGCCACCCTAGACATTCCCTAAAGTAAAAAAAAAACAAACAAAAAAACAAAAAGTACAATATTTTAGTAGTTTTATACAGTTGGAACTTGATTTCTCCTGTAGCATCAAATGCTTGCAGCCTGGCCCAGAATTTCTTGTATGGTCAAATTCTCCAGGCCTTTTGACCAGCTAAAGTGTGCACCTTATGTGGCCAATTTACAAGTACCATAAGTTTTTTACTTAAAAAAAAAAAAACTATTTATTTAGCTCGTCCTGTGAGGCATAGATGCTATTAGAAGAAGTTAGCTAGGGAATGGCACTGGCTAGCTGCTGCTCTGTAGGCTGAACAATCAGGACTGAAAAGCAGGCGCTAAGCCACATCCACCCGGACAAAACCAAGTGGGTGGGTGTCTGGGAATTGGCCTGAATTAAAATAAATTATAATAGACTCTCTCAGCTCACTCTCTCTCTCCTTACAGCAATTTCAGTTAATTAGCTTGAAAGGAATAAAGTTTAAACCACAATGAGTTTTTTTCTTCACGATTTAAATTTCTCAATTCATTCAAAACTTTATTTCTGTTATTGTGACTAATTTGTGCAGCATGTCTACCAAAGACTGAGCTTCCTGAGTGAGGGGGTAGAAGGTATACCTACCGTGAGGCGTTCCAGTAAAAACTTGGTTTTTTTACATATAAAAGGAAGAGTTTATGTGCTCACTTCAGGGCATAAATGCGTCACATAGCCAGGCAGCTAAAACTATACAGCAACTCCGTGTGTGTGTCAACTCTGTAGTTAAATATTGACTACTCAGCAGCATAAAGCCCTCTGTTACACGATGATGGTTTTAGGACTGCACTTTTTTCATTTTTTTTTTTAGCTTAAAGCCCCTGGTAGCTTTTTATTTGTCTGCTTTTCCATTATACATTTGTTTGTAGGGATGTCACAATTATAGATTTTCTTGGTACGATTATTGTCAAAAGATTATCACAGTAATTATGTTGATTAATTTCCCAACGCTATAAATGTGTAAAATCACACGAACCATCCTCATAAGTCTTAAAGTTTATTTACATCTTTTGATGCCAACATAACAAAATAATTAGGAAACAAAGTCTAATTCCAGTTAATTCACCTCTGCTCTGTAAAGAATAAATAAGTCACACATATTAACTCTAGATTTTTCTCAGAGGAAACAGATGGAAAGTCTACAGGACCTGTACATGAACCTGGGATGCTTTTTTCTGGAAACTACAGTATAAAAATGGTTTTAAATTTTTTTTAAGCTGAGTAGAAAACACAGGAAAAAGCATCTAGTTAGCTTTGACTTCCAGTTGATATAAATCATAATTCAGTATTTAAAAATTTGAAAATGCCATGATATTTTCTTTAAATATTAGGTTTAGTAATACACTGATGCTTACCAAACTACAGATCATTTACCTTAAGTGTACAAAGCTGGTGATTATCCTGCAGGTGGTGAAGCGTGTTCGATGCATTTCCTCCTCTTACTGCATCGTTATGTTCCACTTTTCAGGCTGGTGTGTTGTCCCACACATTGAGTACGTTCACACTGCACGTCCTAATGCTCAAATCTGATTTATTTATTTATTTATTGCATGGTTGTTCAAATGACCATTTCAATGCTACCTTCATCACAAATAAGTGTGAACAGTATGTGGCCCTGAAGTGACCAGAGGAAACACAACTTCATGCTGTGTGTAGTGTTTACAGAAGTAATGCCTCACATGTTTATGTATCCCTTTGGAAGTACTTGCACCGTCTGAACCAACAAACTATGCCCAGTTGATGAATGAAATGATTAGATATTGCCATGATTTGATATTGCCACGTCCCCCTTTCACCGGCGCAGAATTGTACCATTTGTCTCACTTCTGTGACGTCAAAGTCTGATGAAATGCAGCATAGCCGTTCAGACAGAGGTCGCTTCGTCACAGATCAGATACGTATCTGATCTAGGACCACATATGAAAGTGGACTGAGTCGTATTAAAAAAATCTATGTTGTTCAGACTGCCATTAAAAAAATCCAGTATGAATCACTTGGGCAAGAATATTAGAACTGAGCTGCAGTGCGAACAGAGCCAATCACAGCTTGTCTTTTTCTTTCCTCGTATCCAAAAAAGTCTGACAAGGATGATTTTAATCTGTTTGGAGGGAACAACTCTTTCTCTGCTGTTCTGTCCCGCTTTACTGCCTCTTCTGCAGCTCATGCAGAACGAAAACAAAGCAACACAAGCAGCAACGTGCAGTTATTCATTTTTTTTATTTTACCTGTGGAAGTTGGTAATAATTGTGAAATTATACAATCAGGACATCCCTACATGTATGCAGCATCCAGCTCATGTTATGGGCTATTGAAGTTCCTATTAGCATTCAGGAATGTTGTACGTTTTATTGAGAAACGCAGCTGCTGTGATAATGGTAACATAACGGGCCTTAAACTTGACAGTGTGTTGGTAATAAAACTCTGTCCCACATCTGTGTGCAGATCTGATGGCTGCCTTTAAGCTCTACAAATAACCTCAAGATCTGTCCTTTCATCCCAGATTCTCTGCAACAGTGTTTGTGTTATAGCTTTTGGTCCTCTTTTAAAATCCTCTGATGCTGACAGCAGCAAGGATAGATGTATCAGATCCATCCTACCAGCCTGTACGATGGCTTACCGAGTCCAGCTCATACCTGCTGACGTCGAGTCAACAGTTTTTGTTTTTTTTTGTTTTTTTCCATCTTTTATTCCAACTAAATGCAAATGCCTCTTTTATTCCTGTGGCTTTCTGTGAACTTAATTCTGCACTGCCTTGCTACATCGTTTCCCAGCATCTCCAGTATGACTAGTAGAATAATTTGTGTGCTGCTACCACAGAAGAATGAGCCACTTTCTCAAACAAGTGCTGAAATATTTTGGAGGCAAATGAGAGTTTGCTCATTTGGTAACATGTCAGCAGCTCCGGGAGAAGAAAATGATTAAATGAGTTTGATTAAATCTAACTGTGACCCTCAAATAGAGTGAAACAGAACTAGAGGTGAGATTATGCTGAAAAAAGGACACTGGAAATGGGCGTTTAGAGATAATAAGCCTGCACATGGAGAGACATGTGATACTCATTATTGGCCTCTGAGGAAAAACCAAAGTCTGGAATCTTTAACAATGCCAGGATGTGAACGCTTTGCAGAATTTACCGGCATTATAAGAGTTAAAAATTTCTCATTATTCAGGATGTTCCGATCTCCAGCATTTTTCATGTAAGGAACTTCATGGATCTTGGTGCGTTTGGGATTCATGAGATGCTTTTTCCAGGACCACAACAATGATTTGGCCTACGTTTGGTTTCTATGGATACCAAGCAGGTGGAAGGTCTCTCAATACCTCACTGTGATGGAGCAACTTCAATATAGATTGTATTAAATTCCTGAAGGGAGATGGTATAGCTGTAATAAAAAAAAAAATCTGTTGTAGAAGCCTCTGTCTGAAGACACTCTACTGGTAATCAGTTTGATGTGTTGAGGTCACTTATATATGTTACGTTCTTATTACTTTCTAAAAGTATGCAACATGAAATTTAATAATCGCTTCCTCAGATTTGCCTTCAGATGCTGGAGTTGCTAAACAAAAGCTGTAAAACAGCTAACTTGACTATAGTTGCTTTTAATTATACGTATGCCTGTTTATCATAGCTTTCTGTCATATTTTGTAATTGTTGGAAGTGTTGTTGGTGCACGTCCTCAGAAATTAGCGCTACATGATTAGAAGCTGCAATATACGAGTAACCACTGGGGGCAGTGTTGAGAACAATTTGAGTGGAAGTAAGGTAAGACTACTGACTGCAACAAAAATGAGAAAAAACATAGGTTTAGGGGCCTTACATTATAATCTACGACAGTGGTTCCCAACCTATTTTTCCCAGTGACTCCCTTCATGCATTTATTAAAAAGCCACGGACCCAGTGCCCCACCCAGTGAAAACATACTTTGTTTTATACTTTTAAAAGTAAGATTCTCACCATAAATACTGTCTGACTGAGTCCTATCCTTCAATAAAGCCAAAGTTAACATCTAGCCTTACTTCATTTTCTTAAAATATGGACAATATGTGGACATTAATCACAATGGCTCCTAATGTTCAAAGCCTCAGTGACCCCTGTGCTCTTTGGGGGACCCCTTGGGGGGTCTTGGACCCCAGATTGAAAACCACTGATCTACAACACCTTTGTTGCACTTTTTGTCTGTCTGAAAATAAACCAAATGCTTATCCTTGGGGTGTCAAACTCCGGTCCTCAAGGGCCGGTGTCCTGCAGGTTTTCATCGTTTCCCTGATCTAACACACCTGACTAAAATTGATGGGTTATCGTGAAGATGTTGATAAGAGGCTGTTAGATCCATTTGATTTTATTCAGGTGTGTTAGATCAGGGAAACAATGAGTTTGACACCCCTGGCTTACCCCCTTTATTGTCGCCATGTTTGTTGTTTTGTTTACACCCTATAATTTTGGCAACTTTATCCATTTGGAGTTCTCTAACGTGCCCCTAGTGGAATCCTCCGGTACCACACGTAGTACACAGGCAAGGATGTGAATAGTTATGTTCATGGCGTAGCAGGTTGCTTAGAGTAGTCATGCTTGTTTTTTTTGTGATTGTGATGTAAAACAATTAAGTTTTATCATTCAGGAAAGTAATATAATTACATATTTACATGTCATGATTTATAGCCCCTCCCAGCTGTCATGGGGTCTATTCAGATCGATGAAATCAGATGTAACACACTCACTTTTAAGCCTACCTTAATCTTCTCAAAATTGACAAAACTTTTTCTTGAGATAACTAAATAAATTATTCCGTTATCACAAGAAAACAGCTCTCGTAATCTCGAAGTAATAAGAAAATTAACTCATATTTCGAAATGCCGATTAAAAAAAAGAGTACTAATCGAGCTTGGCTTCCAAACGACATAAAAGCAAGTATGTTCTCAGCCTAAGGAGGCTGATGCATCCGACTTCTTCTGCAATTTCAAAACAGTTAATCAGTGTTAACATCATTAGTTTGTTACCCTAAGAACATGACCTTAAATGTCCATCAGAAAATGTGTTCTTTAGAGGAGAGTACACATTTTCTACATGTGGAAGCCTGTTTTTCCACTCTGTTTACTTCTTAGAAACTTTACATGTCTGTATTCTGTAAAGCATTGCATCTATCGTCTAGGATTGAAGGCAGGTAGATATTTCCTAACATTCTGCCTCCTGTATTACTTCTCCAACTCCTGCCCATCACGTCTCGGTCTGCTTCCTCTTCCTCACGTCCAGCTCCTCCTTCCACTCCTCCCGCTCTCCATGTGCTGCGACCATTCAGCCACACTACACCACCCATCTCTCCTGATGGAAAAAGGTAGACTCAAACTGAAGCAAAGAGAGGTGGAGAAACAGGTGGAGTCTGCTGTCGTCATGGCAACCCACCGTTTCCCATATAAGGCAACTGAGTGATATCATATGGCTGGCAATGCCTGAGCTTTGGAAGGAGGCACAGGCTGTACTGAATGTGAGGAAACGGCAGCGGGGGAGAGACGCTGAAGGAAGGAGGGAGGGTTTTTATCGTTTCTGTCAGGGATGGGGGGGAAGAGAGAGTGACAGACAGGAGGAGAGCTAGAGAGGGCACAGTAGGAGGAGGAGGGGCAGGAAGACATACTAACTGCCTCTTAGGCGCTACTACGGGTACCAACGAGGGGGGACTCTGGAAGATCACTGGGCGCGGGAAATACACAGAGCCGCAGTGGGGGAAAAATGGAGAGAGGGGAGGAGGAAGAGGGAGGCGTGAGGAGCTTGAGGATGCACCGTCACTAAGTAGAAACGGTAACTCTAACCCCATCTTTGCATCATATGATGAGATGTTGAGTGTTCCTCTGTGGTGGTGTGTGATGGTTGTGTTGCTGCATGAATGTGTGTATATGTGTACCAGCATCTTCGTGTATGTATGACGAATCAGACCTGAAGAGCACACACATCTCCTTCATACTGTTGTGTTAAATGTGTGTGTGTGTTTCAGAGGAGGGTGTGTTTGCATCAATGCAGGCAGGTGAGGGTCAGGTGTGTTAGAGCTGCCGCAGTGATGTGTATTCATGTCTGAGTGGGAGTGCTGGCATGCACATGTGTGCCAATGCACTGTGTGAGTGAGCGCACATGTGTTGGTGTGTTTGGGCTGGTCAGTGAAGGGGGTGTGGGCATAAAGATGGCTACTTGGCATGCAGGTCAGGCATGCACGTCTCCCTCCTCATCCCTCTGTCTTCCTTTCCCATCTTCATCCCTGAGTCCCGTCTGCCTCTGTGCGCCTCAGGATTTCAAGTGGTTGAGAAATATTGCAGGCAGTAATCACTGAGTCACAGTGCATAGGGGGCCCGTTTGTGTTTGATGAGACAGGTTTTATGTTCCAAAAAATGTCCGCTTGTTGCTGCACTAAATTATCTGTGGAGTGACTTGGCAGCAGATTGTTTTCAATTTAAGGTGGATAAACTGAAGACGCAGGTGACTACACTGAACCCAGCTCTGTGTGACTGCTGGTTTATTAGGGATTATAATACAGCGGGTGCATGACTTCACAATTATAAGCTGGTTGTTTCTGTTGCAATAATTTTGACATGAATCTGGAAGAAGTCTGATAATATTAATGCCCATTTTCCAGTTCCCAGAAACTACAGGGTGGAACTGCTTCAAGGTTGAAAGCTGGGGGATGCTTGGATACTTGGCTCTATATATTGAGAAATAGTCTATGACAGGATTATGATTCGTTCTAAAGAAAAAATTAGAGTGAACTGGTTTTATATGAACTACGCTGGGATCTATTTCTTGAACAGAATTTATGCTTCATTTCCAGTATATCATGAAGCTGGATATGGCATTTTGTTCTGCAAAGAAAGCCGCATGTAAAGGTTAGATAGATGTTAAAAATCCACTAAGAGGCTCCATTTAAACTTGACCTCTCCTCCAAGTGTTCACTAACAAAGACCATGAATAAAACCTAATTTCCTGTTTTTCCTGCACACACTCATGGGAAGGAGCTGCATCACCTGAATTTATGGGAATGCTTTTTTAAATTTTTCTGGGATTGTGAGATCTAGTTAAGTTTACCTTTTTAAGTTTTGACTCTTTTTGTTTTGAACTGAGATTCTGAGGATCTAACGTGACATTCTGGTTGTACATTGATCCTTTTTAACGAGAGTAAAACATGACTCAGCTTTATCAGCACATTAACAGTTTACAGCAGATTCTTCCTCAACTCATAAATATTAAAGAGTTTCCAGGCAAGAAGAGATGTTCAGATTAAACTGCAGCTTCTCAGCATCATCGTGTTGTGTGTTGTGTTGTATTTATATTTTAAGGATTTGGCAGAAGTTTGGACACTGAAGCTTCTTTTGAGCTCAGGAAGCCCAGAGGCATCTTGTCAGACTAGTTTTGTTTATCATGAGGTGATTGAAGTCAGACTCTCAAAAGTCATCTCAGACCCTCATTTTGATTGAC
Organism: Melanotaenia parkinsoni; assembly: GCA_036919975.1. Lineage (NCBI taxonomy): Eukaryota > Metazoa > Chordata > Actinopteri > Atheriniformes > Melanotaeniidae > Melanotaenia > Melanotaenia parkinsoni. The sequence continues at coordinate 3,610,628 of JBAFTA010000024.1, read as the reverse complement.
ATAGGCTGGTTTAGTAGCAGCTCAGTCACTTTAGCCTTTGAGCCTGCTAAGAACAGTTTGTGTTTCTATGAGCGAGAGGACTTCTGCAGAGCTCCTTGCTATTAATATCACCGTAAACCTACACTGGTCTGTTTGTCTGAAGCTCCCTCTGGTGTAGTCTGAACCTCTGAAGATCACAGGTTAAGGACACAGTTTGACTCCTCCATGAACCACAGTGTTCATTTTCCTGCTGTTGTTTTATTACCACAGTCACTGTTCAGTATAAAAATAAAGTTTTAACACAGGGAATTATTCCTGTTTACATGTGGCTCCAAATACGGGACTGGCTCTGTTTATGCCTTCTTCCTGAAGGTCATGTTTCTTGTTTAGTGGTCTTGATTCTGCTAATTGCAGCCGTAACATTACCAGGTTTACTCATGCACAAGCATTTTCCCTGCAGGGGTAAAACTTAAGTTTTAAATTAACTTGACGATTACAGTAAAACACATGAAGTGTTGCAAGTGACTTTCATGAATACTAAATGATGATCTAACAATAAACCAAGAGCTGATATTTAAATACTGAATAGTAAGAGAAATAAAAGTTCAAGTTTCTTCTGATTTAAATAAACTACACACTGTCATAAATCTGTTTCTGGAAGCCACTACATTTGCATTGGTTGATATATCCTAGTACCTTCCCATGTTTTCTAAATCTAAAAAGGAAGAATGGGTCTAAAATTTATTTCTGATCAGGTTTGAAACAGTCAGATCAGAGTTTTCTGAAAACAAATTTTGCTGAGTCATTAAAATAGCCTGACTGTATTATCCACACTAAGAATACAATGATGGAAGTGGAGGAAAGAGTCATACACCTATATTAGATTTGTCTTAAAGATAACTGAAGTCTGATGACATGACAACACTTGGACTTGAAACATGTTGGCTTGTCCAGGTGGCATGGGATCAGGTGTACTACCCCCATTCTGGTCTCCGGGCCTGGACCGTGGCCTGGAAGCCATGCAGAGCTCAGGAATCTGGGTCACAGTAGCCCAAAGGCCCGTGGAGGGCTTTGTTTCCCAGAGCCAGTTTCGTCTGTCCTGCTTCTTTCACAGACTCCATATTCAAGAGAAAGTGAGAGGATTCTTTTCTCCAGGAAAGAAAAACTCAGGGGATTCATGCTGATCCCAGAACAGCTGCTCAAACATCAATTAGGTTCCACCTTCACTTCAGCTTAATCATTGAGGGAATTAATTTTATTGTTCTTAAAGTTCTTGCTGCATTTGTGGTAAATTTAACAACTAAACTACAAGGAAATTAAACTGATGAAAGTTTTGAAGTTTTTCACATCTTTAAGTAAAAATTCTGAATTATTTGGATTGTTTTTTATTTCTTCTTCCTAAAGTCATGAATATTTGATGCTTCAGTAAAAAAGTGATACTTATGGCTGAAATAGTTTCAGATTGTTTGCTCTGACAGCTTTTTGTAAATTCGCAGACTTCTGTGTTTAACACACTGAAAGCTTAAATCTAAGAGTAAGAAAGTAGCTTGTAAATGTGCAACTCGATCCACTGTGGCTGTGTTTGGAAGCTCTCTAAGGTAACTGAACTGGGAACGGCTACAAGTGGTGTTTGCTTCATATCATTTATTTTTTTTGGCTGCCACATAAGTGTCCTTTGTAGCTCCAGACTGTAGTAATCAGTATTTCTGTAAAGCAAAGTCAGAGGAGTTGGAAGCTGAAGCTCCTTCCTCCTTCAACTCAGATGAGTCTTAGTTCTGCAAGATGGTACTTTATTTTCAGCTCTTTTAATTTTTTTATTTTTTATTTATTTTAAAATTTTATTTATAACAAACTTGGCTAATGGGTGTTTGCTGTGATGTCTGCACATCAATGAATGTTGACTTACTGTTGATAAGATTCTGTCTAAGTCTGTAGTAGCTGTTGATAACACTTTAATAGTACATTCTGTACGTTAAGATGTCGCTTGCCACCTTTAGAGGTGTCAGCACGAGGTTGATTAAACTTTATATAAGCCCTTGTTGATCTATTGAGAATAAAGGGGAAAAGATATATTCTTGGTAGTCTCAAACCCCAAACCTTTTAATCTCCATATTAATATTTACAGCAGCAGAAATCGGGAATGGATCAAAGCAGGACTGTAAAAAGACTCCTGAACATTGGCTTTCAGGGAAGGAGGGTAAAATGTTAAATGCTTTAAAATGTTGAATGGTTTCTTTTTTACCTCATGTGGTTGTGCCTTCTGGTAATCTACAGCCCACAAGTATCTGATATGATTTGCTTTGTGAGCTTAGATTACAACTTCATTTTTAGCCACTTTATTTCAGATTAATGCTGTTTGAAAAATGCAGCTTTTGAGGTGGGAGTGGAACAATGACTACCTTCATGCACTTTTCTCTGGCTGTATTTGCACTGAACACAGGAACACTGAGGTGGGTGACAGACCACTGAAGTCACGTTGTAATTCCTCCATCTCGTATCGGCTCAGTAGAGCCTTTAAATTCACTGTTGCTTTGTTTTAGAGGATCAGCTTAATGCAACTTTAAACTCTCTGCTTCTGACTCATTTTGGTGTAACTGATATTCATTAGGGATACTTGCTGTGAAGGTTTGTGTATATAGTTCCTACAAACAATGGAAGCATGGCACGGCTAAAACACCCCGTATTGGAGATCACCGATAGGGGCAGTACACAGCGTCTGTAATAGTGAAAAGGTCAATCTACCGGTCATGTTTTATTTTCGGACTATCAGCCCTCAAAATGCTTCCAATTTTTTAACTGTTAAGGTATGAGGACGAGCTGGTAGTTGCAGACAATGTCAGAGAGAAAGTCTTTAGATATATCTGCCATTGTGTTTATATCTGTCGTGTTCATACTCTTCTTTGCATGAGTGCCTTTAGGATTTAAATCAATATCGCAACTCGTGCATGTGACGCATTACCTCATGTCATCACAAGCAGCCTACATGCCAAACGAGTGCTAGGAATGCGTGGCAGCCATTAAAACATACGCCGACGTGTCACTAACAGCCTGTATATCCCAGCCCTCATGCACATTCCTGGAGCCGTCACTGCCCTACAGAAAACCTGAAGCATGACGTGACAGCTGTGTTTGGCTTTACGGCTCCGCATCACACCAGCTACTGGATATTAACACACCGGCCATTTTGGTTGTGCACCATGGCTGATTCATCAGTGAGAGAAGACATTTTTAGAGGTGGGACAGAGCAAGAAATGAGACAAAAGTCAACATCCAACTGACTTTTACTGGCTGGACAAAGCTCAGAGAAGAGACAGGATGCAAAACGGATGCTGAATTACCTGTTGAGTGGTGCCACAGTGTGGAAAACCTGCCAAAGTTCAGTCATGTTGCTTTAAGAAAAGCTTCTTAGTGACGACACATTGACAACCGACAACTGAACAGCTGTCACAGATGGCTCCTCTCATACTAGAAAGTTCCTACAGGAGGTAAAAATTAACACTAGAACGGCCAAAATGGTCATTTTGACCATTTTTAAATTGGTATATTTAATAACTTTCTCAAATAAAATCATGAAGCCTTGGTGGTCCCTGATTTTACCTAAAACTACATCAAGTTTCATCGCAAGTAGTTTTAATGTTTAGTATGTAAAGAACAGAAAAGATTTCTACCTATTTCAGCCAAAGGCATCATTTTAACTGCACAGGATTTTGTATTTTTCTATTGTTCTGTCAGCAAAGACATTTTAACTGTGGTGTACAAATCACTGATGGAGTCTGAAGTCGCCTTTAATGTATCTGTGGGCTCAATAATCTTCTCTTATCCTTCTCTTTGTAAATTTGAATGCTGTATTTGTTTTAAATATTTTAAACGTGGTCCCTTGAGCCAGTCAGGGGACCACTTGGGACATTATGTCTATCTATGTATCTATCTTATCTATCGTCTCGACGTTCTGGATCAGGTGATGTGGGCGTATTCTGGGTGGTATGGAGAGTTGGCTGATGCTGTATTTCACAAACATACAAGGCCTTGTAGGAATAAATGCCCACATCATCTTTAAGATGTGAACTGAAACCCAAACAGCTGAAGGGGGTTTCTGCAGAGGAATGTCTAGTTTATGACTGAAAACAGTCAGTTCAGGTGGAACAAAGTGGGCTGCAGCAGAATCCTACAAGAGGGCGTTGCCAGGTACGGAGAAGCTGGGGAAAAATAAAAGAAATAAATTTGGCAGCACAAGCTGCAAAGACGTATGCAGCTGCTGCAGGAGCAGACACGTGATCCACGCTGGCTGTGACTTCTAAAGTTGTTTTAGCCTGATGGTAAATCGTGTAGATTGTTATGACAGTATGAATATTTTTGCCTTGTTCTAGCCCAAATCTTACCCTAGTCCTGTTGTACATGTCTTCTCCAGCACTGCAGGCCTATCCATCCCCATTCTATTTTTGTTTCTTGCAAATATTTAGGCTACAGAAGTTGAAGTTATAGTCAACTCATAAGAGAATTAGTTGAAGTTTAAATGTAGTGTTCAAAATTACTGCTGGTGGCCATTCTGTTAAACATTTCATTGAAATTTGATTGTCCATAGTTCCTACATTGAAAAGACAAAGAACAAGGATTTTCCTCTAACAGTTTATGAGAACTATGTAAAGGTTCCTGCAGTGTGCACATTATCCTTACTTCCGGGTGCTTAACACAGAATAGAGATTTTAATTTCGACTCCTCTTGGTCATAAGTTTAAAGATATTAGGTTTTTCAGTGTAAAAGTATACCTTTTTTAAGGCTTTTCTGCTCATTCATGAGATATGAGATAAATGGCTTATATACCAGTCATGAGGTTGTACCTGGAACTGCAAAATAAGTTTATAACCAAACATTTATAACCCATTCTCCTGGTTTTAGTCTGTCCAGCTGATGTTGAACCTGTTGCCTTATGAGCCTCTTTTATGCTGAAAGAGGACCTGGTCACTAAATTTAAAAATTATATAAACAACAAGGAATATCCAGATGTGCAAAACCTTGCACATGTCTTGTAATCAACATGAAAACGAACATGTCCGTGTGTGTGTGTGTGTGTGTATGTATGTTTGTATGTATGCATGCATGTATGTTGATCTATTTTCTGGAGCAATGGCATCATCAGAGTTAATGCAGCAGGCTCAGAGAGATGCTCAGACTACTGACAATGTTTTTGACATTAATGTAGATGTACAGAAAAGGGTTACTGTAGAGAGTGTGGTTGATGCACGCTGATGTTCAGGAGAGCTGTGGCTGGTGGTGGCACACATGGAGCCAGGATGGCTGCTATTTTACCAGTAAACAGGCTGGACTCGGTAGTGTAATGAGAATTCCTGAAACAGCAACCAGGGAATTCGGTGCCAGGGGGACGCCGCCGTGAGTTTGTCAGAGTCGAGCAGACTCAGAGAAATTTGAAGACCATCAGCATGCATCCAGCGTCTCCATGACAGCTGGCTGCTCCATCCCGTGGAAACCCGCTGCACCTCTGGTTCTGGCTGTGGGGGCTCAACATGGTCTGGTTCTCGCAGAACAGAATACGAGCTTATGAATAAGTTACAGAAAAACGACAATGCTGCTTGGAGACATGACTTGTTCATTTAAGTAACTGGTTAAAAAAAATCCATGATGACTATGAGCCCTCGAGTCATGTTTTAAATGTCTTTGTATCACATCCTCCTGTTCCTCTCAGGGGAGATAGAGCCGTCTCCCTCGCCTCCTGTCAATCAAACTTCTTGGCTGACATAATATGTCCAATGTACTCAAACAAGTTGTGGAAATAAATCTGTAAACAATGATGCCCGGCATGTTTGGCCTCTCCGACACTCAGTAAAGATTCAGTTTAACATTTGGTTTTTCAACTGCTGATATGATTTCTCATAGATATCAGTCCCTGGAGTGGAAATATTTCATGACTTCGAAGAAGAGACCATGCCTTTCTAACAGAGAGGACCCTGACGAGAGTGAAACCGAGCATTTTAAAGGCTTTGTAGCTCCACCCACACACTCTCTGGTCACTTTTTACTTTTAAACATGGCAATCTATGTGTGGAAGCTGGTGGATGTAGTCTTTCTCCATGTGCATGCAGTTTGTAAACAAGGCTCTAGGATTGAGGTCAAGCACTCACTTTTAGTGAGATGTTCTGGCTCCTAATCTGTGTTCCAGTTTGTCCCCAGGTGTTTGATGGGACTTTATTTAGACAAGTTTAACAGTTTGACAGTTCAAACTTTGAATAGTTTTCAGTGTGCACAGAGGTAAAGCAGGACAAAGTAAAATAATTCAGATATTTCATCACTGAATACTGTATATTCCAGCAGTCCCTCTATTATTTAGTAGCTGCAGTTGTTAACGGGTGGCTTTTGAAAATGAAAAAGTGTCACAATTTTTTTGTCAAGCTGCTGAAGAATAGACTAAAAGAAATTATTCTAAACACATAACTACAACTATCTTAGTGGAGCCTGAGCAGTTCAAACAGCTTTAGTCCTCTTCATGCTTTGTAAAGTGGTGGTAATGTAAAAGTTTCTAATCGCTCCTAAACCAAAATAAAAAAGCAAAAGAAAACACACTTTGTAGTTTATTTTTTGAGTCATTGTGGCCACAAATACTGAAGCGCTAGATATGTATTGATGTGCAGCTGAAAGAGTTTTTGGCTAACGTCCTATTTTTAGACAATAAAAAATCAGCAATGTGTATTTATAAATAAAACATAGTGTAAACTGACTGCATTTTTACACTTTTCTTGTTGGACATTCCAGGACTTGGAGAAGGGGTACTGTGGGGTTTAGAGCAAGGACACTTTGACTGGAAGCTGGAGATCAAACCACCGACCTTCAGACTGGATAAACCCCATGCAGATGAAATAGATAGGAGTTGTGAGAAGAATGAGATGGGAGAATCAGCAAGTGTGGGTTGCTATGTAAATCTATATGAGGTTAGGGAAAAATAAGACTGAGGTTACACAAGGTTTTAAAGGTGAGGGCGAACTCTTGAAGTCAAGTTATTTTACTGGAGGCCATGAAATCTGCAGAACAGCTGCAATGTGCTCTGACAGGAAGGAAGGCCGGAGCAAAGCAAGATTATAGAAGAACAGAAAGGACAGAGCTGTAATAATCAGTGTAGGCTGTAATCAGGGCAGTGCCTGGTAAGAGAATATTGTAGGAAGCATGCAGACAGATTGAGATTATTTATAAGTGCTACAAGGGAGAATTAGTCAATGATGACAGACTGTAAACATGGTGGGTAGGAGAGACTATAGTGATGGAAACTGGGGAAATGTCCTATTCTGAGCAGTTTTGGCATCAATGAATAGATCCTCTGTTTTATCCTTGAATATATTTGGTATAAATTTCACAGGTGTCACTTGTGAGCTAGTAAAACAAATGCAAAGTTCCTGAAAAATGCCTTAAGAGGTACAAGATAACTAATGAAAAAGAATGGGCCAACAACAGAACCCTGAGGTATGCCGCCAGTACCTCAGATGGATTATAATTTGGTATTTCTAAAGGATGGAATCTGAACCAAGCACAGGGCATGTCTGTAATTTTATAGGAAGCTGATCAGCGAGTCAGGATGTCAAATGATGGTTTTAAAGACGGCTCAGATTCTGAGGGATGAGATTGGTTAAAACCAAAAATCGGCACATCGGTGTGGAAGAGATAAAAAATCTACTTAAAACTACTTAGAGAATTTTTTATAATCAAGTACTAAAATCTAAGCTGCACCTGTTCTCAAGTATCTTAGAGAAGAAAAAAAAGGTGAATGACAAATTACAAACTGGATCAGTACAGTTTCTTAATTATCAAAGATTATGCTGTAAATTATATATGAAATAGTTGCTTTTGATGATACCATTGCTGAAAATAGACAATATGATGTTGTTATTATTATTTTTATTATTAATTTATTTTTTCAAATAATTATGTTCCTAGAAGACAATCTTCATTAAAAAAAAGTCAAAGTATTTAATAATTTCATAAACTGATGTGAAACTAGAGATGTCCTGATTATATGATTTCACAATTAATTACAGTATAAACGCCATGGTTAATTAATCATAAAGATTACTCCATATCATCAGTAAACATCACTAAACTGCGCAAATGGCGCATAGATTGAAAACAAAATTATTTGACATATCACATGGGTTACCCTGTGGCCATCCTCAAAATCAGTGCCACAGTCCAGCAGGTTTTCCATGTTTCCCTGCTCCAACACACCTGACTCAAATGAAGTGGATCCAACAGGCTATCACAATTACTCATTAATTTGAGTCCGGTGTGTTGGAGCAGGGATACCTGCTGGATTGTGGCTCGCGTAGGACTGAATTGCGTAGTCCTGATCTAAATATAAGGCTTAAAAAACTGGCAGGAGGATAAAATGATTTTTGTTCATCAACACCCAAAATTAGCTTCTCTCACAGACATGATGTCAAATTAAGCTTTTTAGGGTGACATGAGTAAAAACGTTGTTTATGGATTAACGTGAAAGAAAAAGGAAATACATTAATTCCACATTTTAATCTCCTTGCATTAACACATTAATATTGATATCCCTAATTAAAACTTAAAAGACCTATAAGGAGTGTTTGTGTGATTTAACATGTTTATAGTGTTGGGAAATAATATAACCAGTAATAATAGTGATAATTGTAATTTGTGATTAGTTTTTTTTGTTTGTTTTTTTACAATAATCATACAAAAAATTAAAAATCTGTTGTTGTGACATCCCTATATGGAACTGTATCAGGTGTCTGTAAAATGTAATTTTATTTAGAAGTAATCAGTGTTCTTGTTCCCTTGACTTGACCTAATCAACCCAGTAAAGATAGATGGACCATGGTGGTGTTAATTCTTTGTCAATAACTTAAAAAAATGTGAATTTTGATTCAATATTTATAGCCTCTTCAGAGGCTAAGGAATATAGATTTATATGCACACTGACCTTTTTGTTTTCAATGGGAACACAAAAATGTGAATCTACTGGCTAAAACACATTTAGGAAAATGGATATATTTTATATGTAAATTAAGTTTTCGTGGTTTTTTTGCAGGTCATTGTTTTTAAATCAAGGTAGATTTAATTTTCTTAAAAGCTGTAAACAGTAAAATAATTATCAAAAGCTAACTGGAGGTTTTTGAGATTGTGTTTTGTCTTCCTCTTCATGTGACTGTTTAACTTTAAGAAATAGCTTTAAAAAGTATTTCTGGGTCTGTTCTGTAAACCAGTAACCTCGGCACTGGGAACCACAGTTTTGGAGGCATTAGAGCATAAATTGGTGACACGATTGAGTTTTGGTGGTTGACGATGATCAGTTGCTTTAGTGCTGACAAACCAGGCCGTGGATGTGCACACGGTCCTGACAGACCCACAGCTGTTATTATAGCTTCGTGCTTGATGGCCTCTTGGATGAAGACATAAAGATTGTTGACGGTTTCCTCTGCTGGTGCTCCACAAATCAAGTATGTAGACATTCACAGAGAGCGTTGCTCTCATCCTCTGATATTTATATGAAGCTTCACCTGGATCTCTAGAAAGTGCACCTTTGTGATCCACATTTAACAGTTTTTAACATTTTAAAAAGCTGCTACAGTCTTTAGATGTTTAAGGACCTTTTTATGGGATTAAAATTTATTGTCACCACAAGACAGACAGATTACTGGTTTAATCATTTCATTAGATGTCAGGAAGAAGAGGTTGAAGCGAGGGTGACGGTGAATGTGTAGGTCCTATTTTTAGACTCAACTGGAACATGTTATGATTGATGGTTTGGGAGGACACGACTCGGAGTGAGTAGGGGGTTTTTATCTCAGGAGGTCATTGACCCAAACTGACTGTTGACCACCCAGAAGATGCCTGAAAGAGGAGAAAAGGAGAAGATAGGATTAATAGATGAAGGAAGAGAAGAAAGGATGGATGGATGACAATATAGGATGGATCTACGAGCAGATAGAGGGAATGAGAGAATGAGGACGGATGAATAAGAGAACTAGTGGATGGTTGGATGGATGAAGACAAAAACTGAGGGTGAATGGATGGAGAAATGAGGGGAGTGGATGATGAAGAGGGAGGCGGGATGGATGGTTAGATGAGGAAGGGGGAGGTAACCTAGATGAGAGAGCGGCTGGTTGAGGAACATCAGGGGATGATAGGTAGGCATGTGAGGAAAATTGAGAAAGGTAGGAATGAGTAGCTGATTGAGGAAGATGAAGAAGATTTAGGAAAGATGGATGGATGGTGAAGTGATGGCTGAGGAGGAAGAGAGGATGGACAGATGAGGCTGGGGGGAAATATGAAGAGGATGGATGGATGGATGGTGAAGTGATGGAGGGAGACTGGATGGAATCCTGAGGAGGTAGAGGAAGGGAGGATAGACAGATGAATGAGGAAGAGGGATAGATGATTGTTTTGGTTGAGGAAGATGGATGAAGGCTAAATGGATAGGTGAGGAAGATAGGAGGAGGATGGATGGGTGAGGAAGGGAAGATGATGAGGAAGAAGGAGGATGGATGGGTGAGGAAGGGAAGATGATGAGGAAGAAGGAGGATGGATGATTGAGGGTCATGACAGGAAAAAATATGAAGCTGTAAGAAGATGTTACGCCAGCTGATTGCCACCACCTGACTCCAATCCCGAGTGCAACCCTCCGCTCTTGGCTTCTGCATGGGATTGGCTGGAAGGGACACACCGCCGCTTTGCCCATTCCTATTGGAGGCGGCTGGACCTATCACAGCCC
>JBAFTA010000024.1:3585395-3599809 GCA_036919975.1 Melanotaenia parkinsoni | reverse complement strand
TTGTTTTCCTTTAAGACCTGGCCAACGCCTCTTTTGTTACGCCTTTCCTCGTACCCCTGAGTCTGGGTCGTAACAGAAGACGTCTGACCGGAGTCAGAGGTCTGGTAGAATCGCGGCTCTGCTCTGGTCCTGAAGCTGAAAAGTTAATATTTGTTTTAGGATTGACTTTCAATAACAGAAAATAGATTTATTTGAGGTTTGATTATAAATAAATAAAGAGTAGAAGGATTTTTCTTTATTTTCATGAATAATAATGGTTTATTCATTGGAAGGCAAACGTTTGATCGAGTCATTCAGCGGAGGAGTATTGATTCTGGGGTTGGCCACATACTTCACCCGTATCATGTAGATGACTGAATAAAGACAGTAATTAGTGTTCATCAGATGAGAGCACGGTTCAGTGCACATGCAGCATCTATAAGTCTTATGGAGTCAGAACATTGACCGAAGTGTCGTCTCCTTCCAATTTAAAGCAAAAACAGCAGCTTCTTTTTGCTTTAATCCTGCTGCAGCGTCCATGCCGGCCAGTTCTGCATCTACAGGGAAGCCCTTTTTAATAGAAGCTGCTGCCCCTTCATCATTAGTGGGTATGTGCACGCACGAAGTCACTGTAAACATTTGATTAATTGCTGAGAAGCAATTAGACGCAATTAAAGTCCTATTATGATGGCAGTGAAGGACAACGCCAGCTAATCTGCCAGTCATGGCAATAATCATCTCATCATTTCCCACCAGCTCTGATGTATAAAACCCAGTTATTTATCTGTTTGTTTCACCTTTGAGCAGCATGAATATAAATATTATGCTTTTAAAACTTGAAGTCACAGGTTGACTCACCCGCACATCACCTGATGTTTTTCCCAGCCTTTTGTTTGGTATTCTGCAGCTTGATACATGAAGACAAAGTCTCACCCTCGATCCTGTTTCTCCCCTCCTTACCCTCCCTGTCCCTTCTGTCTCCTCTGTTTTTCTCCCCACTTAGCAACAACCAAACTACTGGAGCTTCAAGGTCAGTGCCAGCGTTTTTGTGCTTCAGCATAAATCTGTGCCTCTGTGTGGATTTGGCTCTAATAGGATAACACCATTGTGTGTTTGCATGCTTGCTTGCATTTTCTTAGTGTCGGTCACATGTTGGTGCACACTTTATTTTGTTTTTTTTGTTAACTCTTAACTCTTGTGCTGCATGCTGTGACATTTCTTCCTCTGTGTGGGGAGAAACTTGATTAGAAATGATTGATCAGAGGCAAAGTGCTTTGGTTGAGCTTTTTTTCTGAGTGTAGTAGCTTTAAAAAGGTTGTTAAAATTATTGAACGCAGCAAGACCGTTTAAGAAAAGATGAAATTAGCTGCTGTGTGAAAAGCCTGAGGTGGTCCAGTTGTGCAGAAAGCTTTCAGGATCCTCCCTCTGCACAGACCTGCAGATTGCTGCAATGCATACAGCTCTTGTGAGTTTTAGATCAGGTCGGGGGGCTTTTGTTGATGCATGTTGTTTATGTTCTAAAATAAATGGTTAATGGTAAATGGTAAACAGGTTAAGAATCACAAGAAACAATTTTATAAGCATTTTCCTGCAGTGGCAACACAAAAGCATACAAATAGCAGCAGGCATAAAGAAAACTAACTTGGCTTTGTAGCCTGAGTTGTATTTAAAAACAACCTAATCATTTAATTTTCTCTTTAATTAGCTTCCATGTTTACTAAAAATAACTTTGGGCCAGCTGCGTTGCTGGAGAGGCTGAAAAAATAATTCAAGACAATCTTCAAGTATCACAAAATTTACTGTGTAATTACAGCCATATAACAATAATTCAGTTTTTTTTAGATACAAGGGTTTTTCATTATTAGTTTAAATAAAACTTAACTGATTCTCTGTACCGCTTATTCCATGACGGGTCGCGGGTAAGCTGGAGCCTATCCCAGCATTAACAGGTGAGAGGCAGGTACACCCTGGACAGCCCTAAAATATAACTTATTTTGCTAAATATATCTTAATCTGTTACCTATTATTCAAATTTTTTGTAAAGCACCAATTCATAACAAAGTCATCACAGGGGACTTCACAGAAAACCAACAGACTCCATCGAATCTTGGCTTTGAGTCAGTCCTCCATCCTGAGCATGTGTGGGGTAACAGGCGACAGTGGAAAGACCGGCCTGCCTCGACCGGTCGGAGAGGAGAGAAGAGGAAAGAGAGATCAACAGGCACCACAACTTTTAGCCTTGGAGACCTGTTTCAGTGAGATGGTCTTTGTCTCAGCATCTTATCTCAGCTTCAGATAAATAATAATGCAGCTAAATACATTTTTGAACAAAGACACAAGTTTTCATCACTAAACCAAGTCTCTTAAGATTCCTGTGCTCAGATGCTACATGCACTTTTTTTTTTCCTAACACGATTTAAACACTTTATATGTGTAAACTGCTCTAATTGTGTCTCACCTGCGGCTTCGACAGCTTTCAGCCTTGCTTGATTCTCGTGATAAGCCGAAGACGAGCTCTGAGCAGCCTCGAGTGCAACGACGGAGACGGCTGTGACGGTGGTGCGAGTCAGTAGGGAAAGATTCATTCATGCCCTCTTCTTTTCTGTGGTAATGGTAATGTAATCTGGAGTCAATTACACCGTTTACTCAATGACAGTAATATGGGAGATGAGTTGACACGAAGCCAAATTCCAGCCCACGCTGTTACAAACACACAGGGTGAGTCCAGGATTCCTGAACCACTCGCATGCCTCTGAGAGCTGAATCCTACCAACAGAACTCGTATGAAACCATAGTAAGCACGACCAAGTTGGCATGTGAATGGTGTGAATGTTCGTGGCTTTCAGTGTTTGCCTGAGTCAGCTTCATGCCATCTTTCCTGCTTATTTGCAGCTTTGACTGTAACCCTGTTTCCAACGTTGCAAACTAATGAATTTAACCAGCGTGTTTGGACCAGATTAATTAAAGTCGAGGCTGTTTGCACCTTTTAAAGTGTTTGTTCATGTGAGCATGGTGCCATTTAAATCTGGGTGTAAATGAATAAGTCAAAACCTGCTGGTGAACATGGTTCAGATGGCTTTTCTTATTAATTATTCAAATCAATCTTTATTTACATAGCGCATTCACATACCAGTTGGTTCTCAAAGTGCTGCACAGGTAAAGTAATAACACAAAATAAAACATCAAACAGCAATAAAATAAACAATAAAAGCCCGGCCTAATGATGGTGTTCTCTGGAGTTAAAAGCCAGTTAATTACTGGAGCAGATCCATGTTACCTGTAGGACTGTGTGTTTGTAAAGTTTTGAGAGTCAGATTTTAATGTGATTGTGTTTCAAGAGTAACTAAATCTGAAACACGTCCATCCTGAAGTCAAAGTTGAAGGATCAACAAAAAGCTGTGATAATTGGTTCCACCAGCACCTTGAATAAATGTTGCTTATTGAAGCGACTCTTCTGAACCGTACTCCTGCTAACGTAAGCACTTGCTGCAGCTATCGGCATCTTCACCATAAAATAACTTGATCATCTGAACGGCTCCCTGCACACTTTCTGCTGACATGGTGTATATAAGCTCTGCTGAAGGATTTTCTGCAACAGAACAATAGAAATACTGCTGCTTTAAGATCAAATGGCTTGTAAATGTTTGCTGTTTTCAAACATTAAAATGTCTAAAGAAAAGTTTGAGTGGGTAAATCCAAAGCCAACGATGAGTGAATGAGATCTTCTTGTTCTGTTTCATAACCTGCTGTTATATGTTCCGTTGTAACCCCCCAAAAAGTTAATGATTTATCTGTTTCACTGTTTGTAGTCTGACTGCAGAAGCAGAATTCAGCAGTGTTGAACTGGACTACCCGTAGATCCAGTTTGGTCTGGAGCAGAATGTAGACCGTTGTCTTTAAATTCATTTCAGTCTGATGGTCAGCTGAGAGTTTCTACAAGGATGAGAAAAGGGGACAAAAAGCCAGGAAGGAAAGTCTGTTGTCTGAAAAAATTGGTCTTTAAAACCCAAAAATGGATCCCTCACTGGACCAAGCGGTACAGAGAATGAATGGATCCCTTCTCAAGTATGTGGTTTAAACCTGATCATATTAATTTTGGAAATGGTTCAGTACATGATGTAGAGCATCTATATTAGTTGGAGAGTCTCTGACTGGCTGGGGGGTCAACTGTTGGTCGCAGGGCTGACACTGGTTCAGTCCGAAGTTAACTGCTTATTTTTACTGGAGCAGAACCGTGGATCCACATCAATAAGGCAGGATTCATGCTTCATTGAATTCTGGGTCAGTGATTTCTTTGCTTTCTTTGAATATATGAGATGAAAAGTTGAGTTCAGCTTTTCAAGCAGCAGTATCGGAGCCAGTGATCCAGATCACCTGACTGATCATGTCCGACCTAATCACTGACAGTCGCTTAACTTTCCTCTGTCCTGCTGACGCACCATCATGCCTAATTCTTGCGTTCAGTGCTGTTTTAAACGGAAAAAGAGGACAGGGTCTGAGGGCATTGCAGACCTAAAAACGCCATCATGCTTTCTAAAACATGGTGCTAGATTAGCTGAAGCACATGTTGCAGTTACAAATAAATCAATTTAGATAGATTAAGTGGTGCATTGCATTATTTTTGTCCATAGGTTCACATATTTTCATTCAAGAAACAAGGCAGTACTATCCTTTAATCTTTATAGTTTTGTTTTACTACAACATTACAATTTCCTTTTGGGATTAATGAAGTATTTTTCATTTCACATGGTGAAAAAATAACTCACAAACGATGATGATGCCACTCAAAAGATATCTGTCCCAACAAGTGATGCTAATGTGCCATATTTAACCCTTTCTTGAGAGCCCCTGTACAGGGGGCAGCATGCAATGCGTGCAGTACTGAAGATTTTTGCATGCAGTGGGAAGCACCAATCCGAACATGTAACATAAAAAAATCCCAGGACAATCTCGGCTGAAACACTCTACCAAGCATTGCGAAGCAGCTCGAGTCCCAAGCATATGTAACAAAAACAGAACTTTCATGGCAAATAAATGCAATTTTCCAGCCTCTCACAAGCGGGCTTCAACAGGCTACCCATGAATCTCAGCGAAAGGTAGACACACGGTGATCTGCTCAGTGTGGTGCATGTGCAGCCCTGGACATCTGAAGGCATCACAGACCTGTTGTTCAGTCTCGTGTAGCTGTATGCCCTTCTCAGAAGTTAGACACGAGCCGCATGGTGCCACGTAACTAGTATGCATGCTGGAGTCTTGTTGGTTACTGGTATTTAAATCCTGGTTGATGGGGTACTCCATCTGGACTGAAATCAACAATACTCTATTTATTTATTTCTTATTATTCTGGCCATTATTGTGCACTTTAATCTCCTTCTGTTATTATTTTGTTGTTGTATTGGGTTGGCCTTCGAAGGGACTAAAGAATGGAAATTTGCCTTGCTAGGATTTTGCATATTTACGTTTTATATTTATTAATATGCATCATATCTATCAACTTAAACATATCTGCGGTGGTCGAGGAAGAACATAACAGTGTTTGGGTGCCCGAGAGCAGTCATGTGACTTTTTCTGTGTGAAGTATGAAGTCATTACTTGATTCAAGCAGCTATGTCTGTCAGTGGAGTTCAATAAAATGTTTGATAACTATAAACATACATTTTATCTAACACCAAACACCTGGGAAGGGTTTCACTGTGGATGGGCTGCTAGAGGAGCATTGCAGGAGTGGAGGTGAAAGATAACCATGGCCTGTAACAACAGGGCAGCACACAGAATCAGATATGAACTGATCTTTCTAACAACCAAGAGAGCGAGATGCAACATGGTTATCAATCATAACACACAAGCTTTTTCCAGCCTTGGGTGGAGAAAGAATAAAAGATGATTTTTTTATTGACGTGATGGATGGAGAGATCAATAGCTGAGTCTCGGGAAGGTTTAGCATTTCTTTATCGATGTGAATTTTTGGGTGACATGGGTTGAGATTGCTACAGGTGTGGGGTCGTGTTTGATAGCAGATAATTTTGAGGACGGCAGCACACACAGAGAGTTGGGCATCTCCTGCTGTACAGACCTTAATCTGCTCAGCTCAGCAGGACGCAACATCTCAGCTGACTAGCCGCTCAGATGAAGCTCGTTTGCATCGTCACGTTTGAACAGTTTAGACCTGGAAGTGTTATGAAACTACACAATAAGTTAATCTGGCTGGGCTTGAGTGAGAAGTCGGTCGTTTTATTTAACAGCTGCTGATTATAGAGCCACAAAAGCACTATTAAGGGGAAATAAAGCAGGTTGAAATAAATTAAATTATCCTTTAGATGTCCATAAAGATGAAGAGAATGTTAGTTTAAACAGGTTTATGGGTTGTGGATGGTCTTCAGTTGGGTAACAAATAACATCGACACACAAAATGCAGAATAATCGGCAGCTAAATGTAATCCCAATAAAAAAAAGACTATTTCCTCCTGTTTGATTAATAGATTAAAGTTGTTTTAAAATAAATTCATAGTAGAAATCAACAAGCTTTGGGTTGAGAAGCACAAACATTTTTCTACAGCCAACAATGAAAAACCAAAGCCACAGTGCTGCTGTCTGTAAATGCTCATTTACCATCCGTTGACCTTGCTGGTGAGTCAGACTATAAATTTATTTAATTCTGTATATTTTGGTGTAAAGCACTAGATTCTCAGCTATTTTAAAAGCATCCTTTTTGTCAAGTACAGAAGCAGTAGTTTGTCCGTTTAGTAACTGCTGGCTTTATTTCACCCCCCCCCATTTGATGCTGGTCTGCAGCCCATTCAGGATTGGTTATCGCTCCCCTTCTTCTCAGGGACTCGGGGAGTCTCGCCTCCTCTTCTGATGCAATAGAAACCCCTGCAGCAGTGCACTGCTGTGCTCATGTGTATGTGTTTAATAGTCCCCAGTTATTCCACTTTGATGTTCCTCTGCTTTTCCAGCTCACTAAATGCACACAAACAGTGTTGGTAGTCCTCCTGCAACACAGATTACCAAGCAATTATGTTGTAATAAATGCACACACACACACACATTTTAATGCATGTATGGACCTGCAGTGGTCATGGAAACTGTGACTGTAGATGGATTATGCAAATATTATACAGACATTTTAAGACTCGCTCTCACGTGTTCTTCTACATCCTCAAGCAAACGGTGGGGATTGTCAGCTTGTCCACGGGGGTGAACGGCTTCACGCAGCAGCCTGCAACTGCTGCTGACACTGTGAAAGACACAATGGAGCAGAGAGCTGCATAATTCTCTCTTTTTCATCTCTCCCAGCCTCACTTAGACAAACATTAGTGCTCCATTTTGCATCTCTTGTCTTTCTGTCTGAAGTGGCCAAAGTAATCACCGCCTATTGTCTTCTGTCTTCGCCTCAGTGTTCAGTTTGGAAGGAGAGACCGTACTGTAGGCTGAGATGGAGAGAAGGGATCCTATTGAAGCTGTCTTCAGCATTACTCTTATTCATCAGTCATCATTTATGAGGAATCAGAATGAAGCCTTTGGCTAGAGGGATCAATTTTTCTTTTTTTTTTAATGCTTGATAAAGTAACTATCATAAAAAACAAAGAAATGTTAAAGATATTAACATCTGATTGCATTATATTGTTATATTCATCAGTTAACTATAAAAAAAATGTTAGAAAATTATTATTTTTCCCCCATAAAACATTTTTTTTACTTTAAAAGGGGAACAAAATGATAGTTTGGCTTTATGCTGTAAAACATGTTGAAGCAGCTGGTCACAGGTTCCCTTCAGAGCTGTGTGTTCTTTAATATTGGAGCTTTTTAATGACATCTCCGCTGCACAGGAAGATTTACCCAAGGCTGCAGGGAAAGAGGAAAGTTAATCTCATAAAAACGGCAAAAATAGAATCTGATTCTACTCAAGCAGCAGTCACAATGAGGGAATTTCATACAGTTAGTAGTAATATTAAAAATGTTCTGTGTATCTTGATTGTGATATAAAACGAGTTAATGCTTTCAATTTCAAAAGTATATTTAAAACAAATAAATATAGTTAAATATTTAAGAAGGAGGGTTAGTGCTGTTGTAACCTATTTCCTTTCTGAAATTTTAAACCTTTCTGGTTTCTAAATGGGGAGGCTGCAACGTTTTAGGCCGCGTCATTTCGGGGTGATGCTTTCAGGTGGTCAAAACAAATCAGTTGTTTTCTGTTTTGAAGCTAACCAACAACTAAATTTGCACATTGTACAAGGTGATACGAACTGGATGGTGCTGAGGGAGAATCAGAAAATGTCTCATGCTCATCACCAAAATCAATCTAAATTTGAACATGATCTTATTTTGAGATCATTATGTTGTCCAGCCCCACAGTTACAGTTTTCTATGAACAAGTCGGTAGTTTTCAAGCAGATTTCTAATTCAGGAGCTGGATCATCTCATAATCGTGACCAGGACTTTGAAAAGATTACAGATGCTTTTGGTTCTTAGTTTGCTTAAAATCAGAACCAGTTCAGCTCACATCTCCACCTCTACTGGACCTGAGAGCATTGAAACGATGCGTACTTTGCATAATAAGCACATTTATCATAATCACAGGAATTGTACTCGTGATAACTGCGTTGGCGAATATGTTTGCAAGGTATTAAGTTCAGCTTTATTTGTGTTGTGCCACTATAGCGTCATTTCAATATATATCATCTGACAGCCAAAGGCTCCGCCTCCCATTGTAGTCTTAGAGACTCTGGAACCACAAGAGTGAAGTGCTCTGTTGGGAATATATGGAAATATGAGATATCTGCTCTTTGGTATCAGTAATCTCGTTGACATGTCCATCAGAATCAGACATCTACATCATCAGACGTGTCTACATGCACTTCTCAAATACGATAGACTGGAAAACGTAAACAAGAGTTTTCGTATATCAGATTTCTTTCTTATGGACATACGTATGTGGTGATGTAACTTCCTGTCATTTTCAAAGCATCAGGTCTTTGGTGAACATGGTGGCCCATGGTAAGAAGCTGCAAAATAGACTGAAAATAATTTTTCATATATACGCTAACAGCCTGTTGCTGCACGCTATCATGTTTTTTTTTCCCGTTCCACCCACATTACAACAGTGTTGCTTACTTCTTTTTAATGGAAGACGTTGAAAAGACGGCAATAAAGCAGTTTTTTTTTCTTTTTTTGCAAGTGTAGATATAAAAAGATTCAGTAAATCAGATATACGGATCTACATCCACATAGATGCACAAAATCTAGTTAATCTGATATCTCAAAATCAGACAATGGCAATTACCTTAAAAAAGGATATCAGATCATGTCTGCATGGATTGTATTATAACCCCAGAAACCTGGTAATAATCAGATTTTTTGTGTGCATATAGACAAGCTCAGTGTTGTTTTAACTCTGTTTACTTTAATGAATCACGTGGAAATCTGTGGAAACTGCATCTTAAGTCTGGAGTCTGTTAAGTTTCACATGGAAACGGATGAGAGTAGGCCTTGCTAGTTTACATCCGTCTCTGCTATCTGGTTCCTTTCAACGTTTAAAGAAATGTCTCACAGTTCAGCATTCAGCCATTTCTGTGGCTCCTTCAAACTGTAGAAAAAAGCAACGAATCAGTTTGTAGAAAAAACTGAAAGCCAGAGATAATCAGTGATAAGCACTGATGTTGTCTTGTAAACATTTACCTCAGCACAACAGATTGCAGCTCCTAACAAATGCTTCTGTCTAAGGTAAATTAAAAGTGCAACTCAAACTGAGTCAATAACGGCTTCTCATCTGGCCAAACTGAGTCCGATTCAGTTCAGGGGGGCTCCAAAGAGGAAATGTTTAAGAGGGTAAATATGCCGTTTTCATAAGATGCAAGTGTCAGACTAATAATGAGTCCCAACATAAATTAAGCTTACATGATTTTAGTTTTCATAAATCTGCTGTAGATGCAACACCTGAGGTAAAAATAGCCTCATAATGTTTACTCTTGGTAGCGTTGGACCACCACATGGTCCCAGAACAGCCTCAGAGCCGTCAGTCAAACATCCTTCTTAACAAAGACATTCCTCATTATCAAAGTCATGGCTCCAAATCTTCCACGTGTCCAGTTGAGTTCATAGAAAATAGTTGAGGTAGTTTCCAAACTTGGCCCATTTAGGGACTGAGTGCTTTGTAAATGGAAGAGCTTCTTGCATCAGGGCAGAAATGTTTTATCACAGAACAAAGGTGACTGCTAACAGCTTTGTATTGATTTCCTAAGACTCTTTAATCCACTGGGGGTCCGATCACAGCACAGGTCAGATTACAGCTATGACACCATGGGTTAATAACTAAACTTGAGCTTGTTTAAGGATCCGAGCAGTGCCTCTCCTCTCTGCTCCACCCAACATGAGTCTCTTACTGTCAGAAGCTGCACAGCAGATGGGACGAGCAGGAAGTAAGAGATGGGAGCAGCAGAGAGAATCTGAAACTTCTCTGTAAACTCCTGGCTGTAAATCACACGAGGGGTCCAGATGAGATGAGGTTCAAATGAAAACGTGGATCCTTTTCATAGACTACTCCAGAAAGGTCAAGTTTTAACAGTAAAACGGGAGTAGCAGAGAAACCATACACAACTTCTGTTTGTGCAGTATGGATAAAAGAACCAAACTGAAGAGACATTAGAAATCCAGATAAATAGGACATTTGGACCCAAACCTCAAAGTACCCGAGCCACCAGTAGTGTTTCAGACTTTCAGGTTTTTTTTTCTTAATTTCTAAATTTACACTCAAAACATTTATTCTTTAAACGTTTCTAAATAACGCTGATGGCTGATGCTGATCTTTTTAATGAAGCACACGGTTGTGATTACCTTTGAAAGATGTTTGTAAAGATGGATCAGGGATTGAATTAGGTGCAGCAAACCATCAAAATATTTCTTCTATTTTTCTTTTATTTTTCCTGATCAGCCATCCTGGAAAAGCAATTAATCCACAAACGAGAGAAGAAAACCAGAAAATAAGCCAGCTTAGACAGTCCCTCTTAACAGCCTTTTTCAGGCAGATGTTTAGTCACAGGAGGATAAACGAGATCTGAGCTGCTGCAGCGAGAAATGAGACCACATCTGAGCAGAGACCTGGCTTCATCCAAACCAGCCTCATCACAGATCACGAGCTAGCCCTGACGGTCCAAAGCTGTATTCACAATGGAGGCTAAAAAGTGCATCTCTCATTTATTTTGGAATTGCTCTCACGCATGAATGATTTGCATTAACAGTTAAAATACATGTTAAAGGTTATAATGATGTACACAACATGTTTATACGTTTATATGGACAAATAATCCATCTATCTGATTGAAATCAATCTGATTGGTGATTCTAGCCGACATGTTAACATGCAGGGCCGGACCTAGAAAAATATTGATGGGGTGGTTAGGGAGCTCAGTTTCCATACCTTGTGGACCAGCTCGACTAGAGATGTTTGACGGCTCAGATCCTCTCTTTTGACTCTGAGCTCTGCATGCTGTCTCCTCTCTCACTTTCTCCTTCCTCAACTAGGTGCAACTCTCCCTCTTCCATGTCTTCAGTGCAGTGATCTTCTACCTCCTCCTTCTCCTCCTCTTCCTCATCTTGGTCTTGCATTATCTCACTGTTACATTTGTGTTGTTCTTCCTCTCCTTCTACATCATCTTCATCTCTGTCAACCTCGCTCAGTTCTTTAATTTCTGTCGTTTCTCTCTCCTTTCTCTTTGGTATGAAAAAACTAGAAATGTTCTCCATTTCTGTAAGATTTAAAGCAACATTAAAACGTTTAATCATATTTGCTTTTATATCCTACACAGATTAACTTCACACCTACAGTAACATTACAAGTAGAGAAATACTGCTAATTTTTCGTCCTCTTAAAGTAATCTAAACAACTGACAGAAACTGTTAGGGCCAAGTTATCATTAATGCTCCATTTTATTGAGCTGTAGAAAATTTGTTTTTACCTCTCTTCTTCCGTGCTGCTGACTTCTGTCCAAGTAGCGTCTGCCTTAGCTCCCCCGTAATTCAAACTCTGGTTGCTGCTAACGTTTATACAGTACTGGCGCTTTCAGATGTTTTTACTGGAATATCCACCAGCATGTTGGTATCTCTGGATGTTAGTGCAGCTTCCCAGGATGTTAGGATGTACTCATGTTGTTCCTCTGCTTCTTGAGGAGCTTTGTCTTCATTTTCTTGTGTAGTTTTATGACATGTTTTATCTTACTGTAATTTAAATACCGACCTGTTGATGATCTGTAACACCACAGCTGTTCATGGATTTTGTTGCTTAGACAGATAAGCATGGTGGTTACCTCGACAGTCTCTCATATCATTTAATTAGAGAAAAGAAAGCAAATGCTTACTATTCTTTTTTCTTTTTTGTGATAAAATTACTTATCTTTTTTGCCACCACTGGAAGCTTAGCAGACCGTTGTGGGGTCGTGTAGGGAATGTGACCCAGGTTGTTAACATACAGAGAGCAGTTTGCATTCCCAGGTCTACGCCTGCCATATTTCTCCCAGTGAGCCGGCTCATCTCTAACCCATTCAGACAACTGTCTCCGTGGCCCTCGTCCTGTTCGGCTGTTGATATGATGCTTGGTGGAAAATCGCTATTCCCAGATCTGACTCAGAGAATAGGACGAGTGTTTTCCGCCACTAAAAGGCTTAGGAAGCCGACTGCTGCAGTGTTCCCCGACTGGCACTTTGCTGAGGCACGTGGCCAGAATCACTTATTGGCACTTTACCACCATCTGCCAAGACTGTAAGGTTTGTGTTGCAGGCTGCACATTAAAAAGCTGAACTTTGTGGAAAGCTATAACAGGATGAAAAGTTCCCTCTAGATTTTTTTGTTAAAGAAATTTATTCTTCAGCTTAGGCCATGGAACTGGAGTAATGTAGAGATGAGGCAGGGATGGATGCTGTTTACACTCTGATGCACAGTTCACATCAGTGTTTGTTTCAAACAAACAATTCAAGGTCACATCATGAAATGTGTCAAAGCTGTAACCACAGTGCACCAGTCCTGACTTTTCTTTCGTTTGGAGGAAAGCAAAATCTCAGAATGTTTTCACACAAACACAGTTCTTGTTTCTGGTTTTGGCACCAGTTTTATTCTGGAGTCTCAGAACCTCCATGCTTTCTGGTGAACCGACCCACATTCACACCAGTTTAACCAGAACCAGAGTGGGAGGACTTTACTCCAGAAGGAAGGCTTAGAGAGTCAGTCCTGAAGGTTGATGGCTAAGTCATCAGATTCCATTATGACCTACGGTTTCCCAAAATAAACAAGACATTCAAACAACCGAGTGAATTTAATGAGATGTTATGATGTCAACATGAGTTTAAATAAATATGCTGCCAAAATTTTAATTGTTTGCCAGGCAACATAGCTTCGTAGCAACATTAAGGTTTTATTCTGAACATTTATTTAGTTATATATATATATACAATATAAATACAGAAAAAACTCACGAGGACAGAAATAAAATAAACTACAATAAATAAATTAATAACAAATATAATGAATAACAAATATGAAAATAAAGGAGGGAATAAAAGAAAATACATAAAATAAATGAGTCATTTTTAAAAAAATAAACAAAGGAGGTTAACTGTTGTAAATTTGCGACACCAGACGTCAACTAATGATTTCAGTGTTTTATTAATCTTAATTAACTGATCTGAACTTTTTCGATAATCATTATACTGTCTTCATCTGAGGAAGACCAGGCGGGGACGACGGGACCTGGTTGGCTGCTGCTTCTTCTTCTGTGGTGGCTGTCTAGTAACTGATTCATATAACACCACATCCAAGTCTTTTCTGTTTCAGGGTTGCTTCTTCACATTCTGAAGCTGATTGCTTTTTTTGGTTTGGTATTGGTATTTTTAATTTTTCCTCAAACTTTATTGAAACAACATGCAACACAGCAGTGGTGTGAACTCTGACAGGCAGCATTGGTCCGGCTTGCATGGGCTTTGGTAATCCAGCGATCTGGTGGTCTGGTGAAGCCAGCCTTTACCTGCCAGCGTCACAACAGTTTGTGATTGAGAACCCCTGTTTTTTCTGTCTGTGGGGAACCAGGTTCCAAACCAACTGTGCTGGTGCTGTATCAAGGCCAGTTTCCCCATCGAGATCTGTTCCCCCTCCCACTCTGTTAAAGCCCCGTCTCTCTTCGTGTTAATGTTCTCAACAAACTTACATCACTAACAGTAACAAATACTCCATCCATCCATCTTCTGCCGCTTATCCGGAGTCGGGTCGTGGGGGCAGCTACTTAAGTAGGGAAACCCAGACTTCCCTCTCCCCGGCGACATTCACCAGCCCATCCAGGGTGTTACGACCCCTTCTGAAAACTAGAAGAAACGGGGTTGATAACAAATCAAACCGGACCCACAGAATGATATATGTAGATATATATATATATGTAGATATATATATATATG
>JBAFTA010000024.1:3566330-3578675 GCA_036919975.1 Melanotaenia parkinsoni | reverse complement strand
CATTGTGGACCTGGATCATTGTGGACCTGCATCATTGTGGACCTGGATCATTGTGGACCTGCATCATTGTGGACCTGCATCATTGTGGACCTGGAAGTGGAGGTTTTGGATGCTGCTTTGGTTTCATTGTGTTAATTAGCTGTATCAGCTGTGAAGGTTGAGATAGGAGGGATGCCTAATGAAGGGTACAGGAGGGGGTTCTCCTGCAGCCGAGCATGCTTACCTTTGAAACCTCTAGACAGACAGCAGACCTTTTCCTGCGATCATCTCCTGGCACAGTCTCTGTTTTATGAAGCCGGGGCTGTGACAAACAGGGAGGGGCTCGTCTTGGATTCAGATCTGCATGAAATTTAAGAACAAAGTCACTGTTCAGGAACAACTGCAGAGACGGTCGTAAACAGCTTGCTGGCATTTCTTATCGCAGGCAAAGCCACTTAAATGTCTCACTAGTGTCTTCTGGGAGAGCGTGAGAGGGAGGATGTTGGCTGGGATCATGTGGAAGAGTTTATTTACTGTCTGTGTGGAAAATAAACAACACTAAACCTCCAGCCAAGCTCGTCCTCTTCTTCTTAACTTCAATTTAAAGACATTGGCAGCAAATTTAAAAAGAAAAAAATGTAAGTTAGGAGAAGAGGGGAGTGCGTCATATTTTCTTTTATTCCTTCTTTACTCTTCTTTCTTTCATTTCTCCAGTGAGTGCTCTGTTTCTAACTCATCTTCTCTCTTTCTTTTGTCACAGCTGGCTGAACAAAAACTTAAGATTCCCAGTTGCTGCATTTTTTTTCTCTTCAGTAGTTTGTTGTTGAAAGCAGAAGGTGTGTGTCTGGCTGACGAGTCCGCTCTGAGACCATAACTCTCCAAACAGAAGAGGCAGCACATGCACACAGTCAGGCTGTTCAGAGTTTAAACATGTGTATGGTTTCCACGTTTAAAACATCTTTATTAAAGTAGAAAGAGAACCCCCCTGAGAGGCGTTTCAGTGCAGCAGACTGCAGTTTGCCTTCACTTTAATGCTTTTTGACATGATTGTTTGTGCTTTCCTTATGTTTGCACACACACATGCATGGCTGCATGCTCACAGCTTGCTGTAACCTCAAGAACTCAAACTGGATCCACAAAGTGTGTGTGTGTGAAGACAAAGCAAAGACCACAGATGCATAAGACAATCGGAGCTGGCTTCACTGAGGGAGCTCATTACTGTATTCTTTGGGCTGGAAAATGTCTGTCAGTAAGGATTCATTAAAAGCCGACCTGCTGCAGCAGCGCCCGGCTCTGCTGGAAACGGGAGGTCCTTCACGATTTGGGCTCCCTGGCAGTTCTGACTGGACAGGTGAACTATCAGTGGGGATCTGCGTTACAGGTGGAGGCTGAGTTCGGCTTTGTCCTTGCTGTTAACGTCGCATCGCTCATGTTGGCCGAGTCAGTAACTGAACGTCGTCTTTGCATGAGTCCAGGGCGCTTTGTAGATTTACATCCACTTATTTTATCTTTTGAGCACAATAATTTCACACGTGCACCTTTTATTATTTTCATCAGCTTCTTCTTTCCAACATTTAATTTAAAATGTTCCAGTAGGTTTTGGGGTGGGTGATTCTGAGGCAGGAGACTGTAGCGTTGAGTTGACTCGGTTCATTTAACCTGACTGACAGAGCTGCTCTAATTTTATCCTCGGGATTCAGCTCCTTTTAGATGGAGATGGAAAGGCTGCTCTGTCGGAGGTGAAGGTTTTGTCTGAAACAGAGGATCAGTCGCTGTTTGATTTCTGAGCTTATTTGTTTTTTTCTTCGGATCTTATTGAATCATCTTCACTGTTTTCTTGATCTGTTTCTCAGACTCGAACACCTCGTGTGACCCGACTCAGCCCGACACAGCCGGCACTCGCTGACCAGGCCAGCAGGGTTTCCTTCGCCTCTGCTGAAAATCTGGAGACCATGTCCGAGCCCGACATCCCCATCGGCTTCAACCGGATGAACCGGCTGCGTCAGAGTCTGCCACTGGCCCGCTCGTCCAGCCAAGCCAAGCTAAGGGCGCCAGGTCAGACCCATCAGAACAATCATCAATTAGCTTCACTCTGTTTGGCCACCAGTAAGATTTTTTAATGGCTCCACCAGGTACCAGACCACTCCCAGTGGGCTGGGCATGACCTACACACGTACAAAGTACCTACACATGTTAAGCACCATAGGGAAAGCTAAAAATCTAGAAATCTAAATAATATAGTCTACAGGCTACAATCATATCTGTAGATGCAGTAAACACATATTTTAGGCCAGTCACAAATGGAATTTATCTTTGAAGCCATATTGTACTCTAGCAGCAGTTGATACTCCAACAAAAACACTCCGGTTACATCAGCAGGGGTCCAGTCAAAGTAGTCCAGTAAGATAGTTGTTTCACAGCACATCTTTCATCCATAAAAACCCATTTCAGGTGAATACAGTAGGGTTTTAAGCGGTTAAATCAGCTTTAACTTATTATTCTGTTAACAGCTAAACATTAAGTCTCCAGACTGGTGACAGAGGTGGCCCACTGTGGGCTTAACCCCCAACTTCACCCCGGGCCCAGACTCATGTTTCAGTCCTACATTCTCTCTGCTCTGTAAAGAAGAAATAAATCCTACATATTATCTCTGGTTTTCTCTCAGAGAAAACAGAGCAAAGGGCTACAGGACTTCCACCTGGACTTAAGAGGCTTCTTTCTGGAAACTACATTATAAAAATGGTTCTGAACATTTCTTTTGAATTTCAGAGATTTCAGAAACTCAGGAAAAACATGTGGCTAGCTTTGATTTCCAGCTGTTTTTTTTAGCAGAATAGCTGCTGTTTGACACACAAATAATACTGGAACAGCGGAAATAAAAGAAAATGTATATCTGAAATTGAAGGCTGTTTCCTCTACAGCTGCACACTGACGACTAAAAAGGATCGACCTCACGCCGAGTTGAAACTAAACATCAGCAAAGACATGTTTTGGTTTTTTTTAAGGCTACGTTCACTGAATGTGTCACGTTGCTGTAAACCCAACTGGAGTCATACATAATTACAAAAAAGCAAATGACAAAAGATTTAATGTCAGTTTTAGGTTAGTTAAATATTAACGTTGTTTAACAAAACTACAGATAATTTGCTTTAAAATAAAAATCTGCAGGTATTTGACATATTTGTTGAATTCCTCCTTTCTCTGCAACTTTTTATGTCATGCTTTACCGGCTGGTGATTCGTCCCCCACAATGAAACCGCAGTAACTCTTCCTCTGCTGCACTGTCCCACTGAGGTTCGCCTTCCTGCAACTCGCGTAAAGCTAAAACAAAGCAGCACATGTTCATTTGTTTTTGTCGCCATTATGGCTCAGACATTATTATGGAAAGTGACGATATTGAGGAATATTGTTTAATACTGAGATTAATTATGAAATCAAAAGTGACATCCCTAGATGCAGCATCATATGTTAGGGTGTCTACTTAGAAGGTTGCACTTGTTGCGCTTGTGTTGCTTAACTTGACTGAATGATAATTTTTTCAGACAATCGTTGAGGCCCTGCTGTGATACTAGCTCAAAGCTTCTGTTTCTGATGAGTCTAAGACCAGGAATCAGCATCTATGTTGTCTGTACTGTAATTTATGAGAGATTAATTTAAAGTATGAACATGTTTAACACGACAGTGTGGAGCATTAATACAGGGACTGATGCAGCACGTGCATGTTAGGCTTCACTGTTAGTAGTCATGTCAGCATTTGAGTCACACTGATTCATCAAATAAAGTCTAAACTTTCCCATCACTAAAATCTGCAGGTAGATCATTCTGAGATGAGCTGAAGTCGGTAAAAGTTTAGCTTCCATGTTTGCTTCTAGTCTCCTCTATGATCACAGGCCTTCGTGTTCACCGTCTCGAGTTAACATAACTTTGATAATGGCGACCTATCAGTGATTTTCTGGCCGTTAAGCAGCGTCCTTCTACAGGAATTTACTAATCTGAGTTGAGCATAGAATGTAAACATAGCTGTCTAATTCTTCCTAATAGACTTGTCAAGCTATGTGTCATCTCAGATTAATGGCTTTGTCAGGAAGCAAAATCATCTCCGTCCTCACTGCATCGTTCCAGCATATGTGGGGGAGGAGGATGCATCTGCAGGGGACAGAGACGGTATAAACGGGACAACCAGCACGTCAGGCGCATTCTCCAAACTAGTGTTAAAACAATCAAGATGCTGCAAGCCATTGTTAGCTCATGTTTGGGTTCTTAGCATCATGAAATAGCTTAAAGCTGCTTTTTTTGTAGCTGAAGTAAAGATGATAGGTGTTGTTTCTTAGGACGTATTTAGGTGAGGATTGACTGTTTCACATGTTCTCTGAAACTATTATTACCAAGATTCAGCATTTAAGATTTATTGTTATCAATTGGTTTATAAAGCGCTTTAACACCAGCCATGACTGACCTGACACACACACCTCTGAAACTTTCCGCCATATTTACAAACACAGTCATATGGCTCCCGAGTCTGCCCCTATCAGTTACTCACATATTAAAGCTTGTGAATGTCAGACATGCACAAATGACGCTTCAAACACAAAACATGTGAGCCAGCCATGAGAAACACGTACATGTAGTTAACAGCGACTATATTTTCAGCCTCAGACTCCATAAAACCCAGTTTTATTTCATAAAACTGGGTTTTATGAAAGAGAGGCCAGAAAAAAGACATTGCCTAAAGAAAAGAGAAGCAATAGATGTGTTGGGAGACTTTTCGAAATATAAATGAAGGTACTTTGGGTCAGATGAGATTAAAACGAGAGTTTTTCTTCACACACCCAACACATCACCTGAGAACACCCCCACAGTGAAGCATGGCGGTGTCAGCATCATGCTGTGGCAATGCTGCTTCTAAATGTTCGATCAAATCGCACAAAACCCACAGAAAACCTATTTTAAAGTAGCTGATTTGGAAAAGTTTCAAATAGAGTGAATACTTGGCACTGTGTCGGACTTTTACTGCAGCAAAAAAGACTTTAGTACTAAAAGTTCTTAAAGTCCTTTGTGTTATTTTGGGGGACGTTGAGCTAAAGGATGTACAGGTCGCTTCTCATAAATGACTTTTTAAATTATTTCGTCTGTCTTTGTAATGTGTCCTTCATTTGTCTTAATTGTGTTTTCTGGAACGAATTAGTTTGTTCTATAGAACCAAACTAAACATACCTTTTGTTTTTCCTTTTGTTTCCAGCCCACGTTGTCCAAACACTCAGCTAGTTGTCTTCTACCTGGTGAAACTCTCACAAAGCTCTATTTAAACCATTTTCCAGCCCAGCTCCTTATTTTAAACTGTGACTTGATGAATCAGCGTCATGTATGTTGTCATTGGTGCTGTTTTGTTCTGTACTTCAGCCTTTTCTGCTGCTCTTCGTACCCCAGCAATTTGTCTGCAGGTGAAAGGACACAAACAGAACAGTGTTGTACTGTCAAACATTAATTATATTGCATTTCTAGTATAATTGGAAATGTTTACAATTGTTTTGAGGAAAGCAGTGAAACATCTTGATCTCTTGCCGACTGCACTTAAACATTTTATATGAAACTAAAGAGGATCATTAAAAAGGAAGCTACCATTTAGTTGTTTCTCATAAAAACATGATATTCTGAGGTAAAATCTGTCCCTCCACTCTGCCCCCGTTAATGCTTTTAACTTCATCATCCCACCTTCTGCCATCATGGATTTCCCTCATTGCTCCTCCCCATCCATAAATGCAGGGATCTTGTTCCTCCAGCTTGGGGAGGAGACTCGCCGGGTGCATCTGACCCACGAGCTGACCAGCCTGGACACCCTGAGGGCCCTCATTGTGCACATGTTCCCCCAGAGGCTCACCATGGCCATGCTCAGGTATGATGACAGATGACTGACGTCCACGCACACAAGTTAGTAATAGTAGTTGTTCACTGATCTGTTTAGATGTTATTGGAGCTTATTTACATTTAAAAACATTTAAAACATGCGTTGTAAATCACAGTGTGGGTGTTTTAAGTAATACACAGCTCTCCAGACTAAAAGACATTAAAGGATAATCTCTGTAAACATCGAGAATGAATGTGGATAAAAATAAAAACATGAAGAGAAAAACCCAAAGGAGGTAAGTCACTGTGTGAAAGTCTTGGATCACCCTTTGTTTCTGTAAATTTCCAACCATTTTTAATAGAATTGAAAGTGAACATTATTCTTCATCACAGTCTGAGCCCTCTTAAGGCCTTTTTATGCTTCCTTGGGGAGGTCCGTTTCAAACGTCATACATGGCGGTCCTCATACTTTCGCGCTGCCAGAGTTGTTAAGTCAGTTCCTCTAGTGGGCAGTGCTGAGTTCAGAGTTCACTCCCACGAGCCGACGTCAGTTTCAGACACCGTTTGGCAGCGGTACTGTGTCGCTATAAAGTTGTTCCCAACCCCCCCGACGCGCCTTAAACACTCGCGTAGTCTTTCTTCAAAAGCTCACTCAGTTTACACAGTTTTTGTGCTTTTTGTTTCTTTCCTGCTTCTCTTCTTCTCTGGTTGCATGTCGGCTGTTCTGCTCAACACTGCCCCCGTGATTTCTGGTGGTATTGCTCCGACTTCTGTGTCAAGCGGCGGATGGCTAAGCTGCCTGAAAATGAACCAGATTACATGCATAACTGACTGAGATGAAACTGTCCGTCCGTCTGTGCATCCATCTCTTGCATCAAGCATAAATGGGCCTTTAGATAATTTTCTTGTCTTTTCTTTAAGAAGTCTTCAGGAATAGTACTCCAAACTTCCTGAAGGATTTTCCAAAGCTCTTTTTGGATGTTGGGTGCTCTTTGTTCTGTTTTATATTAAGATGATCCCACACTGTATAAATAATGTTGAGGTCTTTGCTCGGAGGAGGATTCATTCCTCCATCTGACCTGTTCCCACTGTTCCTCAGCCTTTTTTCCCTGCTTGTCTTATCTAAGAATACTCCTTCCATGAAGAACCTTTTATTGTGGGCTTTTGTGCAGCTTTAAGACTTGCTAGAAAGCATCACACCAGTAGTTCCAGTTTATGTGATGATCGACAAGGTGGCATACCTCTCATCACCATCCATCCATTTTTTAATGCTTATCTGGGATCGGTTTGCAGGGGCAGCAGCACTTTTCCCAGCTTTTCCTGGTGGAATGATCCTGGAAGACCTCACCAGGGAGGCGTCCAGGGGTCATCCCATCTTGCCTTAATTCTGACTCACCACACTCGTCACAAAAGAGGATACACTTCAGTGTTAGTAGGCAAGGTTCATAAAGGCCTAGCTTCATCTTCAGGGCCACGGCCTTCGTCTCCTGGACCACAGCCATTATCTGGTTCTGCATTGGTCTTTGGAGCTCCAGCTCCTTATGGCAGTTCCAAGACCACCTCCCACCCTGGATCCCATGCCGGTTCCCACTTTATCTTTGCAGCCTGCGTTCCATCCCTGGTCCAGGCCAAGTATGGCCCTGCAGACCATACCTCCTCTCATCTGAGTTCCCTAGTACTTATTCTATTCTGTAGAGCAGGGTTTTCAATCCTGGTCCTCAGGAACACCTGCCCTGCATGTTGTAGATGTTTCCAGCACACGGTTCAGATTAATTGAAATGTTCAAGTTCTTGGCAAACCTGCTAATGCGCCATTAATTTCAGTCAGGTGTGTTAAAGTTTGGAAAGATGTAAAACATGCAGGGCCGGGGTCTGTGAGGACCAGGATTGAGAAAGATTTGTAGAAATTGTCCTGTTGTGTATTTAGTTTAGTTTACTTTCTGTCCACCTGGTTTCTGTTTGCTGATGAGCACCTGTCCATTCTGCTTATTCCTCGCTCAGTATAGATACGACTTGGTTTCTTCTGCTCCTCCTCCTTGTTGTCTTTTATTGTCCTCCTGGTCCTCTGTGTCTTCCAGTCGGTTTCAGTCAGTTTGGTGTGTTATTCCTGGTTTACCTATGCCCTTTTTATCCTGCTGTGGCTTTTATCTTTCCTCTGTAACACATGACATCAGTGAAAGTCGTCCTATTTTCTAACTGTTGGGTAAAAAAATGATTAAGTATTTTCATTTAGATGTTAATTACAGGTTATCTGTAAAGTCTACTCTGAAACTGCCTGATGAAATCTGCTCTTCACATTGTTCTAATCAGCCAGACTCTCTCAGCTCTTTACACTGATTATTACATTTCTGATGAGTTCAATATCAAACCACATCCACTTGATCACCTCATTACAGCATCTCAGTAAAAGACCTCCAAGTTCTCCTCCCACTCCATAAGTGAATGTACATCACAGTCTATTAGCAGGTAGCTGTTGCTGAAATTCCCTTTGCACAGACTGTTTATCAGTGTTTTTGTTTGATTGATTTTCTGTTAATGTTTATGTACAGGTCCCCCAGCACGGCTCTGCTGATCAAAGATGAAACCCGCAACGTCTTCTATGAGCTGGAGGACCCGCGAGACGTTCAGGACCGCTGCGTAATTAAAATTTACTGCAAAGAGCCAATCTATGGCACGTACCCTGGACACCACAACCCCCACCTGGCAAACGGAGACCTGCGGGTAAGTGTGTGTGCATGTCTGCGTCGTTTATTTAATTCCCATTAAATGCTTCATCAGTTTATAAACACTGTTTTTTTTTATCTAATGCATCCAAGTTGCTCTCTAGGAATGAGGTGATGTGGCTCAGTTTTTATTCTGAGTCATGTGACCTTTTTCCAACACTGCTGCTCCTGGACCAGCGCCAGTGTTTCACATCTTCACTGCTGACTTGGCTGGATGCCAGCAGACTGTGAAACGGGAAACACTGGAGTGAGATGACAGGCTGCTGCTCCAGTTTGTTGGGGCTTGAGGTCATGGTTGCTCTCTTTTAAAGTCTAAATTAAAATGCTGCTTAGAGATGTTAAAATGGACACGAAGGACACGGTGACCTGCTGATGACTGCTTGTTGAATGCATCCTACCTCCTTTCACTCTCCTTATCCAGCTAAGAATAAATAGCAGGTCTTTATTGTCATTTAGTGTTTTTAGGTTCATTTAGAAGAACGGTGAAGTAGCCTGAAACCAAAGTCTCTTAGCCATACCCTCTCTGTGCACAGCAGTCTTAAGTAAGTCAGACATCTGTTTTATTTAACTTATTTTGAGCCATTCTTGTTTCTGAGCCGTTATATTAGCGTACAAAAAGTCTGGTTGTGTTTTTAGTGTGTCTCAGAGTTTTGTGTTGTTTAGAAGCTGTTGTTCAAAGTTAATGTGATATTAGCACATTTGTTTCAAAGATTCACTGTTTTTTTTATAACAGCTGATAATTTAGACATCAAAGTTTTTGGTGTCAGTTATGAACATTGTGATTCAGAACAGTGATTCTTTTTTAATAAATTTTTATTTATTCTTCTGGTACACTATATTGCCAAAATTATTCACCCACCCATCCAAATAATTTAAATCAGGTGTTCCAGTTACTTCAGTGGGTACAGATGTATAACAATCAGGCACCGAGGCATGCAGACTTTCTGCAGAGCCGATTGCTACAGACCTCCGAACTTCATGTGGGCTTCAGATCTGCTCGTGAACAGTGTGAACAGAGCTTCATGGATTGGGTTTCCACGGTGGAGCAGCTGCATCCAAGCCAGACATAACCAAAAGCAATGCAAAGCATCGGATGCAGTGTAGAGCACACCAGCACTGGATCAGTGGAGACTTGTTCTCTGGAGTGATGAATCACGCTTCACCATCCAGCGATCTGATGGAGGAGTCTGGGTGTGGCAGTTGCCAGGACAACGGTACTTGTCTGACTGCATTGTGCCGAGTGTAAAGTTTGGTGGAGGGGGACTATGGTTGGATTTTTTGGGGGTTTTTGTTTTTTTAGAAGCTGGGCTTGGCCCCTTAGTCCCAGTGAAAGGAACTCTGAATGCTTCAGCATACCAACAATTCCATGCTTCCGACTTTGTGGGAACAGTTTGGGAATGACCCTTTCCTGTTCCACCGTGACTGTGCACCAGTGCACAAAGCAGGTCCATAAAGACGTGAATGAGCGAGTCTGGTGTTGATGAACGTGACTGGTCCGGACCTCAACCCGATAGAAGACCTTTGGGATGAATTAGAGTAAGGCTGAGAGCCAGACCGTCTCGTCCAACATCAGTGTCTGACCTCATAAATGTGCTTCTTGAGGAATGGTCAAAAATTCCTATGAACACACTCCTAAAGCTCAAAAGAGGAGGAGCAAGCCCATGGAGAACTTTGTATATGAATTAGGCTAATTTACAATTTATAAAGCTATGAAAATGAATGTTTGGACACGTTCTGGTGATGACTACCTGAGAAAATTAGGCTCATTAGTTTATCTTTTCACTGTGTTTAAAACCCAGATGTTAAGAGTTTTTTTTTACGTATATGAAAAGGTCATTTTTAGATTATGTATTTTTTTGTCAGAGTAACAGCAGTTGCTGTCTCACTGATGAGCTACAGAAATATTTCAGCGGCTGGAAGAATAAATGTACTATACGCTTGATTAGTAAGCTTCTAAATGTTTTATGAATTTAATTACAGCTGCAGTAAAATAAACTTTAGCAGTCAGTTTTCCTGTTAATAACCTTGGATTTAGTTAATCACACGGAATATAAAAATGAGAAATCAGCAAGAAGCATAACAGAATGGATGGTAAACTAGATAAATCATGTTACACACATGCACACAGACATATGTTGTTCAGTGTAATTGAATCTGCTTGTTAAACAGCTGAGATGAAGATGAAGGTTTCCTTCCTTTTTTTGACACCTTTGGTGTTTGTTGCAGTCAGACAGCCTCAGGCTTTTTGTTTACATGCCTGTGTGTGATTGCTTCTCTGCCTGCCGGTGTGAATGATTTTCAGCTGCCCGCTAATGTTTTGGAGGTCAGCTGTTCCCACGGGATCCGTCTCACTCTCCAGTTATGTTCTGAAATCTTCTGAGCGTTTTACAGCCTTATTGAACCGGGAGCATACCGTTTTATGTGTGTAAGGTACTTTGGCTGCTTCTTTTATTGTCAAGGTGAGTGTTGGTGTGTGTGTGCGCACAGTGAGGGAGAG
The DNA here is from genome assembly GCA_036919975.1 of Melanotaenia parkinsoni. Lineage (NCBI taxonomy): Eukaryota > Metazoa > Chordata > Actinopteri > Atheriniformes > Melanotaeniidae > Melanotaenia > Melanotaenia parkinsoni. Next base: position 3,567,633 of record JBAFTA010000024.1, on the reverse strand, counting down.
GGGGTTTGAACTTTTGCCAGCACAGCCAAGATTATTCCCTGATTGCAGAGCACAAAAGCATGACCAGGACTGCTGAGACCAATCTAAGAGTGTGTCTGAAGGACAGGAGATGGTGGAGGGTGAGATTGATTGGCAGATTTTCCTCAGCAGGAGAAGAGCCAGTTGTGAACGATGACGTCAGATAAACTTTTCGTGCACATGCTTCAGACGTCGCATGACTTCAGGGGATCTTGGAGGATTAATGGAATGTGTGCGTGTTGTCAGAGTGGTTTAAAGATGGTGCTGATGCAAGGCTGTTGCTAAGATACACAATGGAAAATTATGGCACCAGGGTCTGCTGAGAGGATGTCCATAGGGTGTTGTTGCAAGAGTCTTCAGGGTTATTATGTGGAGATATTGGCTTTTCAATTTGCATCGTCTCTAGGAGAAAGCCTCATGCGTCATGAGCAATTACAGTGTTGTGTTTCTTTGTGTTCTCCGGTTTAATCTATGACTCGTCTGGCCGCCTCCAACAGATTCTGCTGCTGATTTCTGCTTGTACTCTGCTTTGTGTTGCCTTCCTCTCTGACATTTAGGACTGATGCCAAGAGATAATTCCTCAAGCTCAGACCATCAATAAGCCATCAAGTGCAACTGAAACCGCACTTAAGGAGGCAGTTTAGAGTCTTTCCTGTCAATCATGAAGCAGCCTCCATGAACGTCTGAAAGCTGCACGAAACATCACCTTCTCATCTTTTACTTTTTACAAATCTCCTTTTTTTTGTGAGCACATTAAAGACTTTAAAAATTTCAAAAGCAAAGCAGAGGAATGCAGCATGCTGTTAAAACAGCTGCGATTATGCAGCATTCAGTCGTTGCTTGTAGGAACCGGCAAACCTCCGAGCCAGACTTCCTGTTCAAACTTCCCACACTGATACTAAAGATGCAGTAAAGAACTTTTCAAATCAAATTTTATTTATGAAGCACTTTTCATACACAAGTAGCACAAAGTGCTTTACATAATAGAATGCACAAACCAATGTTTGCAAATTTAAAAGAATACTCACACTAACACCCAACGCAAACCCAGACCACAGCCATCGCCATGGCAACAATATTGCAAAGGTCCCAGCATGGAGGGTCCACATGAGAAAAACACTAGAATTAAAAATTAGAAAAAGTAGATAATAAACTAAACCTAACAGCAGATGAGTGATTGCAGAGTTTCTCAGTGATGTGCCCCGATCAACACTAATCCAGTATCCTACCTGCACTGAGAGATCTCCAGCCAGTAAAAAGACACTTATCTTGAGTCTTATATATA
>JBAFTA010000024.1:3534115-3556845 GCA_036919975.1 Melanotaenia parkinsoni | reverse complement strand
GAGGAGAGAGAAATATTCACAATATGCACAATAACTTCCATCCATGCAGCTTCACTGCTTCATTATCCACATTTCTGACCTATAAATTCTCTAACTTTGTATTCTTAGCTTGACTGTTCAGCTTCACCTCTGCACCTGCAGCCTCGCTACCGGGAGTTAAAGGGCTAACATCCGGTTTTACGGGTGTAGCGTCAGATCTGTAAATGTAAATATAAACGTGTGTGATATCCTCAGAAAGTCCAGAATCTCACCAAACACAGTTAAGACAACAAAGAATTAAAAGACCAGGTATACAAAGTCTGAAAAAATTTGTAAACACAGATCATGTCTCCCCGTGTCCACCTGATGACATGAGCACGGAGAAACGACTCCGTCTGAACGACTGAAATCTCTCATCTCACAGATTCTGAAACCGTAAGTTTGATTTCGCTGTGACCAAAATTCACCGAACCAGAGGCAAATAGAGGCCCGATTTATGCTTCACGTTTGTAAAAACATATTTATAAAATGTCTTACCTTTGCTGTCTTGCCTCAAAACTCATATTCACCACGATAAAACTGCAGAAAATAAAATTCTCGTTGTGCTTTGGGAGCAGTTTATTCTGCCCAGCAGGGTTTGATTGGACAAATAGAAATGTTGGTTCTTTTTCTTCTTTAAGTGCCAGACAGAAAACGTCTCTTCATTTTAATAAACTAGCTCTGTTGTTAGTGTTTACCGCTGCAGCAGGACGAGACATGGAGGAAGAGGTCTTAGATCCGGCTCGGGGACCTAAACATTGGACTGCAAGCCTCTGCATGTGGTTTTTATGTGTTCAGAGCCAGTGAGCAACAACTTTGAAGAAGAAAAAACTGCATTAACATGCATAATAATGACAAAATAAATAGTAATTAGTTGACATTGATCCCATATGCACAGCTCAACCCACCTTAAGTACAAACAGTTTTTATGTTGTCTTTATATTAAATACACAGGCAATAATACAAGCTCATAAAATTCTTAATGGGGAAAGTAAAAGTAAATATTACTCATGCATGCATTCTCAGTACATGGCTCATTGTTACAACAAACATGGGAAAGGGTAACAAAAAGTAAATTATATAAGAAGAAATTCTATGGTGTGTCACGGTGGATGAGTAAGCATGGGGGGATTCCAGAGTTGTGCTTAAAGCCAAACAAAACCAAGGTCCTGGTGGAGTAGGGAATGAGCAGCCTGGAACACCGGAGCTAAACGTCCAGTCTTCCCAGGCTCCATGTGCTGGATGCAACTAACCAATCACAGCAACTCCTGCAACATCTCAGAGAGAAGGACACCATTTCCACGCAGAACAGGGCTGCACATACATTCAAATAGCAGAAGTGGATATGACTTCATGTAAAGCAGTTAAAGCTGCATTTTGTCTATCAAAGATTGTTTTTATGTAATCAGCTGTTTATCGTCATGAATTTAGTCCTGAGCCCCCAACGCATCAGCACCACTCTGGGCACATGTTGGTGTTCTGCCAGTTTTAAAGACTGATGCCTTGAAAAAGCTGGAGCCTCCCACCAGACAGATGTTTTTCTTCTTGTTTTTGGCATAAACATGAGCTGAAAATGATGTGAGTTTGTTTCCCAGCTGGAGAACCAGGACTCGGTTCTCTCCCTGCTGAGGCAGACGGAGTCCGAGCTGAGCCTCATGATGCTGGACGCCATGCGCACGCAGGAGGACCCGCTCCAGAGGCAGCGCCTCCTGGTGGAGGAGGAGCGACTCAAGTACCTGAACCAGGAGGAGCTGCTCATCCAGCAGCTGCAGTGAGTTCAGAGCTCAGTGCTGTAAATCCAGAATAATCTGTTGCAGATCTTGTAGATGAGAAAGAAGACAAATGTGAAGGTTTTTTTTTTTTATTCTTTTATGCTTTATTTTTATACATTTTACTGCTTTTACTGACTTAGATGTACAGCACTTTGCTCAGCTGTGGCTGTTCTCAGGGTTAGGAACTCTAAAATAAACTGATGATGATGATAATTATATACAAGTACATCGTGTGTTTTGAAGCAGTCCTTATAAATACCAGTTAATGAAGCTGGATCTGGATGCTCATGTGTCCAGGTTCTGGGTTAGTCTGAGGTTTGGATCTGGGGAACAGGTAAAGTACAGATGTGAGCATTTATTGTAATTTGCTGTAAACTTCTACTTGAATTTATTCGTTGCAGATGTATTTATGTTGCACTGCTGATTCAAATCAAATTTAATTTATAGAGCACTTTTCATGCACAAAGCAACACAACGTGCTGTACGTGATGAAGGCAAACTATGCACATTAAAAACAAAATTTAAAAGCCTTCACACATCAAAGAACATAAGAAAAAATAAGAAGGCACACCTCAGAGACAGAGCTGCATGGTTGTGCAACAGTGGCTGTTCTTCCTCATCAGCTGTTCTTCCTCATCAGCTGTTCTTCCTCATCAGCTGTTCTGCTGTGTAAAATCTAATGTTACAGTTTAGGGCCTGAGAGGAGAGTTGTTGTGACTTGACAGAAAAATGTGGTGAAAACTAGGCTTTGTGGCGTAATGTTAACATATCGTGATGTTTGTCCTGCACAGCGACCTGGAGAAGTCTGTGGAGGAGCTGCAGAGGAACTCGTCTGTTAACCACGGGCTGGTGACGGAGCACGACGTGGAGCAGAAGAGCAAAGAGCTGAGGATGCTGGGAGAGACGCTCACCGAGCTCAAAAGTAGGTACTGCCGTGGTCCACGCAGGAGCTTTGATTTAGTTTCCTCTGAACTTATCTGTGGCTCGTTTATTTGTTCAGCTGTTTTCAGTCTTCCCTGTCTAAACTAAATCACTGCAGCTCTGCTACTCGACCTCAGCTGTTTCCCTGCATTAGACAAACAAAGAATTAGGCCTGATGATCTGATAATAATCCACATGAGATGCAAAGTTTACAGCAAATAAATGTCAACTGGCTAAACTGTCTGAAAACAGTTATTTTCTTTCTTAAATGTATTTTTAATTCATTTTCCCGATAAGAAGCTGTGCTGTTTCACAGCTGAGGTTCTTAAAAAGGTAAAAGGAATCCACAAAATAACTCATTTGATTTTATACTTTGTTTTTTGAAAAAGCAAATTATTTAAATAATTTAAAATGTATTATTATTTACAGACCTAACTTGGCACTGAATGCCTTGTTAGTGGAGCAAAAATGATGTTTTTGTATATTCTACTCAGCAGAGCAATAATAGTGCTTTTTTTCATTTTATTGATATTCTTTGTCTTCAGGCCTCTTTAAGCACCTCTCACTCACTGCAGGATGCTGTGAATATATTTTAATATTACTAAATTAGATAGTCTATTCTACAATTACAAAGAAAAGGTGTTAATTACTGTGTAAAAGTTCTTTGCTGTAGTTTCAGGTCATGGTTCAGTACAAGAACTGCTTAACTACCACATGAATGTCCGTTTAATTAATGTAATGCAATACGACAGATGCATATTTATGAGTCCTCTTGACTTTACTTGCTGTTCATGAGGTTTCAGTTTTGGCCTCTTGTCCTGCTGCTGTGACCTTTGTCCTTCCCTCCATACACTGAATGTTAATGAGTGAATGTGAGGCTCTGCGGGGCTCATTATAATGTGGACCGAACAGTTGTAGATACCATGTCCAGTGGATCCTACGAGGGAAACACTGCTGTGAGCCGCTAAGAGAATTAAGCATGCTGTCATTTCCCAGCGAGGATGAGGAGGTTGTTCTTTAAGGGTTTTCTGGATTCATGAAGAACGTTTGAAGGGAAGCAGCTGCTGGACTTTACTCTGTAGTTTTAATATTTAGATGTTAAATGAGATGTGAGGTAGATTGCAAGTTGTAAAGGTGAGTTTTATGAACTAATTTGAGATATTATTTCCAAAATTAAGAAGTTTCCTCACATGTAATATCCTTCACCATCCTCTTTACCTCCTCCTCCCTCCCTCTGACACATTGTGTGTTGGCTCATGTGTCTTTCCCTCTGAATCCTCCTCTCCAACTCAGATCAGTTCCCCAGCCTGCAGAGCAAGATGCGGGTGGTGCTGAGGGTGGAGGTGGAGGCTGTCAAGTTCCTGAAAGAGGAGCCTCACCGCCTGGAAGCTCTGCTTAAGCGCTGCAACACCATGACTGATGCCCTCAGCATGCTGCGCAGGTACTCAAATCAAACGCCCCCCACTTTTATCAGATAATACCTCATGTTGGGATTAAACCAGCCTGACTCATGCAACACGTCCACGGCTCTTTGTATGAAAAGCCCTGCTGAAGATTTAAAACTGTATACCTTTAAAGTACATGCTGAATGACTGAGTGATGTTTAAATAACCCATCATTTGCCTATTCACACTTTCTAGTTACAGTTATGTAAAAAATATTTGGGATCATACTTAAAATGAAATAAACTCAGAAGAGAAACAGATGACATTTTATTGTCATTATTTATTCAAAACTAAGTATAAATGCAGACGCTGTGTTTGAAACAGCCAGGAGAAGCGCCTCTAACAGCAGCTTGAACTGATCTTTTTCTGTGTGACGTTATGAGTCATTATCAGTGTGACGTGGCTTTGGAGGACTTTTAGTCCACCCTTCTTTACAATGTTGCTCTCAAGGTCCCACCACAGCCTGGCAATCAGGTTCAGGTCCTGGACTTCGATTGGACCGTTACAAAACCGTGATTTTTTTTTTTTCTTTTTCTTTCTTCATCAGGACATTTCAGAAATTGGACTGTTTTCTGCTTTTAGTATGTTTTGTCACAGCATTTCAGTCATTTATGGAAAGATTTTCCATGATGAGGTTTGACTTCACGGCTGAGTGCAGCTGTCATGTGAAAATTATGAAAAAGAAATGGAACAGGAACTAGAGCTGAAGCTGGTGGATTTGTTAAACCGTGGAGGTTTGAAACCTGATCAGGCGCCATGTAACATGAAAATAATCGCTCTCTTTAAACTTTCTAATTCCTACATTTTAAGTTGCAAATTCAATTTAAAAACAGTTCAGTCCTACTTCGTTGTAGAGAGGAGTTGGCCGACGTAGCCTCAAAGCTGTAGCTGCTGCAGCTGCATATAAAACACATTTCTACCACATATCAGGACCTCCCCTGAAAACTCAGAAGACACTTTTCTTACCTTGAAAAGACAAATAGATTTGACCATTTTAGTTTTAATATTTTAACGCTTATTGCCAAGTGATTCAAGCTGGTTTATTAATGTAACATCATATGAAAGCCAACCCAATAATGTCTGAGGGGAGGATGCAGCGGACTGGAGCATTAATGTCTCCTTCCCAGCGTTTCTGATACACTCCACGGTGAAATCTCCCGGTCGGTGTTTGCACCAGACAGCGAGCCTCAGAGACGATTCTCCCATCAAAGCATGTTCTTAACAAGACTCCTCACAAGCTTCAAAATGTTCCTCTTCAAGGAGTTAGACCACTGATAGCAGCAATCATTTATTCATTTAGCAAAATTTCCAGCTATTAAATATTGACTGAAAAACAAAAAAGTGTAAAAACAAAAAGACCAAAATGCTGATGTGTTCATGAATGAATTGTGCATGTAGAGGAAAAAATGTGAGCATGAAAGTAAAAACCTTCTAAATATGATCTTTTAGAGAGTCAAAACTAATGCAGAATACCTCAATGTTTCATTAATAACTTTACAAAAGTCATAAACTTAACCCTTTAAAGCCCGACATGGGAAGATTGTTTTATTTTATTCGGCCCTTTAACAAAATGTAAAAAACTAAACGTTTTTACTATAAAGTGATCTAAAGGGTCTTAGAAACAGCATTAAAGGGTTAAAGTTGTGACAAAAAAAAAAAAACTTATATAAAAATACAGCCTGAGTCAGCAGAAGTTTCTCTACTTGTCACTCGTTTGTTTTTACTGTAAATCCTAAAAGGGTTTTGTTTTCTCACTTTCTGCAGACTCCTTTGGTTCTCAGTGGGGAAATGGTTTGTTGTTAATTTTATAAACACCACACATCCAGCCTCCAACAAAGCCATATCACCATTCATGACACATGTTGATGTATTTTTTCTGTTTTCACTGCCATGGGACTAGTCATGAGTCTGCACTTTTAGCAGAATCGTAAGAAAACCTTTATAAAAGCTTCATAACTGCTTCCTGACTCTTTCTGACAGTCCAGGATATTAAAAGTGTCCTGTCTGTATTGTAGCCTTTCGGTTCTTCTATTTTCATCCAGGCAAGTCACTGAGGGTGTGTGGAAGGGCCCTGAAGAGTTCTCCAACCAGCCCCAGAAGAAGGCCGAGGATCTGAGTCGCAGCTCTGACCTGGACATCCTGAACAGTCCTCCTCTCAGCCTCACCGACCTGAGCTCCAGCTCCGGCCTGGCCAACTGGATGCCCGTGTCTGCCGGAGACGCAGACGCCTCGGGCCCCGAGCAGGACATCCCGCCCTCCATGACCTTCAGAAATCGAGTTCTGGATGAGCTGCCAAGTCGGCGTCCTGCTGACAAGTCCGTGTCTGCTGAAGTTAGACTGGTAATCCGCTTTTCACGCACCAGCAGATGGTTTATTGTTCCATGCGACCATATAATATTAAAACCAGCCTGTACTTCTCTGCAGCATCTTATTTATCCACATCTGTGTGCATGTCAGGCGGCTGAGCGGGACTGGGAGGAGAAACGTGCCAGCTTGACCCAGTTCAGCGCCCAGGACATCAATCGCCTGCTGGAGGAGACCCAGGCTGAGCTGATGAAGGCCATCCCGGACCTCGACTTCGCTGCCAAGCACATAAACAAACCGGTGGTACCCCCCAAGCCCCAGATCACCATCCCAGTAACCTCCACCACAGCTACTTCTCCTGCAGCTGGAAGCACTGGGACCACAGCCACCACCACACCCAGCGGGGACCAGCAGCCTGGCAAAGTGCAGCTGGCTGCCCAGAAACTCAACAGCATGGAGGGGGCTGCTTCTCATCGAGGGTCGGGTGAGTGATCTACATTTGGTTATCATCCATGCAGAAAAGCTCCGTTTAACATGATTAAACATGTGATCTGTTGGTGCAGTGGACCTGAACGTAGCCAGGTACAGAACAGAAAAACCCTCCAAGTCTCCGCCTCCACCTCCCCCTCGGCGAAGCTTCCCATCAGCACACGGTCTCACCACCAACCGCACCGGAGAAGTTATCGTCACCACCAAGAATCTGAAGGTGAGACTCTTTCAGGATGTTTATCCACAGGTGCCACAGCATCCTTGGATGTGATCCCAGATTATGTTGCTTCAGTAAAACGCTGGTCATGTTTCCGAGCTGCGACTGAATGAACTGTGGAGCCACTAACACAAACAACGGCATCAGACGCTTAACGTGACGTGAAGTTAGTGGAACTGATTTACATTAAACACTTAGAAGCTTTATGTGTTTATATGATGGAGTTGATTGAAATTTATTTTATTATTAAAACAACACTCTCAAGTTCAGTCTTTTGTTTTCACTTCTAACCTAAAAAGAGCAGAAATGAACTGAACGAGTTCAAAAATTAAAAATGAAGTTCAAACTTGAACTCTGAACATGAACTATTTATTTTAACCTGTGGGAACTGTACTTGGAGCTACTTCATGTGAAGTACATCCTGAAATATGTTGGGGCTAAAAAACTATGTACAGCAGATGAGCAGGAACCGAAAGAGACGCCCTGAAGAAATGGGAACAAATCCAGCAGAGACCTGAACCAGGTCCAAGCAAGAATGCATCTCAGAACTACAGAAAAAACAGCATAAGGGTTCAACAAAAAAAAGGTTTATTTCAGTCAACTTATTAACAGTGAAAATACTTGAGGCTGAATCTTATGATAGTTTTTTATTCTGTCCTTCAATAGAGCCACAGTTAAATTATCGACATATAGCCTTACTTTTTTTTTCTTAAAATAGGGACAATGTGTGGACAATAATCACAAAGGCCCTGAATGTTCAAAGCCTTGGGATACCTCCTGTGCTTTTTAGGGGCCATCTTGGGGGGTCCCAGACCCCAGGTTGGAAACAACAGTGTTACCTGATGATTTAGCAGCCGTTCCGTTCAGGCTGTTGAGGTTTTATTGTTCCTGTTTTGCCTTTTGTAGATGGAAGAAGATGTTGACTTGCCCAAAACACTGGTGAAACTGAGGCGGACCCCCTCTGACACCCCCCGACCTGCCTCAACCCCCCCTGTGATCGCAGCTTCAGCCGTTCAAGACGACGATGAGGAGAAGATCATAGCGGAGCTGCAGGTGAGTTGGGGTGGATGGTTGGAAGTGTAGCTGCAGATTTCTGTTTTCGTGTGTTTTTGTTATAACGTCTCCTCAACACACGCAGTTATTTCAGAGAACGCCAGTAAAAGACCCCCCCCGTAGTAAAGAGTACAGCAGCCGACCAAAGACCACCCCTCCCCGTGTTTTTGGCTCCTCCGGCAGAAAGGTAAATTTAAAACCTGCTGCCACAAATCTGGACTTCTTCTTCTTCTTCCGCTGGCTTTTCCCTTTTTATTTACTACTGTTTACTTCCTGCTCAAACTTTCCTAACGACTAACATGAAGAGTGTGAACGCCGGAAACTTGGAAGTGAAAATAAAACCCTCACGATGTGCTGCAGAAGGAACACAGCTGTAAAAATGAGTCATTTTATTCCCAGACAGAAATAAATCTGCGGTTTCTCAGCATCATTTCAGAGACCAGCTTTTTTACACGTTTATGTTCAGCAGTTTAAACGTACTGAGAGAAAATTGCCTGTCAGGTTTACTCTGAAGAAAATCAGAGTAAAATCTCATTTAAAAATGTACTTATGAGAAAAATGAGATTGATTCCAGCTGCCAAATAGTACAACGGAAACACAGAAGCTTCATTAATGACATGAGAAGCTAAACATTAGCATTGGTCTTTATTAGCTAATATTTGTGATGCAGATGTAAAGCTGAAATATTCGGCATAAATCAGCTTTAACCCTTAAAACTCCACGAGGCTGCTATCACTTACCTTTATATCCCGTCCAGGAGGTTTAAAATCCAGCAAAATGTTGTTTATTTAGAGACTCTATATGATAAATCCACAACTATGCATGATAACAGCATTATTTATCACATCTACATGATAAAAAAAAAGGTCAACACTGTTGCTAAGAGACCTCTATGTAGATCTGGACATGATGATGAAGCCACTTCCTGCCAAACTTTCCACCAATCAGAGAGCTTAGATTGACGGTAACGTCCAATCAGGAGCAGCCAAAGATCAACCAGTGAGCAGAAAGTTCTGTGTGTGTCTGAAAGAACGAAAATAATACCACAGTTTATTCATATAGTACAACACATGCTTGACCAAACTATAAACCACATAAACACTAAAAACAGAGAGGAGTTAAATAATATACAATCTATACAATCGGAGTAAACAGTAAAAGCAAAGTCAGTCTCACACTGGGCTGAAAGCCAAAGAATAAAAGTGTGTTTTCAGAGGAGATGTAACAACATGAACTGAGGGAGGTTGTCTTACATGCAGGGTTCAGAGGCCACATCAGGAAAAAGCTCATAATAAAGGTCCCGTATGGCTGGAATTAAACCAAGAAGATGTTTCTGATGCGCAGTGGTGCCAAAAACCAGCTGAGTTGGTAAATCTAATTTAACTTTATTCATAAAGCACTTTACAACAGCAGCTGCTGAGCATAAACTGAGGATAGTAGATAAAAATAGCAGAGATGACAGGAAATAAGGAAAAGTGTAAACATGGAAATAGTTTCTGGTGTGTGTTTGTTTCGACTTGAGAGAACGATGAGATGAGAAAAGGTTTGGTCGCTGTTGATCTGTGTGTGATTTCTACAAAGTTCTGTTAGTAATAAATTCTGTTTTTCTTCTGCTCGACCTTTATGCTGCTACATCTATTCATACATTCATTTTACATCATTTTAGCCTCAGAATGTGAAGCTGAGGCTGGAAACATGTCTGCTGCTGACTGGGATTAAAAGGCTTGAGATTTTACATGCATTTATACATGAAAACAGCAAAAACTAGCCTCTAGTTTTAACATGTTTAACATGCAAGAATTAAATAAATAAATGAAGCTAAAACAATCTAACTCATTTAAATATTACATAACAGAAATAATCTTCCTGTCCTGCCGACTTATGTTGCTTATTATTATTTACATCCTCTGTTTATTCTACTGAGCCTTTTAAATATAGGAAAAGATGTGGAAACATTATTTGTAATCTAAATAAAAAAATATTGTGATTTAAAAATATGAGGAAACGTTTTTTAATGTAAAAGTCATTCATCTCTTCAGGAGGAGAAAGCTTCACCTGAACCTCTGAGAGGAAAAACCGGGAGTCCTGTAAAATATTCTGGACCTGTTTTTATTCCAGGAAGCAGGAGTGGCGTCAGGAAAACTGTAAAAGTTTGGAGTGACTGGTGAGAGTCTGGACCCGAGTCCTGCAGAGTAACTGGATGAAATGAAACTTCCCATCCAGCCTGGTTGAGGCTGAATGTTTCTTTACTTCCAAAGTAAAGCTGCACCGAGCCGGTGGGATCAGATATATTTGTTTAAATTTGTCTTTTCTTTTAAAAAAGTAAAAAGTTACAGAATTTAAATGTTTGAGCTGCTGTCATAGATGCTGACCGGAACTTTTTAACAGCTTCTCCTCTCACTTCGTCGTCTCTGAGCTCTGAATACGTTCACACAGGTTTTAATGATCAGTTAAACCAGATTTCTTTTCTTTCCAGAGAACAGAATACTTTTGTGACTAAAGCATGAACCGTCTCCGGGCCTGAAGTGACCCACATATAGAAGAGGATTTCACCCATGTTTTTTCTTTTTTTTTTAATAAAACATGACTCGTGTCTGATTTAGGAACATGTGTTAAAATTGTCTGCTTCCAAAAGTCAGACATGAGCAAAAATTCAGGCTTTGGCCACTTTTACCTGCAGCCTGTTTGTTTGTTCAACATAAAATAAGCCTGAGCTAACCTGAGCTGCTGCGATGTGTAGACTGAAGCTGACAGGGTTTTTATTTTTGATAAGCAGGCTGTGATCTGACAACTCTGACACTTACAGCAAAGTAAAGAATTCTTGTTTTTGCTGGATTGTCACATGACGCCACCATGCAGGTAGATGTCAGAATAACCAGCAGGGAGATGGAGGAGCAGGAGGAGGTGGTTTCAGGTTCAGAGCTACAGGCAGAAAGCATCCATTTCCTCACATGCAGATGTTTTAAATTCAAGTCCTGTTTTCAGAGCACAGAGCAGTGGTGAACAGGGATCTTTTTATTGTTGGTTATTACAACTTTATTCCCCAGCAGCAGTGAAAATCAACATATGTTGGAATTTGCTTGTTTATTTCCACATTTAAAGAATTAGAAGAGGATGAGATAATCTGGCTAAAACATAAGAAGAGAGTCAGGTTTGCAGGTAAAAACCTCGTAGGAGGATAAATTCAGCAGCAGCGGCTGGATGTAAATACATCTGACAGTAAGGGATCAAAGGCTGGAGGAAGAAAACAAACGAGCTGAAAGCATCCTGCTCCAGTTTGTTTTTCCTGAACCAGGTGTGACAAAATCCTCATTTTCATGAATTCTTTTCTCATCTTATTCACAAAGATTTTTTTTTTTTTTATTAAAAGTTTTCTGCTCAGATGTTCTATATTTTCCGAGCATCTCTATGGTTTTCACACTGGGATGGATCCTGCTGGGGGGGTGAGGAAACATGATTTCTTCTATCTTTTGATTGAAAAACCTCCTGCTCCACAGTCAGGACTGTATTCAGGAGGAGAAGTGGTAAAAAGCTGCAGTAGTTGTAGTAAATCTGTGGTAAATGTACGTTTTTCATGCAGTAATGGTACCTGCTGACCTTGATAAGTTGGAGGCTTTCACACAGTTTCACAGTTAGTTGTGGTAATTAGGGGTGGGTCACATCGCCAAAAAAATATCACGATTTTCCTCTTAAATATCTCTAATGATATCACAGACAGTATTGATGTCTTTGATGACGAAATGAGGCACAGCATCAGTAATATCCTCCCACCGTTTGTGACTCTACGGCCACCGATCTTCCAGCCTGTGTTCATCCTGCATCCAGCGATCAGCTGAAAACTGTGTGGACTGTCATCACTCTGTGGGATTCATTTAAATATTTTCCTCCCTGACTTTCTTTATATGTGATGAAAGTAAAACTCCTGTAAATGAACATGCAGCACAAGCAGAAAGAAAAAAAACTTTACTAAACAGTGAAATTTACGTCAACGTTTCTAACTGGAGAAAACAGATGATCCTTCCTGCTTTCAACATCTTGGATTTTATTACAAACTTTCTCTTTTTGTGCATTTGTCCCAGTTAAATTGAATCAAAATGTATTTGAAATATCAGATTTTGGGATGACTGGAAACGTCTGAGACCCATAAAGATCCAGTAAAGTGATTTTGTTAACCTGCCAGACATCTGACGTCTTCTTCAGGCTGTGAGTTTTAGGTTTGCTTGTGTGAAACTGATGGGTTTATGCACTTCGTTCAGCTTTTCATCCAGACACACGGACAAACAGATTACACCGACATGTTGACTGTGTTTCAGATGTTTTTTAGTCCTAGTAAAACGTCTGTCTTTGCTACCACAGAACAGCAGCAACTCTCCGGGACCGACAAAGGGTCCGACGGTGGCGGCCCGACTGAAGCACCTTCAGCAGGGCAGCCTGGAGAGGCCCAAGACCCGCAAGCAGAAAGAGGATTTCCCCAAAGTCCAGGGCCAGCAGCAGGTATTCCACTTCTAAAAGCGCTCGGCTTGCCTCCTCTTTCCTGTCACTCCAAAGGAAGCTCCGCCTCCCCGCGGCTTCTGCAGGATGATAAACTGTGCAGACACGATGAGGGAGCTTCCTGCAGAAATATTTTACCAGTTCTTGATGTGTGCTTTAACATTTGAGTTACTGGATCAAACCTAGCTTACTTAGAGATTTTTGTCGTACAAGTCTGTTGATGTTTTGGTTTCCTGATTAAGGCCTCGGTGGTGCTTGTGGCTAATAAAACTAGCTTTATTATAACTATTCGACCTGTTCAGACGACCTTTGCTCCCGCTGTGCAACATGGACTTCAGTAAAGCCACGGATTGACTTTATATCAAGGTCAAAGCGATGATGTTTCACCCTGATCCAACCATGTATCCTCGTCCTCATCTCTGTCTGTTCATCCAGTAATTACAGCACGCTGCTTCTTCATCACCCATCCTCAGACATGAAGGTTAGCAGGCAGCGGTCACAGTTTTAGTACGTTGGAGAAACCAGAGATCACATTCCAGCCAAAAGGCCAGTCCGTTAGGCTAGCTTACTTGCCTTTTAACAGCTACGATGCTACAACTTTATATGCAAGATGAAGAGCGTGAGGTGGAGGAGGAAGGTTACCTGAAGATGTTAGAAGGTAAAAAGAGGCATGAAGTGGAGCAGAAACTGAAAGCAAAGAAAGGCAGCAAGGATATAAATTTATTAGCACCTCTGTGTGTAGCAGCTCATCTGTTTGACTTTATCAGAAGGAGATTTATAGACGTTTTATTTAAGGTTTTTATAATCTGTCCAGGTACTGCTTTCCTTCAGCATTTAATCTGTGTATTATTTTCTTATTTGGTCTAAAAACGCCTTTAACAACATTCTGCATTAGATTTTCAGACTGGATGTTTTAAAATAGCACAAAAACCTGGAGCTGAGAAAGGCAGCAAATGTGGCTTCTAAGAGGACGTTGGAGAAGGACGTCTGCTCTGATGGATGATGACGGACTGTTCAGCTATTTTTGACTGAATAATAAAACAATTGACAAACAACAAATCTGACTTCAAGCTGGCACAAAGATGTAAATTGAACAGCTTTACAGGCTCAAATGAAATGCAGTTCTTCTATGTAGCAGCATCTTCTGTTTGAGGTTAAAGCAGGAACGTGTGCCGAACATCTGGCTGGTTTGAGTCCAGCTGCAGGAGGAATTCAAGCCCTCACTGCTTTATCTGGAGCACTTAGCCCAGTGGTTCCTAAACTTTGAGCCACGAACCCCAAGATAACATATGTTGGGTCCACAACATGTGTTTTAGACAAAGATAATGAAATATCAGCTAATAGGTGTATTACAGTGTAGTTAAGTTTCACAAAACAGAAGCAAAAGATCCATCCAGTGAAGGTGGTCTATAAAAACAGATGTTCTCGACCCCAATCTGAGCAGGTTAATCTTAAAGACTCAACTTCAGAAGCTCCATACAGTCAGATTTTTTCCCCACTGGCCATTTGTTTAATCCTCATCTCTGACCCTGTCCTCTGCATCAGAACATTTATTAAGAAATAAACTGTCCAGTCAGAGCAGGAAATGTAGTTTAGCATGAGGAGAGGCTGCCCGTGTGAACCCGGACCAGCAGAGTTAAACGAGCTGCTCCTGACCTGCTGAGTGGAGCTCCTACAAACACACCCATGGTCACCCCGTCATCCTCGCCACATTTTACACATCTGGACCCACTGCAGTAAAAAGACTTGATCAGATAAATGAACGTTTGACACACGCAGCTGTGATCATGTTTGTAAGCACAGAAAGGATTAACACGGCTGACCTCCGCGATGCCACCGTGTCAGCAAACCGTCTGCAGCCATTAGAGACTCTAGAAGTCTGAAGGGAGGAACGGTCCTGTTTGTGTCAGCAGAGAGGAGCAACAGCCGCTCGGGCTTTGCTGCTTTTCCATTTGCTTTATTTGTACTTGGTATCATTTGGCGCAGCGAGGAGCTGCAGAGACTCCGGCTGCTGGTGACGAGTTTGAAGAAAGATCAGGTCAGAAAGTCTCATTCAGAGAAAACCCCTCCTCCTTCCTCCTCGTTTCCTCTTTTCCTTTTTACTCCTGTTTGTTTTTCAGACCTTCTCATCACCTCATCCTTTCCTTTCCTCCTCACCTGTTCCTTTTCTTCTCGATTTGTTTTTGGTTTGCACTTTGATCGTTTTTATATTCCTCCACTTGTTTCCTTTCCCTTCCCATAATCTTGCTTTTTCCTCTCCTTGTTTCTAACCCCACCTTCTTCGTCCTCGGTTTCTTTTCTCCTCATCTGTTCTGTTACCTCTCCTTGTTTCCTTCCTCCCATCGTTTTCCTGCTCTCATCTCCTTGTTTAATCATTTTCTCTCTATATTTCTTTTTAATCATCCCTCTGTTCCTTGTCACCGCCTTTTATCTCCTTGTTTTCTCACCTTTTCTTTTTTCTTCCCACTTTTCCTGCTCTGTCATTTAGTTTTCTTCCTCTTCTCTTCCTCCTCTGCTGTTTTCACTGCGTCACACGGAGGAGGAAGAGGAGCTGAATAAAGGCAGATTTTCTGACAGCAGCACAGCTCTGCATCATTGCCTGTTTGCAGCTCAGCGACAGTCACGCTGATGCACCAAAAGCCAGCGTCCCCGCCGGCCAATCAGATTGCAGCGCAGAGCAGCGGTAGTGCAGGGAGACAGCGTTCAGCTTCAGTGACTCACTCAGATGAAAGATTTAACAAAAACTTGAAATACATTTGTCTGTTAGTAAATTTTGATTTATCTTTTTTTCTTTCCCCCCTCCCTTTCACCGCTTCATGTCTCCATTGAATTTTTGGTTTCCTTCTTTGCTCTTAAATCCTCCCCCTGCTTGCTTTTCGGGGCAGCGCTGAGCTTTTGTCACAGCAGACACGCCACCCATTGATCCAGCCGATCATCAGTTTGGCTGACGTTTTCCTTCGCTGCTTCTTCTGACATCTTTTTGCTCTGTGGGCCAGTCTTTCCTTTCTCCCCCCCTTGCTTTGCCTTTTGTCATTCTCTGCTTCTCAGGTCTCATCTGGACTAATTACGTGAGGAGTGAGTACTTGGATCATTCCGGTTTTGGACTTCTAAATCCCTATTCAGACCTCAAAGGTGTGAGATTTTGTCTTTGACTTTATCAGCTAGAGGTCACTAAATTATATTAAACTGGAAGGGGGGGGGGGTGGTAGTAGTGGAAAAGGGTTGGATTCCTACACTCTGTAGTAGCAGCGTGTCACCTCTAACATGTGAATCCATCAACATAACTAACAACCAAACAATATCTGTGTTCCAGTTTCACACCAGATTGATGCAGAAATGTTGATTAAAGATTTTTTTGTTTGTTTGTTTTGTTTTGTTAGTTTTTTGAGCCAGAAAAGACTAAAAAAAATAAATGAAAACAAGCTGACAGAAGAAAATAAATGTAAATTCATGCTGCTGTTGAAGGTTGGAACAAAGAGGACATGAAGAGATTTTCAAGCCACATTGATGGAATTTACACTAAAATCTGTTCCTGTTTGTGCTGCTTTTAGAAAATATGCTGCTTTGTTATTCAGATTCCACTGATCTCCACAACTTAAACCTTAAACCTGCTGGTAATTTAATTCAGGTGTGCAGAAGCGTCTAAAACCTGCAGGACATCGCTGGCTTAGACTGTTGCCATGGTAATCAAAACCTAAAGATCCCTTATAACCCAGAAGGATAAATAAAAAAGAAAAATATTAATGAGCTCCATGAATTATGAAGTTTTCTCAGCTGAGAACGTTGAATCTTCTGATCTCCTGGTGAAAATGAATCTGGAAAACAATTCTGTACATAAATGAAGATAAACTGCAAGTAAAGCTGAGCTAAACCTGCTTTGAGCGCCGTGCACGTCGTCAGAAACCAACGGTACTGGAATAGATGCAGGACCAGGGAGACAACTGTCACCATATCCACATCCTGGATTTACAGGCTTTAATGTCGTCTATAAAACCGGAGGAATCTTTTCCTGCTGTGATCTCAACATCAGCTAAACACTAATTATTCATTATTTACATGCTGCTCATCTGGATGATCTTAACCCACTTAGCAGGTGTTAAAAGACATCTGTAAGAAGTTTAAAGGTCTGTAGACATTTAGTCTGTATTTGAATGAATGTTTTAAAGTTAATTTACATTCAGCCAAAACTTGACAGGAATCAGCAGCATGAACAAAGTGAATAGTAGCTACAAAACTGCGTCTCCATCACTGACAGCAGGGAATCTGCTCGGCTGCTGGTATTATTCTCTCTGCTGTGGGTAGGTTGCAGCATATATACCAGCTTTCTTAAGTTTTCTTTGAGTTTGGGCTGAAAACAAAATTAAAAATTTATTTTAAAGTATTTAATGTCCCCTTTAGAGCATCTTGTTGGCAACAGAGAGAAAGTACGTTTTATCCACTGGTGGAATGAATTTGGAAAAATATCTTCAGGCTTTTATCGTCTCTTTTAACTCACAACTGAACATTTTACATTTTTAATAATTGTTTTTGACAATGAAAACAAATTTAAACATTCAGATAGCAAACCAGTTTTTATAGAAACCTAAACAGTGAAGCTCCAGCTGGACTTTGTTGGGATTTATAAAATTCAAGAGTTCATCTTAAATTTGCTGCTGTTTGAATTATAAATTAAGAAATGACTTTAAGTAGTATAAACATTTTACTGATGTAAAGGTGAAATTAGGACCAGCTTTCTCCATGTTACAGCTGCATATTTAACTAAATATAATTTATAAAAAATATAGTATAAATTATAAAAATAATATTTATTATCTGTGGCTGATGTCAGTGTATTTGTCATCATCTCAGCAGATGTAATATATAAGCAGATTATTATTATTATTATTATTATTATTATTATTATTATTATTATTATTGGCAGAAGCATGATGAACACTGTGATGCTGTGGGGGAAAATGTTAGAGAAATTCTGCAGCTTCAAACTTCCTCTGAGGAACATCATTGTAAATAAAACAGCAGACGTCTTTAAGTTACTTGGTGTTTTTTGTCAGATGTTATAAAATCAGGATTTTATTAGAAAAAAAAGTGATGGTCTGGAAACTATTTACGTCAGACGAGATGTTTTAAAGTAAAACTACTGAACTTTGGTAGATTTTCTTACTGAGGCACTTCCTAACGACGGCTAATTCGACGTCCGCCATGCACCCAGTCTCTTCTCTGAGCTCCCTCCAGCCAGTAAAAGTCAGTCCGATGTTGACTCTTATCTCTTGCTCTGTCACTCTCTCTCTTTTCCTCACTTGCTCCAATAATATCTTCATGGATGTCTTTGCTAAATGAGTCATGGTGCACGATATCCAGTTGTCGGTGTGTGACATGGTGTCCTAAAGGAAAACACAGCTGTGCTGTGATGTTTCAGACTGGAAAAACGCTTCTGAAGGGCCGTTTCTCAGCCTCGGGATGCTGCAGGGCAACTACAGGTTTTATGGTTGGAAAGTTAAAAGTGTTGCTTTAAAAGTCAGATTTTTGATATTTAGCCATCTGACAAGAGAAACAAACTTGTGAATGAAAGTGGCTTTTTGGCGATTTAGCTGCATTGATCTGAAATACATGCAGGAGTTATTTATCTTTGTGTTAGTCCAGTTAAACACTCACTATACATGCAGATCTAGTCTGATTAATGCATCAAGTTTTTTCTCTGGTGTTTCTCAGGTAAACCTGATTAATTCAGTTGAAACTGGGACACAAATAATGTTTTACTTGTCTGCAACATGTTATTTTAATCATAAAAATTTAAAGAAACCTGGACTCTGACCAGTGAGCTGGACTAAAACACACAAATACTGAGAGTGAAACCTTAAACTGTTGCTGTGTGAAACAAATCTGGAAGAAATGATCCAGTGTGACATGATGCTGGAGGGAATCTGTCAGTGTGTTTATACTGCAGGAGGAAATAAAATGAGAGTTTATAGTGGTTGCATATATATGGAATGTATTTGTAGGCTCAGACGTAGCATATAAGCTAATGCAGACGTAGAAAAATACAGTTATAGTTGAACCTGAGCCACTTCACAGATATATTGTATATTATATGATCATTTAGTTTTGTTTTAAAAAGAAACATGTAAAAAAGAAAGTGTCATCTATGTTTTATATAATCAAGCTTTTTTTGTATTTTTATACTTGAAGAGGATTCATAAGCATGTAACACATTTATCCTGTAAATTATTATTTTTCTGCGTTAAAGATTTTTTTATTTTTCCTGCTAACCATGAAACGAACCATGATCACACTTAGTTGTAGAGACCAGGAGGCGCTCGTGACCGACCGGACGGTAAAATAGTGCCACATTTCCGAAAAGCACATGAAACAATCACCTCACTGACGGGACGCCTCATTCGTAGCTGTTTTCCTCTATTATAACCAATGGTGTGCGTACACTACTCAGAATATACAGTTTAAACTGTTTATTGATGGTTTCTTGATGAATGTGTGATTGTTAAAATATTTGTGGATGTTTAAATCATGTATATAAACCCAAATCATATTACAAAATTGATTTTATGTGAAATTTTTATATGACGAAAAAAAAAAAGACATGGCATGCAAACTGCATACATTCCTGGAAATCTGCACGCTGGCTCAACAGAGGTCTCAATTTCTTGTCAATAATTCTGTGTATACCTGTGAGTGTATGATAGAGTAAACAAAAAATGTACAGTAACATAGATTTTTGTATTATGTTGAAAAGTGGGTGAA
Source organism: Melanotaenia parkinsoni (assembly GCA_036919975.1). Lineage (NCBI taxonomy): Eukaryota > Metazoa > Chordata > Actinopteri > Atheriniformes > Melanotaeniidae > Melanotaenia > Melanotaenia parkinsoni. Next base: position 3,537,379 of record JBAFTA010000024.1, on the reverse strand, counting down.
GCCCCTTCTGTGTGAATAAAGAAAAAACACCTGTAACATTTATAGAGAGATCTCTGAACGATGTTGTGTATCGACTAACGCCGTTCCTTCAGTCTGAAAGTGATGCTTGCTGTGTGGGATAAGTGTTGTTCGTGATTTGTGAAGAATGATAACTACTCCGTCAGTATAACTAAAGACCAACTAAACAGCAAAACACGGCACAACTTTGTGCACGAAGAGGAAAAGTTGCTGCTTCGTGTCAGAAAAATCAACCCGACTACAAAGGTTGCTGCTTTTGTACATTCCTGTTGTGTTTTGTGACAATAAAGGTGACCCTCTTATACATCAGTGCTGACGGCTTTTCATTTACTTATTTTAGCTCAAATGTTTTTTCCTGTTTAATTCTCCTTACGTTGATGATAAAGTGTTTATTTTTAGGTAGACGTACCTCCCGCCCGTCTGATCCAGTGATCCTTGACGTTGAAGGTAATCCACCATCATCACCCTCATCTCACATTCACTTCACGGATTGGAGCGAATCTTCAGGACCTGCTGTTAAACTAAAATATGCAACAGAGCAGAAAATGTGATGAAGATACAGGAAATGACTCTGCAGAGGGTCATCTCGCTTCTGACTGGACGGGCACCCTCCAAGCAGCCCGTTTACATCACCAGCAAAATTTGATATCTGAGAATAACCAGATAGTTGTAATAATCTGATCTGATGCGTCTGAAATATGATGTTTGAAAAATGTGTCTACATTCACCAGTCCGATACGTACATATGCTGTGATGTCATTTCCTGTCTTTGTAAAACATCTGTTGAATGTGGCGACGCCCACAGTGTTAGCGTTAGCTGCTCATGTAAATAGGTGAATGTTTTGATTAATTTATTTACACTTCCTGTTACTGCTCGACATCCTGTTTTTCTTCACGTTGTGACTACGTTGCTTCCGTCTTTTCAGTAGAAGATGTGGAAAAGACGGAAGCTGTGCAGCTCTTTACAGATGTAAAAAGACTAAATAAATCGGATATAAAGGTCTACATGCACCAAGACATTAAAGTATTGAGGAAAAATCTGTGTTAATCTGATTTCTCATCAGATGATGGTAGTTCCCTATTCAAGGATACATGATGCTGTTTACCTGAATTCTCTGATAACTCCAGAAATCAGGCTTGATGATCAGATTTGTGATGTCCACATAAATGTGCATTGTAGTATATTCCTGTTGATTAACCAACCTCATGTTTGCATAGGGAAACCAGCTCAGTGGTTCACATACTTGCTTGTATACTACACTGTAGGAACACAGATAATTGATAAATACATTATCTGATTAGGAGAAATCAGATGTGCACACCCACATATTTGTTTTATTACTTTTTTTAAAAACTTTTACATTGTGCATGTGCGTAGCTTCCGTCTTCCATTATAAAGTTGTCACAACGTGAAAAGAAAGTTGTAGGAAAGAAGTTGGTGTGCAGCAGCAGGAAGTCTGAATATAAAAGTAAAACAAATGTCTGATGTTTCTCCAGGTGTCTGTTGGAGCCACTTCTCTAGCGTGGAGGGGCACACTTCCAGGCTTTCTCCAGTTCTTCCTTGAGTTCTTGGTATTTCTCCTTTTTCGTGTGTTCCTTCTTCCTGATATTCCCATCTTTCAGATGGCTACATCCATCACTACGGCTTTCCGTTGCTGCTTATCCATGATCACAGTGTGCGGTTGGTTGGGCACCACCATTTTGTGGGTCTGTATCTGGAAGTCCCACAGGATCCTAGCCCTCTCGTTCTCCACCACCTTGGGAGGTGTTTGCCACTGTGACTTAGGGGTCTCCAGTCTGTATTCTACATATATTTTCTGTACACTGTGCCGGCTTCTTGGTTACGTATTTTTTTGTCAGCCAGTATCTTGCACCCTGCTGTGAGGTGCTGGATTGTTCCAGGGGCCTCTTTGCACAGCCTGAACCTGGGGTCCTGCCTGGTGTGGTAGATCTGGACCTCAGTTGCCCTGGTACTCAAGGCTTGCTACTGTGTTGCCATGATTAAAGGCCCTGTGCTGATCTTCAGACCAGCCCTCTCTAGCTATTGGTAGGACTTGTTCATACCCGCCACTTCAGCTATCTGCTGCTGGTACATCCCATGCAGGAGCTTGTCCTCCCATGATGGTTCCTTCATTTCATTCTCCTCCAGGTTTCATTGCCTGAGGTATTTACTCAGTGCTTTGTCCCTTGGGGCCATCTTAAGTGTATTCATGGAACTTGGATGCTTCATCTTGGATTGCGGCCCTGATGTTCACTAGTCCTTGGCCTACCTCTTTGTGCTTAGTGTACAGCCTCTGGACACTGGGTTTGGGGTGGAACCCTCCATGCATGGTGAACAGCTTCTGTGTTTTAACATCTGTGGTCTGAACTTCCTCCTGGCTAGCTTATTATCCAAGCCGGGTATCTGATCACTGGCAGGGCATATTTGCTCAGATCTTGCAGAACAGCAGCAGGGACAGAGCATCTCCTTGGTATATAAACATTTGATGGAGAGCTGTGCAGTTGGCTTGGAGAAGGCCTCATGGGTGGTCTGCCACAGCCTCATTGAGTTTGCAATGAAGGCTCATAGTGTTGTTAATCTTATACATCTTCAGGCATTCCAGGATCCATAAATGTGGCATTGGGTCATAGGCTTTCTGGTAATCCATCCAGGCAGTGCATAGGCTTGTTTGTATGCTTTTGTAGTCTTGGGCAACAGTTTCATCAAAGAGCAGCTGGTGCTTTGCCCCTCTGGTACCTTTATGAATGTCTTTCTGTCTCTGTCATGTATGTATGTATTGTATTGTGTTGTATTGTGTTGTGTTGTGTTGTGTTGTGTTGTATTGTGTTGTGTTGTATTGTGTTGTATTGTATTGTGTTGTGTTGTATTGTATTGTGTTGTGTTGTGTTATATTGTATTGTGTTGTATTGTATTGTATTGTATTGTGTTGTATTGTGTTGTATTGTGTTGTGTTGTATTGTGTTGTATTGTATTGTGTTGTATTGTATTGTATTGTGTTGTGTTGTGTTATATTGTGTTGTATTGTATTGTGTTGTATTGTATTGTGTTGTATTCTATTGTATTGTGTTGTATTGTATTGTGTTGTGTTATATTGTGTTGTATTGTATTGTGTTGTGTTGTATTGTGTTGTGTTGTATTGTGTTGTATTGTATTGTTTTGTGTTGTATTGTGTTGTGTTGTATTGTGTTGTATTGTATTGTTTTGTGTTGTATTGTGTTGTGTTGTATTGTGTTGTATTGTATTGT
>JBAFTA010000024.1:3485380-3533079 GCA_036919975.1 Melanotaenia parkinsoni | reverse complement strand
ATATATGTATATATAGAGATCCGGTGTGTGTGTGTGTATCCCAGATATTTGATGGTAAACAGGCTCATTGATGATTCGGATCTGTTCGCTCCTGGTTAAGCACTCTGGTTAAGATGCTCCAATATTCTTCTCCAAAAATAATTTAAGATTAGGTTAAAGAAAAAAGTATAAAAAGACATTATGAGCTATTTTAGTGGGTTTATTAAACAGTTCCAACAGAGTGTAAGGTCAGTGGGAACTATTTAGTCAATAAATTCAGTTTGTGGGAAAACGTGTTCATTTTATTTTTGAAGTTTCCACACTGAGACCTACAAATGAAACAGCTTTTTATGTAGATCCCTAAATTCACAATAATCATTTCAAGGCACTTTTACAGATTTGTCCAGTTATAATCTAACTAAAACAAATCCATTACAAGATCCACATTAGGTTCATTTTTAATAAATGTGTTCATATACACCTAGCTGAGGAAACCAAGAAATGGCATTGAATAATCGCCATCTACCTTGACCGGTTGGGGGTGGAGGAGGAGAGGACATAACTCCAAGCCAGGGATACCTGCTGAGAAAGTTTAGAAACACAAGTTAATGACAACAGTAAAGAGTAAAGAGAAAAGTTCAGGGAGGTGCTCAGTGCATGATGAAACGTACCCCAGCAGTCTTAAGGTTGAAAATATTCCCCTTTATTAACCTCATGTTTGTATAGGCAAGTAACTCAACTGTTCATATACTTGCTTGTATACTACACTAGTTACAAAACTACATGTTACTACACATGGAGTTTTACACCTAAACTTAGTTTTTTTTTTCCAAGCTTCATTCTTAGATTAAATAGTTTTTAGTTTTAACTGTATAAATAAAGTCATTACATTAGTGCATGTTTATCTTTTAGTAAAAGTTTAAGCAGCCATCAAATGAAACACGACTGCTAAAATCCACATGCATGAGCGTGTCCTGAAACCTGAAATATAGTCCGGTTTGCTTCTATCACAGGATTCTCCAGGAGTTTGTTTCATCATCTTGTGGTTTGATAATTTGTCCATTTTGCTGGTAGATTGTTAGTTTGAAGTTAACTGTTCACTGTAAGCCCCCCACAGTCAGAAGTTTAGCATGAAGCTCATAGTGGGACTTTAGGATCACTAAACGGATCAGGATTCTACAAGACCATGAAGGTTTGTGCAAAATATTCTCTTTTTAATTCAAGTAAAAGTTATAGACTTCCTTCCCTGATCTGCAGAAAATGAATCAGTTTTATTTCTATAGCCTGAATGTGGAGCCTCGTCGGGTCACCTGGAGGTCCGGATGAAGGTTGTTTGTAGCAGCTGTCACAGCCGGGATCTTCAGCAGAGGTGAAGAGATCCGGTAAGCCAAAAGAGTGATTACACAACACTGATTCAGCATCTGTCACATGTTGCCCAAAGTCATTTATCCAGATTTATTCTTTAAATAAACACACTTTAACAGGTGAAATGAGCTCTCACGTCACACACGTCATGTTGTACAAATGAAAGTTTTTTTCTACATGACAGCAGCCGTCTGGGAGTTGAGGTGGTGATGATCAGCTGAGATCATGTGGTGTTTGGTTTCCATCCTGAATAAATGACACACACTGTGTGTTCACTGATAGATAAATTTAACAGGTCTGTTCTGGGTTAAATCTGAGCTGCGACGACGGGGTCGAGCCATGTTTGTGCAGATCAGATGAAGCTTTAAAGGAGGAAGATGACGGTGCAGCGGTTTTGACCCTGATTGTCGCAGACCTCCATTTAAAGTCTGACGTAAACATCACACAGCTTCGGTTAATGGTTTGAACTGAATCGGAAACTGATTTGACTTAATGTGTAAAATTGAATTAATTCTAACTGAGCGTAGCCGACCGCCGGCTTCGGCTCAGCCGCTGCTCTTGTGGAATTAAACCCTTTACTAATACCCAGCGAGAAATTAAACAACATAATGACGAAGCTGAACTGAGTCAAACAATCTTTAACTTTACATAACTAGCTTGCTGCTACTGCATTAATACACATCCTGTCTCCTAATGAGCTTCTACAGAAATAAATACTTTTAAAATAAAATGATGACTTCATTAGCATACAAACAGTAAAATCAATGGAATCTTTAAAATCTGTCTCCTCCATTCTTCCTGGTCATTTCCTGGTGTGGAGGGAGGAAATTGTTCCACTTTTAGTCGACATGGTTGCAGTTTGCTCCACCAATAATCTACCAACCAGAAACAAAACTTTGAGGTAAAAGCACAAAGAGGACGGGACAGAGATCAACAGTAACATCAGTCTTAAGCCAGAGATGCCTCCTGAGAGAGAAAAGAGAAGCAGCATGACTACAGGGATGGATAAGGGTCACCAAGCCAGACCTAACTACAAGCTTTATCAGAAAGAAAAGTTTTAAGCCTGATTTTAAAGGTAGAGAGGGCGTCTGCCTCATGAAGCCAAACTGGGGCTGGTTCCACAGAAAGGGGTCTGATCCTATTCCACCTTTAGATCCTCTAGGAACCACATAACATCCAGTTTAAGCTGCTGGGAAAATCTGGAGCCATGAGATCTTTAGGCTCAATGGACGCTGGTCATTTAGAGCTTTATATGTGAGGAATTTTAGATGCTGTTGTGGATTTAAGAGCAATTTGGAGAAATAAGATGTCTCCTGCAGCGTTGTGGATCAGCTGGAGGCTTTTCAGGACGTTTTGGGGCAGAACAATAATCAAGAACTACAGTCGTCCAATCTGGAAGTAATAAATAGATGGACTAATTCCTCTGCATCACTCTGAGACAGGACGTCCCTTCTTTTAGTCATTTTGAGTAAGTGAACGAATGCAGTCCTTGAAACCTGATTTATATGCGAGTCTGGGGACAGATCCTGGTCCAGATTAACTCCCAGGTTTAACCGTATTACTGGAAGCCGAGGTATTACCATCCAGAGTAATTACACAGCCAGATGGTTTCCTTGAGGTGCTCCGGTCCAAGGGCAGCGTTTAGGTGGCGCATTCAGGTCATTAACAATTTATTTTACATGTGGGGAGAATGATAAACACCACAGATATAACAAGGCTGCTGCAGCTGGTTATTTAAATCCGCTCCTTTAAGTGGAAATGACGCAGCATCATTCAGTTGGATGCCAGAGGCTCTCGGATCAGGTGGAAGCGGCTGTGGACACTAATCATCGTTAAAGTGCTGCTTTCTTTGCCTTCGGCGTGACGAGTGATCTTCAGCATCCTCCTCTCCATCACTGCTCACACAATGAGACTTTTTGAAGTAATAAACTTTCCAAAAATGTAAACGCAAGCAACGTTTGGAACCATTGGTGCTAATAATTACAACATAAATATAAGTTGGAATCTTATTTACATATTAGGAGGAAAAGGAGAGAAAAAGGTGAAGGTGTCAGCATGGTATCTGATGACAAATGGCTTAAAATTAGATTTATTTGAAAATAATATCAGCTTTCTATGAATACTGAGTCTTTCCTGTAAATTTCATGTCATGACAACGTGTTTATTTTTCATCAACCAGGAGTTCTGCAGGTGTTTGATGCTCCGTCTTTTCCCTTTGAGGTAAAATGGTTCATGGTGATGGCGCTGCCCTCCATCCTCCATCCTCCATCCTCCACTTCCCGCTTCGTCCTCTGAGCCTCGTCAGGGTGACACTTATCTGATTCCAGGAGATGAGGCGACGGTTAAGGCAGGAAGAGGAGACGAGGGGCCGCGAACACCTGAAAAACCACTTTTCTGCAGCACAAGGTCAGATTTTATTTCTAAAGCACTTTAAAAACACACATACTGTAACTGCCAAAGATTCTGTAAAATTAATGTGAAAAAGAGGAAAAAAAGCATAAAAAACCAAATTAACAAGAATTTAATGGATTAAACAGAACAATAAAACAATAAATGACCATGTAGGAGCTATAAGAAATTAAAAACACACAAGTACATACAAAAGGTAAAAGATTAATACACAGATGAAAACTCCCACGTTTGTAAGTTAAGGAGTAAAAATGTGTTTAAATGAGTGTTTAAAGTGGGAGCTCGGTCCATATTTTAGAAGCTAAAACTGAAAAGTCTCTGTCTCCTCTGGATTTATAAAATGTTTTCCAGACAGCTAAAAGCATCTAATCAGCTCATCTAAGAGTGTGTGATGGCGTGTAAGGACGAGGCAGCTCAGACTAACAAAGAGGCAAAACCATTAAGAGACTTAAAAACAGAATCTTAAAACGGATTTATAGATGAGAGGGAGCGGATGAAGAGTTATACGCTGTTTGCTTGTACCAGTTAAGTCGTGCAGCAGCGTTTCCAGATTCAGTTAGAGGCTGATTCAACAGACGATCCAGCTTTGGGGTTTTACTCTGTGGTTTTCCTTCTTTTTCTTGCTGCTGGAACAGAAAAAGTGTGGTTGCAGCAGCTTTTGGTCTCATTGCTGGAACCGAAGCACGGGTCAGTGAAGATCCAAAACGAGGAGGAAAAGGGATGAAAGTTTTCCTACAGTCGCCTTCATCTGCTCAGCAAACCTAAAACATGGAGCCACCTATCAGGCTGATTTAAATTATTTACCAGCTTCTCTTTACTTTGAAATATTTCTTTTAATCCAACCCAGTCTCGTTCTGTTGGCTCGTAAGTTAATCACATGATCCGTGATGTTTGCATGAAGTTGTAAGAAGGAACTTACTACTTACTGCTGTGCAAAGCCTTCTCCAGCTCATCCCACAGATTCTCAGTGGGGTCATTCAGGAGTTTTCCTGGTTAGATTTGAGTATCAGGAGGAATTTTAACTGATGGGGCCTGAGTCTGGCAGGAAGTGTTGGATAAAGCTGAGTAATTGGTCACATGAGAGCAGCTTTCAGGGGAATACGCCAGAACATTTCTGGGTTTTTTTTTAAACCAGTGATTAAAGATCTGCAGAGAACAAATGTCTCAAAGTGAGAAGAAAACTCCCTGAAAGACAAAGAAATGTAAGGACTGAAAACTTTCCACAGACGTGAAACTCCAGCTTTTCACCATTATTTCGTGTTTGATGGACTCTTCCTCCTGAGCTCCTCCTCTTCAATTGATTATTATCTTCAACAAACATCTGATGTTAAACTGTAAATTATCTCAAATCTGTAAGCTGATGTTTCCAAAACTAGGAGGAGAAATTAGTTGTATGTCAGCTGCATAGAGCCCAGTTTATATTAAACAAAATTCTCAAGCTTTTAGAGTATTGGTGCAAATTCCAGGAAAATAAAAATTGACACGTTGAGGGAAAATTGTGTAGCGTGTTTATTTTAAGAAAATTACCATTTTTATATTAATCTAATATTTAAGAGAATTGTAACATTAAGTTTCTACAATCAAGATTGACAAGGTTGTCAGTTAATAATGTAAAACATTGAGGACGATTCATTTTTAAAGGGGCAAAAAGAGCGTGAGGAGCCCCACCCCCCTCTACCTCTTCCCCCGACTCGCCTCGGCTGCAAACACACAGAGAAACATGTGGAAGTGAGCTTTAATGTTACTGTCCAGGAGAAGAGCTGGCTCCGAGTCAAATCGTGGCCTCTTTAGCTTTGGAAACACAAGGCCACTGTCAGTCCGGGTTTTGTCCCTTTCTTTAGAGGTGAGGTCGGATCCTGGTCGTCTGCTGTAAACGTTTCGTTCTGCTCGCCACCATTTTGCTTAAAAAACATGAGCTGCCAACGTTCGCTTGCTGTAGCTTTTTATAGAGGAGGAGGCGGACCGGCTGGTAAACACGACGGTGTGTGTCGTCAGAATACACTCCAGATGAAATCACACCTCTGTTTCTCCACATGGTGACTTTTTAATTCCTTCAAACTAGAAATCTAGAAAGCGTTTCTAAAACAAAGTTACTTACAAAAAATGTAAATATAAACAAAATTTGATGTTTCTGACAAAAAAACAACTATTAGAATTAAAAATTTTTTTTAAATATTTAAGTACACCATCACATATCAATAAAACGGCCTCTCTGTACCAGTCGCCGCCTTTTTGACATCAAATTTTATTAAAAAAAACAGTCAGTGTGTGATAAAGTTAGCAATAACAGAAATGTTGTATATATCATTAGAAACTGTTTCTACTGGTATCTCATCACTTTACTAAAATAACTGCCATCTTTTTATTCCCTCAGAATAAACCATTTATATCTGCTCCACGTACACAGAAGCTGCCATATTTGTATTAACATTTTCTACGGTGTGTCTGAATGGACAAAAAGCTGTGCAGTGAGAATCCTCTGAACTCTAAAACTGCAGCAGTGGCTTTGTTTGTTTCAGATCGACGTGGACGTCAGATTTCTGAGCTCCAAACACAGGAAGATCTGCAGAGAAGAAGGTGAGCAGCTTTGACGTGACGGGTATGACCCATCAAACCCAGGAAGTTTAAATCGCGGATACTTCCTACAGTAGAAGAAGAAAATGTTTGTGTATCCATAACGTACTTCCTGTGGCGTCAATTTCTCACTAGTGACACCATCGAGTCTGCAGTTGTTCCTGCGTCAGTATTTTGCAGTAAATAATTCAGAAAAACCAACAACTGTATAAAATTCTTTATTTGCTGAAATGCAGAAGCAAAACAGAAATTCAGGGTTTATTTAGTATTAAAAATAATTTACTTATATTACAAATCTTCATGTTTAGGATGTAGGAGCAGAGGAAATTAATATTCTACTAAAACTTTTTTTTAAGCCTGGAGTCTTTTTAAGGAAACTATCAGGATGACTTATGAGGCTCGTCTGTCGGTTTCTCTCTGAAGCCGGTGAAGATCCTCCTTCAGTGGAGGCTGATATCTGCGCAGCTTTAATGAAGCTCGTGTTACCTCTCAGCCGAGCAGCTCATTCTTCCATGTAATTGTCTTGATTAGCTCTTATGACATCCAGTGTCATTAACGTCAAGCACAGCAGATAATTCTCTGTCTTTAACATTCAATTATTCCAATCAGAACATGTTACAGCCAGGATGAGGCGTGAAGGACGTTCAGAGCTCGTTCAGCTGATGTTTCTTCTTCTTTGTGCTGCAGGTGGGATGTTCATGCTCTCCCAGCATGCAGCAGCTAACTGGTGCTTGTGCTTGTTTAGAGGGAGATGTCTGAGGATACGTGAAGCTGTTGTCCTGGTTTCCACTTGTCGCTGCGCCGACCGCCGTCCGTCCGTCTGTACGGCTGATTCCTTAAATCTGAGGTAAAGAAAACCCACACATGTATGTTAAATATAGAGCACATACATGAATTATACCTTGAGGAAGTTTAAAAGCAGAGATTCAGTAAAAGTTCATGTTTTCTGATCTAATTCTGATAAATTGTTGGGTTATTTTTTTGTTGTGACACCTCCAGCTTCTCCAGCCTGGACGTGCTGGTAAACAAGTGATGGCTTTACAGCCGACAGAACTGTGTGAGCTAGACAGCGTAGCGGCTTGCTCTTCACCAGACGTTGTTTTATTTTGGGACGGTTGTTCAAAAGATTTAATCGGGATGAAGGCTATCTGGATTTGAGAATCCCATTTTTCAGGATGGTGGATCACGTAATCCAGCTTACTTTTATCCCGGTTGTTCAAAGCAACATTGGATTGGATCATCCTGACCCAGAATCCCGTTTTTCTAGCATTTAAAAAGATGTGGGCTTCCGGCTATGTGAAGAACAGGTAGAGGAGCCGGTATAAACTTCCCTCTGTGACAATGGTAATTATGCCCCGGAGCTCCATGGTGAGGAACCGGCCCAACGTCTGGCTTTCTGTCAGAATGAGGGAATAACTGGACGTGTAGTGAGGGATGCAATCATTAGACATGACTTTTGACAGGTTCTTTCCTGATTATGCAGCGCTGACTAACAGGAAGATGGATTATTGAATTTGTTTGGGGTTTATTTCATGGGAACAAGATGTTATGTTTTATTCTTGCCATGCTGAAAGGCTAAATAGGAGCCTATGTCTACTTTATCTACTTTGTCCCTATAACAGTTAAACAAGTCCGGTGCAACATATAAAGGAAAGAGAAATAAAGACAGAGCAAGAGATAAGACGAGTCAACATCAGACTGACTTTTACTAGCAGAGATCTCAGAGCAGACACAGGATGGAAGCAGATGCTGCATTATGTTGTTTTGGGGGCAGAAAATCTACTAAAGTTCAGCTGTGCAGCTTTAAAATCCCCGGAGTAAAGAACCTTCTCTTTATTGTTGTTGTTTGATCTGTGCTGTGTTTAGAGTAGATTACCACACATTCATTGTGCCTGCTCAACTATTCATTACAAATATGTAAAAGTTCAAACTGAGCATCAGAATGAGAAAGGAGGAGATTTAAGTGACTTTGAACGTGGCATGGTTGTTGGTGTGAGTATTTACTGGGATTTAACATGCAACCATCTCCAGGGTTTACAGAGATGGTCTGAAGAAGAGAAAATATCCAGCGAGCAGCAGTTGTCTGGACCAGAATGTCTGTTGATGTCAGATGAAAGACTCAGCGAGGTATGCTAGGTCCATAGAGTCTCTCTTCTAAACTACAGGATCACCATGGTAACTCGGTCTGAACAGGTAAACCTTTCTGGATCATTTTTTTCTAAAACACTGCCTTCACCATGAACTTTAATCTAAAGCAGAAATCATTGTTTCTCAGCAGTGGGGTCTGGTCACGGTCTAAAACCAAACCTGTTCAAGGAAGACACCTGGAACAGCCGGCTGCTTCATAGAACAACCTCTCAATTCCCTGTCGAGTCCTGCAGCTAAACAGTGGGAGACGAGGTATTCAATGGCTTTATATGTACAGTAAATTGTTACCATGGTAACCATGCACTCACTTGATTAAGTGGCATGAGTTATGTTTTTTTATTTCTATTTTATTATTAATTGCAGGATTAATCCTGATAGTGTCCAGTAAAGCAGACACCTATTTCAAGGCTGTTCTCTAGTATATGCATGCGTGAGGATGATATGTTTGCAAATTAACTAACCCCCTAACCCGAACGTTAGTGAATCATTCAATACACTGCCACTCACTGAAGAATGAATATATGTACACACAATTTTTAATTACCAAGTTTGCTTCAGTGATAAATGATACAGCAGTGTTTTAATAGAACGGATTAAAATAAAGGAAACATCACTACACATGAAGGAAGACATTTCCTGTGAAAAAAATATTTAATTCATGCACCACAATTAATTAATCGTAAATATCCCTCAATATCATCACTTTCCATAAAGGATCATGTCCAAAACACATCGGCAGGTCAACTCTGCAGCTTTGTTTTCATTCTGTGTGAGTTGCGTGCTGGAGTTATTTCCCCCAAACAAAGATTTAAGTCCTTGTTGGACAGCTCGCCGGCCTGTAACGTGGAGGAAACACCTAGAATACCTTTCACCACCCCACTACCTTGACATAGTAAAGGTTAATCAGCAGTAACTGGGTCGTTCATGTTTATCTGAAATGTTATTGTTTACAGAGCAACCTTACCAAGAAAAACTAGTTTTGCTCTCAGCATGTGTTCAATGGCCTGCAGTCGAAACTATTTCATTTAAGATCTACAGCTTAGCTTCCGGTGTGCCGTACCTGACACGCTCCTGGTGTAAATTTGGGGTTAAGAGAACAACCTACAGTTCCAGGTAGTTTATATGTGAGGGCTCATGTCCCATTCACAGTCCTCCCATCCAGGATGTGGGAAAGACACATCTCCATCACTGGCCTGGCTGACAACCAGAGGGTCTTAAAGGTGGGTCATCATCTTCATCAGAAATAAGTAGCTTTGTCCTCTCTTGCCACAGGGGAATCCAGAGTCAACGGGTCCACAGCGTAGAGTATTTTGTCCCAGTGTGGTCTGTCGGGTGTTAGCTAACAGCTGCAGAAACCATCACTGGGTCGCCACCGGAAACGAAGTATCTTGAGGGTTGCAGTGCGAGTTCACCTCTGACGACTCGAGCTGCTTGGGCATGTTTCAGACCAAGATTCACTGCATACAACAGGTGAGCTTAAAGTTTTATTAGCACAGGGGAAGGTTCATATCTGTGGCTTCTCCTTTAGTGAGTACTTTGGTGGTATCTACACTCTTAGCAGGGCAGTATTGCTCCACTGTTTTACAACAAGCCAGTGAGGAATTTTCTCTCCAGAACACAGCGCTTGTGCTCTTGCCTGTAGACCAGGGGTGGCCAACATTGGTCCTCAAGAGCCACAATCTTGCAGGTTTTCCATTCATCCCTGCACCAAAACACCTGACTCAAATTAAATGGATCCAACAGCCTATAAGGATCTGCACAATGACTCATTAGTTTAAGTCAGGTGTGTTCGATGCATGGAAAACCTGCAGGATTGTGGCTCTCGAGGACCGACGTTGGCCAGCCCTGCTGTAGACAGTTAAGCTAAGAGATTATTTGGAACGTCTACTCGTAGTGAGAAGAGGTCATCAAATGACTTCCTGCGAAGTGCAGCCCCTTATGTAGGGGAAGGGTGTGAGCCCTCCCTGGCTGAAAGAGAACATCACCACAAAGGAGGCAGATTTCTATGAAAATTCAAAAACACAAGCAGACTTTTTCATTTCATGCACAAGTTGCTCTGATTCAGACAATTCTTATGGAAAGAGACGTTTGAGGGATCGTTATGATTAATCAAAGCAGTTAATAGAAGTAATAATGACATCCTGAGGAGGAGGATTCATTTAACTTCTCTGCTCGTAGCTTTTTATTTTGTAGACCGATGTGTAAAGATGAGAAACATTTAAATTAGGTGATGTGAGGCCCGATTTGAAGATCTAGACACCCCGCTGATAGTTTCAGGTCAGAAAACACTGAAGGCCTTCAGTTTTACATCTGAGGAGGCGCGTGGATGTTTTAATGCCTGCTGTTATGTCCCACTTTTGTAACCAGAGATTTATTTGACGTCTGTTTGTTCAGTATCTCTACCTGGTTGGAAAACACAAGCTGCAATGAGGGATTTAAATAAGTCACCTCGTCGCTGAAGACAGAGTCACAGAAGAGGCGAGAGGAGCGCTTGGCAGAGCGAGCCGTGAAAGGCACAGACTTAAGAGCTGAAGACGGGAAGGGAGGAGGGACAAAGGACAGAGAGTTAAACCTTAAAAGAGGAAACCAGGATGGAAATGTGTAGAAAAGCAGAAAGAAAACATCTTAGCAAAAACTGCTAGCCTGGCTTTGTCCAAGTGATGATGTGACAGGTTGTTTTATACCTGTGATAATGTCCTCGATGGCACCATCCTTCCCCTCTCTTACCAGAGGAGACACCTGTCTCTTCTTCAGCTCTGCAATCAGATCCATCTGCGGCAGTTTGGGCGTCACAGGAACCTGAAACAAGATCTGATGAATCTCAAGACAGATGGTGGACACCAAAAACAACTTGATGTTTTAGCCGTATCATCAGTGTAGATTGAGACGTTACCTTGTTCCCGGTGACTTGTGGTTTAGTAGGAGATGATGGAGCTTCACAGTTGAGGATGTGGTGCTTCTTCTGCTCATTGTCCTGCTCAGCTTGCTGTCAGAGAAAACCAGTAAAAATGATTTATTCAGACTGAAGGCTGTCGCTGTGAAGTGCTCTGTGTTCACAACTAAGCAGCTCTGACCTTGTACGCTTTGATGAACCTGACAAAAACAGGGAAGAACACAGAGGGTGGAGTGGTTTTAGGATTCTCTCCAAAATACTCCACAACTGACTCGTACACATCCTGTAAGATGAATTAAACACAACAAAGTGTGAACATCAGAAACAACCGTCTCTCAGGACAGAAGGCTGACTGAGCCGACCTGCGCCGTCTTTCCGTCGGCTGTCAGAGAGTCAAGCAGCTGCGAGTTGCTGCTGAGGAACTTCTGCAGCACAGGGTTGTTGTTTTCTTCGGAGAACTCCCTCCTCGTCACCTCCATCCCCTTCTGCAGAGCTCGCACATCCTGCAGGATACTGTCCACTGAAACTGGAGAGAAAAACAGGACACCTGTCTTCAAAAGTAGCTCTAAATTCATTTTCATATACAGTTACCTGATTATTGTGGGAACAAAAAAAAGTTCCATATGACATCATACATGTTGATTTCACGGAGACAGCTGTCTAAGCAGGGAAACCCAGACTTCCCTCTCCCCGGCCACATTCACCAGCTCATCCAAAGGGATCCTGAGGCGTTCCCAGGCCAGCTGAGAGATGGTGTCCGTCTAGTGTGTCCTGGGTCTTCCCCGGGGCATCTTTCTGGTGGGACGTGCCCGGAACACCTCGTCCAGGAGGCATCCTAACCAGATGCCCGAGCCACCTCATCTGGCTCCTCTCGACATGGAGGAGCAGCGGCTCTCCTCTGATCTCCTCCCTGATCACTGAGCTTCTCACCCTATCTCTAAGGGAGAGCCCGGCCACCCAGCGGAGAAAACTCATTTTGGCCGCTTGTATTTGTGATCTTGTTCTTTCAGTCACTACCCACAGCTCCTGACCATAGATGAGGGTAAGAACGTAGATCGACCTTTTGGCTCAGCTCCTTCACCACGACAGAGTCCGCATCACTGCAGACGCCGCACCGATCCGCCTGTCGATCTCCCGCTCCATCCTTCCCTCACTCATGACAAAAACCCGGGGTACATGAACTCCTCCCCTTGGGGTAGGACCCTGTTGCCGACCCGGAGAAAGAGGACTTTTCCGGTTGAGGACCATGGTCTCGGACTTGGAGGTGCTGATTCTCGTCCCAGCCAAATCAGAGACCATGGTCCTCAGCCGGAAGGTTGGGAATAAGGTCCTGCCTCAAGTAGAGGAGTTCAAGTATCTCGGGGTCTTGTTCACGAGTGAGGGAAGGATGGAGCGGGAGATCGACAGGCGGATCGGTGCGGCGTCTGCAGTGACGTGAACTTTGCATCGGTCGGTCGTGGTGAAGGAGCTGAGCCAAAAGGGAAACCTCTTGATTTACCAGTCGATCTAAATTCCTACCCTCACCTATGGTCACGAGCTGTGGGTAGTGACTGAAAGAACAAGAACGCGAATACAAGCGTTTTCTCCGCAGGCCGGCCGGGCTATGCTTTAGAAATAGGATAGGGGGAGGAGCTTGGTGATCCGGGAGGGGTTCAGAGTAGAGTTGCTGCTCCTCCGCATTGAGAGGAGCCAGATGAAGTGGCTCAGGCATCTATTCAGGATGCCTCCCTGGTGAGGTGTCCCACGGGGAAGACCAAGGACATGCTGGCGGGACGACATCTCTTGGCTGGCCTGGGAACGCCTCGGGATCCCCCCGGACAAGCTGGCAAATGCGGCTGGGGAGAGGGAAGTCTGGACTTCCCTGCTTAGGCAGCTGCCCCCACGACCCGACCCCGGATAAGCGGCAGAAAATGGACGAATGGAATGATGAATTTAATTACAGCTTCTTGTTTCCTGTTATCCTCAGAGCAGATTAAACTGTAACCAAAGCTGATTTATCTTCAGCCGCCTTTATGCTGTCTCATCTACTGCATCCAGATGACAGATAAAAATGGAACTACAAATCAAATCTTAGAAAAAACATCAGTCAGCTCGCTTTGTGATTCCTGATACATTATGCATGAGCTGATAAAATATGAAACCTCTCAGTGGAAACTGCGGCTGGGACTCCTCAGACATGTTAAACGTGGCTAAATGTGTACAAATAACATGAAGAGACTTCAACCCTGATTGATTTAT
This sequence comes from Melanotaenia parkinsoni, assembly GCA_036919975.1. Classification (NCBI taxonomy): domain Eukaryota; kingdom Metazoa; phylum Chordata; class Actinopteri; order Atheriniformes; family Melanotaeniidae; genus Melanotaenia; species Melanotaenia parkinsoni. The sequence continues at coordinate 3,519,473 of JBAFTA010000024.1, read as the reverse complement.
ACTCGTGTGACGTTAGATTGTCTCTTGTTGAAATGTGAGGTGTGTTTACCGAATGCCGCCTTTTCCAGGAAGTGCAGCTCTGCGTAGAAGCTCTGCAGCTCCGGGTATTTCTCCTGGATGACGCTGACGATGAAGTGCAGCAGTGTTTGTCTGCGGTCGGTGGATTTAGTATCAAGTAGCTTGAAGGAGACATCAGAGTAAAAAAAACAAACTGACTGGAGCTTGCATAAAGGTCCTTAAATTATTCACAGACAAAAAACAGCTTGTTGACTGATGGAAGCTTTAATCCAGAGGAAAGTCTCACCAGATCTAAACTCTGCAGACGGAAGCCGAACGCTGCCTCTCGCTTGCTGCTGTTCATGTAGTTTCCAAACGCCAGGATGACCTTTAAATCAGAAAAGAAAACTATTTATTGTGCACAGCAGGTCCAGTCCAACATGCTGTAAATCTAAAACTAACAACATGTTAAGCTTCTTGTAAAGATCAACTTTGCTTTTCTGCACGGACACTTGGAAAAGTGAACTGACTCTTGTTCACTGCACATTAACTTGCATACGACAAACAGATCTGAATCTGAATTCTGAGAAATCCTAAAGGTTTTTTTTCCTCCCTAAAAATCCAGTTAAACTAATTTCTGATGAATCTTGTCAATTATGACATTTCCAGAAGCCTCCGAGTGGAGCTGCTGTAGCTGACGGTGCCAAACAGCCGCTCGGACAGTTTAATAAAAAGCACAAGACGAAGGAGAGATGATGTTTGTACAAGATGAGATCTGCAGGACCCTGACAAGACAACTGTTTAAAATCAACAAAAATACTTCAATTTCTGACTGTCTTACTTAACAATTTCATTTACTTTTTAGATTCCCACAAAGACTTCTAAATCATGGTTAGTAGTTATGTAATATGACAAAAGTGTAATATTTTGTCTTCGGACTCCATATTTATTGACACAAATCAGACTTAAATATTAAGCTTCACTTTGAAGGTTTTAGCTGCAAAGAATTGAGGGACAGAAATATAAACTTAAAAATTATTTGAAGAAATAACCTGTCAGCCCTGACTTTCTACTATTGTATCTTAATGCCTCCGCTGTAAGACCTCATTTTACACATCTTTGCAAAGCTTGAGTTTTCTGTATTTGCTTTCTATGCATTTTAATCTTTGAACAGAATGAAATGAGCTCTCTTTTCTCTGTGTGTGTCTGCACTTTATGCATCTGTTTCTAATCCTTTTAAACCCTCTTTTTTTGTAATTCGTATGTTCTTATTCTCATTTTTACATTTCTAATCCTTTTAAACGTCCTCGTTACCTGCCAGTGACCCTCTGCTCAGTCTGAGTTCAACGTGTTTACATGGTCTCTGACAAACTGTTAAAATAAAGAGAATATTATGTGTCTACTCTAAACCTTCTTAAAGAGACCATCTAACTGGACTTCTATCTAAGAAGAGAATCTGATTGTTCTTCTTGGTACTTTGTTTATTCTGTGTGGGACTTCATACTGAATGATCTCTTTAATTTACAGCTTTAGCCTCATCCGATCTCATATAGTGTTATATAGTACTACCATAGTTTTAGTTTGCATCATCAGAGTAGTTTATTTTCGACAAACAGCTAATTTAATGTGTCTCTTAAACCATTCTAAACAACTGAAGTAGCATCTTCAGTCAGAATTTGTGTTCAACAGCTCTTTAAATAAAAAAATTACCTCCAGGATTTTCTTCAGCTTGTTGGAGGATTTGATTGACATGGAGGCAGCGATGATGGCGTTGAGTTGCTGGAAGAAGAATTCTTCATATTAACATTAAATTCAGTTCACAGCTCAGTAACTGCAGCACTGTGCTTGATTCTTCATCCCGCAGAGGCAGACAGATGTTTAGTTCCGCTCTCTGAACATCTGTCTTCACATCTCCGAGGTGAAGTGACCCCTCTGAGCTCCTGCAGTCAACTCACCGGCTGAATGAGCTGGACGCTCTCGGGGAAATTTCCCATGAAGGTGAGAGTGCTGATGCGATGGGAAAGCCGCGGGATCTTGCTGAAGCGCACCATGAAGCGGTCCTCCTCGCTGAGCTCGTCCAGCGGCCTGCCCTCGGCCTCGTAGTCGTGTATGAGCTTCATCTCATACTCCGTGGGAATGAAACGCTCCAGGAGCTCCAGGAAGTCCAGGCTCAGAGCTTTCTGGTTGTACCTGTGTGGACGGCAGAGATCTGAGTTTAATCCTCCTCAAGTTTTAGCTCATTCACGCAAACAGCTTTCAGTTCAGGACTTACGTCTCGATGGCGCAGCAGATATCAGATGCAGCCATCCCTTCTTTTCGTAGGGTGATAGCCAGGTTTTTGGCCCTGTTGGGCTCCATTAGAGTCACTTTGCTGGGAGTCTTGTGGGCCTTCATCTTCAGGGTGCCCAGATCTACAGGGGCAGACTGGGCTTTGGTCTTAAACTGCTCCTCAAACGCTGCCATGTTCAGCTCCTGATACAGAAACAGGCAAATCCATGAAAATGAGAAGTGAAGCTGAAACGCTGCTTTGATGAAGCTGCTCTCAACTCTTCTACAGTTTACTGTAAATCTCCTGCTAACAGACATTAACTCTAACTTTAGGGGTGGTCATTCCTTTACTGTTACACCAAGCTGAAATGAGGTTATTTTTAATGAGTGCGTTTATATGTTCTGTCCTTTGCTCTACCTCGTTTTTTTATTCAGGTCTTATTATACCTGTGTGTATACTTTCTGCTCAGTTCTGCTTTTAATTTTTGTATTAAATGTTTCATGTTGTAAAATACTCTCACCTTTCTAGATGTGCTTAATAAATAAAGTTGACCACATTAGGATGGTAAAAACTTTCTGAGACGGTACCAGAGAGAAAAGTTTCAGCGAACAGCAGTGTGAAGAGGAACTGGTCAAACCTCCAAGACGTGCTCGTCGTCCAGCTCGCTGAAGATGGTTCCAGCCACCTGGTGGGGTCTGAGAGCCTTCCAGTTGAACAGCGGCATGCGGTATTTGGTCTGAATGGGCTTCTTTCTTTTAAATTCTGTAAGAAAAACAAAAAAGAGAGAAATGTTAAGTCTGATATTAATTTCTTCCTACAGTGTCAGAGAAGCTTTGATGGTATTAAAACAAAAAAAAACTCTGATGTTAAGTTGGCTCCTTGGTTAAATTCATGAAAAACAAAACTGATTTTCTTAGATTAGCTTTAAGTTTAAAAGCTTAAAGATCCACAGTTTTAAAATAATGAAACATCAGTGTGGATGTTCCAGCAGGTAACACTAGCTGAACTTGAAGAGACCAAATTTATCTTCTCTGAAGCTTCGAGTTAGTTTCAACTGAACTGGAAAAATTAGTTTCAGAGAAATCAAAGTTTTAAGGGTTGATCTGAAATATTTAATGTCACAGACAAAGCGTGAGATTTTATAATTCCTAAACGGAACAATGGCGTAAGCATTATTTTCACATGAAGCAGGTTCACAGAGTTCCTGCCTTCACAACGAGGAGGAACGAAAACTCTCCCATCTGCCAAGGAGGAGGGAGGGATGCACGGATGGATAGAAGAATGGTGGATAGATGGAGTGATGGGTGCATGGATGGAAGGATAGATGGACAGATGCACGGATAGATAGATGAAGGGATAGATGTATAGAAGTATGGTGGATGGATAGATGGATGGAGTTTGTATCTCCGTATTGTAAACTGTAACAAGTACAGGTACAAATGAAATTTATAAGTATAGATAAGTCGTAGAATACAAGATAAAAGAACCAGCGCAGACGGAGAAGATTCTCTGTGTCCACAACTAAACTTCACATCAGAGAAATCTGGTTCTTGAGTGGATGCGTAAAATGTTTTGTAGAACAGAAACAGTTCAAATCATATTTTCAGATTCTGAACAATGAAACTGAGTTTTATGAGATTTGTTTTACATCAAGAATTTTAAAGTTGAATTTTAAATAAAACCATTTCAGATCAACCCGCCTGGTGTGGAGGCGGACTCACCTGAGCTGCCACCTGTCACATCGGTCTGCTGGGTCGCACCAAGTCCAGCATGCAGCGGGGGAGGCAGCGCTGCCGATGGTGGGGGAGGAGGAGGAAGAGGAGCTGCTGCTGGGACTGGAGGAGGAGGAGGCGGGGGAGGTGGGGGAGGGGGCGGGGGCGCTTGTGCTGCTGCTGACTGTGAAGAAACTTCCGTTGGAGGCTGTGAGGAGGTGGGAGCATCATCTGCCCCATCTTCAGTTGTCAGGAGAACAAGTTTTATTTAGTTTACTGCGTCATGAGTTACTGGTTTAACAACATCATGGATTTATAATGATTCCTCTGCATCATCCAAGACTTTAAACTCAACATGTGCAGGCTGACGAAAGTGGACCTGGATCCAGTTACAGAATAAAATAAAATTCCTACTTCCAGGAATAATTACCCTGCAGGTTAAAAGCAGCAGTTCCTGCTGTCAGTGTACTTCAGTCTGCAGGTTTTATAACAGGACTGACCTCTCTGCGTCATGTTCTGGACCACCTGGACATCCAGGCGTCCAGAGGAGGAGCGCTCCACACGGAGGAGGCCCTGATCCACCAGAGCCTGAACTCTGAGCTCCAGCTCCTTCAGGACCTCTGTGGATCGGTATTCTTCTCTCTCACGTTCGAGGTCCCTCTCTTGTTCCCGCTGCTGCAGCTGAGCCACCTGAGAGCAGGACTCACGCAGACTCTCCTACAACACACAGGCGTGTCAGTCGTTCTCACCACGTAACAAAACGTGCACATCACCAGTGTTTTATTCAGAAACGTCTTCATCCTAAGCCTTGGTGTGAGCGCCCGTCAGCAGGGCTCCTGATTGGCTGGCTGCTGAGCTAACTTTTCCCTTCTGTTAAAAATGTTGAAAAATGAGAAAACTTTAAACTAAACATCCACATTTAAAGCTCAGCAGTGATTAGATTGCATTTTTTATTAGATGAATCATCACTTTCTCTGCTGTTGTGCTTTTTGAGAGAAAATACAATGTGTGCTTGTCAGAGCACGACTCTGAGCTTTAAGCTAATTTATTCAGAACAAAACACAAAATTCAAATCAGCTCCCGGAGAAGCACCTGTGCTGCGAGTATCAAGTTTCTGATGTGTGTTTTTCTGGAGTTATCGTGCTCTCAAGAACAGCCAGTTTCCTCCTAATTTGGTTAATTAGCTCATTTATTTGCAAAGATCTTTTTCAGCTGCATGTTTGTCTCTGCATGCGTAATGTCTGCTACCAGTTTAAACTGATCTTACTGAAGGAGTTTGCTTCATTAACATGGAAATTTATGCAGAAAAGTGCTTGAAAATCTAATCAGATCAACTCCTTCATATGTAGAAAATGTGATATAAGTACCAAGTTTCTCCAGTTAGTGTGTTCGCCAGAGTGGGTCTAGAGAGGGATGATACCAGCATTATGCTGCACACCCACAAAACACTAAGTTTTTTAATCCTTTTGCACGTTAACTATGAACAGCTGCCACGAGTTGTTCATGTCTGTGTGTGGTTGTCAGACAAACTTTCACACCTGGAAGGAAATGCCAAAACAATGTGTGTTTTCCTTCCACTGCTTTGTGTTTCCACACTGGGTGAAACTACTTCAACAGCTAAGTACATGTCAGGACACAGATCAGCAATGCATACACGCATTATTACACTCAACTGAAGAAAAAATAAAAAAAGAGTCCTTACTCAGCCACTGGAACAGGTTGAAACTGGGTCTTGATACTTTACAAGCACGGTTGTCTGTGAAGACATACAGCCCGACTAGAGCCGCAAACAGCTTTACATCCCTGAGAATCAATAGCACCGATAACCTCCACTGGGTTTAATAAAGTCAGGGTCGGTTCTTGAGTAATGTTCTTACACGTCTACAGAGGAACAATACCTGGAAACTAAACTACCTCAACACATGAGGTGCTTAATTACAACGTCTTTAACCCGTTAAGGCCCGACCCATGAAATAAATCTTAAGTACAATTTTTTAAATATGAGGACTTTATTTGGTCCTGTAACAAAAAAAATTACAATTTTTTTTTTTTCTACCATTTATTACCACTTGATATATTAAAAATATAATTTGGTTTTCTGCTTCTGTGTATCTATTAGAGGACAGAGGACAAATATCAGATTGTGTTTAACAGGATTTTGAGCAAAGTTTATACCATAAGTTGAAGTAAAATGTCTCAGAACGTGTATGTGATATTCTAACATACATGTCACGTCAGGCTCTTATGGGTTAAATATCGGGGCCATTTCTACAAATCATCTTACAAAAAATAAGAGATACTGAGGGATCTGTTAACATACCCGCAGATCTGGGAACAGTTTCTTCCTCAATAATTTATAATTATGAATTGTTAATAAGTTCATTCTTGAGTGTATGTATATATATATATATATATATATATATACATACATACACACATATATATATATGTTTACTTCTACTTTTTTATTCTACAAACCTGCATCTGCTCTTGTCATACATATCAAATATTTATGGATTTTTAACCTTATAAGTCTTTTTTTTCTTCCTCCACTGTTCGCTAGCAGTACTATTATTGTTTATACTATTATAACTAAGATTTAGATGATTTATGAAGCTATTATTACTATGCTCTTGCATTTCATACAGTTACATACTACATGTGTTTTTTGTCCTTCATTTGGCTTAGTCCATGTGCTATGTTCATGTTTTCTCTTTGTTTGTTTTGCATGAAATAAAACAAACAAACCCCTCCTAAAATTCAGGGGTCATATTTTCATCTTCCTTTTAGTTGCTGTATATGGAAAAGGGTAAAGGATGAAACTGGTGTACTCTACCTTTAAAAGCTCCACTTCTTTGGTGGTCTGAATGAGCTGCTTCTCCAGCTCTGACACCTTCTCCATGGCCTCCCTCTCACTCTCCTGAAGCCTGGTGCTCAGCTGGGACACAAGAAGCAAAGTCTTCACATTTCTGACCCACAAAAGCAACAACTTACAGAAACATCACCAAAACAAAAAGTAAAACTTTTAGGTGTGAAGGTTGGGTAACTGTAGATCAGCCACAAGTAGCAAAGATGACAATTAAAGATAAATTGAAGCTGAAGATTAATTAACTCAAATATATTTTCTATAAATAAACATACTCTCATATGAAGTTAAATATGGGTTAATTATTACGAGCCAGAGCTCATAGATGTGGCAGTTCCTTCTGATCTGCTATGCTAAGCTAGCTTCAGCAACACAAACTGATCCATTATGCTTTCATCATATAATCTAACAATCAGATTTTACTGCTGTTTGATTTATGTTTGAGATTTTAACCCAGTTGCTGATGTGACTGTAAAATATACAGATTTATTAAAAAAGAAGTAAAACTAAGAAAAAATAGCTCAACTATTCGGGGAATATATGGTATCAGATGGAGGACCATTCCTAGCTGGAAGCCACTAATGAAGCGGTGGGTAGGAGGAAGAGGATGCTACTCATCCTCCCCACGGTCCCCTGGAGAACTGAAGCTTTAAGTTGCTCCACAGTAGATATTTCTTGGCCAGTCTCAGCTGATTGTGTATAACAGTTGTTAAGATTCAGGATAACTTTAAGCTGTTACGGTTGGTTTTATTATTAAATTAGGAGCGTGAATCAGACTTTTTGCTTATGACATCAGGGATCTCCATCCATCCAGACGGACTCCCCAGCTGAAGTAATCATCCTGCTTACTCATTAAACGCCCTGGTTTGTTTATGGCAACAGTCACTCACATTAATTAGTTTATAGGCTCTAATAATATCCTAATTATCATTTAACCAGATGTAATTACTGCTTTCTGAAGGGCAGCTGTGTGTGAGCAGTACATCCACCTGTGTGTTGTGTTCCTGTAGTTCTTCCATGTGTTCCAGCAGTTCGTTCTTGGTCTCTGCATCCTCTAGCAAAGCTCCCACATCAAACACATTATCCAGATAGGCCTGGATCTGCACCAGCAACCTGTCGCTCTCTGTGAACTTCAACGTCTGCAAAGTCAAGACAGAAGATTTAAAAACAAGATCATTTGATTGAGATTTAGATGGAGGAACTTCAATGTTTGGATCCAGCAGAGTCTAAACAACACGATTCATCCGGCCCAAGGTCCCACTTGCCTCCAGGTAGTCATCCAACCCATGCTGCGTGAACTCATACTGGAGGTGAACTCTGAAGTTCATGTTCTCTACTGAGTGGACCACGATGTTGATGAACTGCATGCATGCCACCTGGTGGACAGACAGGGAAAAGAATGCATTTAACAAGCAGCAGCCTCAGCTGTGATCATCCAGGCTGGAAAGATTAAACCTGTCACATCAGAGTGTTAACTGGCTAGCTCTGGAGCTAAGGACTAACCTGAGGTTAAGTTAATGGTTTACATGAACTGGTTAGGGTTTGGGTTTTGTCCACACTGAAAGTGGTCAATTCAAATGTCACAGTAAGGATAACCATGCAGGTGTGTGTGTGTGTGTGTGTGTGTGTGTGTGCAGAAAAACATCAGCATTGAATAAGTGCTGGAGATGTAAGATTTCAATGTTTAAATTTCTGCTCTGTTACCAGTTTTCATATAAATGTTAATAATTTAAATATTAAAAACAATCCCTCCTTCATTAAACACCCAGACCGTAACTGGAACTCCTGACTTACCATGAAGTCGATGTTGCTGTCTTCATTACGGAAATACTCCATGAGCTTCTCGAATCGGCTTTTCTCTCCACACACCTGAAAAACATGTTGAGTTCAGTTCTTCCTTTTTAAATGAGGTCCTCTGCCTTCGCCATGAACACACACATGGGGGCAGTGTGAGCACATAGATTTTCTTCTGCATCTACACTAGTGTCCTCCAGCACACAGATTATGCAGAGGGTCTCTTATCTGATGCTGGTTAATTAATCAGCAGTGTGAACAGAGGAGGGTCAGTGCTGCCGTGTGTGTAGAAACTGGAACAGAATAATAAAAGCTGTGAAAGTAAAAACAAGGCTTCTCATTAGCAGATGATGCAGCTACAGTATAACTGTGTTGTCTTGACTGTAAACACCTCAGCAGATTCCCCGCCTCCTGCACCTCTGACACTCATGTCCACTAAATAATGCAGCATGCCAACCTGACGGCCTGCACAAGCCCAAACAAAGCCCACGCTCTGCTGCTGAGGGACACATAAGCCAGCTCCTGGCCTGGCGCCCGCCTGCCTTTACTTTAAGACTGCATTATCACTCGCCATCTCCTTCTGACTCGCCCACGCACATGCCGGTGCTGCAGCACCGCACGAGCCACCGCTCTGGTAACTGATGCCAGCCAGGCAGGTTTTTCAACTCGTTCTTTCATCTTTCATTATTTAGGTTTTGCTTTATTACACACTGACCCAGAAGGAGCAAACCTACAATAAATAAGCCAAACTAAGGAGTATTGCTTTGTAATACCTCACTTGTGCGCTTTAGAAATCGCATTATTAAACAGACTGTTGCACTATGACATGTTGCTGCATTTCCATGAACACACTCACAAAGCCTCTTTATGTCTGCAAACATGCAAATATCCTCAACTGTCAGATTGTCAGTGGAAAAGAAGGTTTATATTCAGATGAGAAACGAGGAAAAACGTGCTTCCTTCTTAGTTTACCTCCTGTTCATTCAAGCTATGAAATCAAAAGCAGTGTAAAAACTCAGCTGGGAGACTCATCTTGTTGCAGGACAGGTTTCTAACATCCAGGAGTAAAAATAAACCCTTCGAGTTCAGGTTTATGCTCCTGTCTGTCTGCATTGTTGCTGCCACATGAAGCAACAGTTGCTGCTTCCTCAGGACAACATGAGAGAAGGCCAAGGGGAGGTCAGAGGCCACTCGAGCACTGTTTCACATACTTCTAGCTCTTCAGTGAGTTTTGTCTGGCGGCGTGACAACTGGACGGAGCAGCTGACGGGGGCGGGTCGGTGTAGGGATCCACCTAAGCTGCTGGTCAGACCAGTGAGGGACAGACTGGTATGTAACTGTGGGCTGGGTCTGGGAGTCATAAAATCATAGAGGCATGAGGAAAGAATACCGGACTACATCTACGCATAATAATAATATTAGTTTTTAATTAATGCAAAACCGCACACACACGGAGAAAAACACCAGCACAGGTTTAACTACAAACACAATATACAGTACGCGGCACACAACCAGTTAAAACACTAAAACATCTACTCTTAATGTACTTTTTAATTTTACAGTCATCTGTATCGTGTTCAAAGTATAATGTGTGTGTGTGTGTGTCTGCAGATGGGAATTAGCTCAGAGCGCTACCGTCTAGTTAAAAGCATATTTCTCTCTGCTGGACATGGTTCCTGTTCATTAAATTAAATAAACTTGTCTGTATCTGTGATTGCAGCCATTGTGATGATCCATATAAAAACATTTTGATTGAACTGAATAAACTAAACTTGTGTGTCACTTACTTGCATTTCAAAGCTCTGGCTTTTTGAATGATGGTTAAACACATCCATCAGGTGTGCAAACACACAAGTGCTTCAGTAAAAACACACAATCTCGGCAGATACACACAGGCTGACCTAACATCATCCTTTTCAGAGGGAAAAATCCATCCGGCCGGAATTTCTAAATCATCTGTGATTTTGCTCCATTTCAACCTGAAATCTGTTTACATGGATTTACGTTGTTTCACTCCAGACTTATTTCTGTTATCCACTCAAACTTTTCACTGCGAGAAGTTTCAACTCGCTCACTTTGTCAAAGACCTAAAAAGACGAACTGAGGACCAGGTTCATGTCCTGGACTGAACAGCTTGGAGAAGAAGCTGTTCGGGAGTTTTAGATTTGAGTGTCCAGTTTCTGGTAAAGCTAGAAAATGCAGACGTGGAGGCTAAGTGTAAGTTCACAGATGAACCACCAAAAAATTCCCATTTCATCCTGGTGGTGATGCACAGGAAGCTCAGTGGGTGACATGCAAAGCAGGGAGCCGGAAGCATAAACATGTGTTTATGTATGTTTTTAGGTTACTGCTCTATAAAGGAGCACACACTGAACAGAAAGACACCGGGTCATAATGCATCTTCTCCTCCAGACTGGAAGCGGACTCAATGCTGCAAGATTTGTTTTATTCACACATTTAGGCCGACAGCTTATTTAATCTTTGTGTTGTTTTCTGTAGACAGCAGATATATGGTCCACTACACCACTAAAGGCTTCTCTCCCTACTTCACCATTCAGACATTTCATCATTAAAAACCTTTTTCTGCCTCCAGTACAGTAACTCGGCAGCGTACATCAGAACTTCTGGTTTTCCTTCCTGACATTTTACCGCAGGCTACGTGTGTTTTTTGTTTTTTTGGTCTATGCATTTTCATTCTGAGGGACTGTGCACACTCAGGACACCGGGGTTGTAGATAGCTGAGGACAGTTTTTACAACCACGCTGTAACTCTGATCAGTGACCACGAGCAAAATAAATTCTTTCTTTGTTTTATGGCCGTACTATTTATCTTATTTTTAACACAGTATTTCTCATTGCAGCTTATGGTGATCAGTAGACCATCTCGTACTACCGCACATTGTATGTTGGTATAATGACAAAAAGATTTCATCTTTATCTTCATTATTTAGAGGGACAATAAGGGGGAAGGAGGATTTTAGAAACAACAATATCCTGAATCCTTAGAAAAAAATCAGGTTAATGAAGAACTTTATTGAGTGCAGATAGAAATTCATAATGTGTGAAACGTCTGCAGGGATGGATTTAGCATTCAAGGAGCTTCTTTTTTTCATCTACATAAATGTTTATTTAGCTTACAGTAGAAGGAAAACTGGAATATATTTGTTTTTACTTGCTCTGTAAAGCCCACGACTAAAGTAAGACGGCTAAAAGTTTTTAGTTTAGCTAAAAGACTTTGATTAGACAGATAATGTGTGTTTGATATGGAGACAAAAAACAGGTTTTATAAATAAGTTTCATTTAGATTTGGGCTGTTGTGCTGACTGGATGTGCTCGCTGTGCAGGTGATTTCAACATCGTGTCCAATCAATCATTAAAAACTGTAATAAACCCAGAAAAAGGTGCCGTGCAGGTTGTAAAGAGTCCACTTTCTGACCACAAAGAAAGAAAACCTTTCACACACGGCAGAAATCCCAGGAGTAAACGTTTGTAAATCACTGCGTGATCCAAACAAACAAGAAAAAAATAAGACAAATCCTGAAATTTTGATTTCAGCTTGAAGTTGGTTTGCAGTAATTAAAATACAGTTTTTACTCCTCTCCGACCAATCGGTTCATTCAATCTCTCTTTTTTATGAAAGTAAAAAGATATTGTGGATATCTAATGCAGGATCTGATGTAATTTAGTCTAAATGGATTTTAACGTCTCTGTATTACTAAAATTTGCAATATTCCCTTCAAACGGATCAACTCTTCTCGGCACTCTGAGCATTTCACTATTTTCTCCTTTTATTCCTCATCTGGACTTTTAATAACCACATTATTAAAATGTACTTGTATTACTCTGTTTATATAACTCCTCCATTAACTGTATATCTTTTCTGTGAGGCGGCTCCGGGGAAGACTGAGCAGGATAAGCTGGAGGGACTACGTGTCTCGACTGGGGAACGCTTTAGATCAGCTGGAAGAAGTGACGGGATGGGCTTCCCTGCCCCCACCACCCAACTTCAGATAAGTGGGAAGATGGATGGATGTAAATCTGTTCGTTTTGATAGTTCTGATGTTTAAGATGTCCAGTTTTTTACCTGGACTCACCTGGGCCTATGTACACAGACTTATTGGAAAGATCATAAACCTCTTAAATCTATTTTTACTTCTGTGTTGAGGGTCTGAGTGCAACCCGCCCCCCCGTCTGACCTCTTTGAAGTTGTTGAAGGCAGCGAGGATGATGTCATGACCTCCTCTGACCAAACACACGGCTGCCAGCAGCTCCAGCACCAGAGCTTTGGTCCTGAGGAACAGATTTACGTTAACCGAGGAGCTTTCTTCACTGAAGTCTATTCACAGGAATAATCTTCATGTTCCACTCGCTTCAACACAGATATGATAACAGAGACAGATATTCTAACACTTAAACTGTAGATTTAACTCCAGCAGTGAGTCTGCCGACTGACAGAGGAGTGTGTGGAAAGTATTTTTATAATTAACTTTAATTTAAAACATTTCAGCTTCTTAAAATGAATAATTTCATTTTTATTTTCTTAATATCTCTAAATGAATGTAAAATCTGTCGCTTTGAATTTACCTTTAAAATAAATGAACTAAAGCTTTAAATGTATTTTGTAAAAACTTAATAAAGTTACAGAAGAAGAATATTTTCTGTTTGTTGCTGAACACGCTGCATCATCATGTTCACAAACCTCATCAGTGATGTTTCCTGTGTTCAGACGTACGTTATTCATCCCAGACTGAGAAACTGCATACTGGTGGTTGGTGTGTGTGTGTGTGTGTGTTTTCTCACCTCGAGTTTCTGTCATTGAGGCTGAGTGTGATCTCGTTGACGCAGCAGGGATGCTTCATCACTTGGTTGAAACCCGACTAATAAAACACACAAACAGCTGAATCTTCCTGGATTCCCATGAAATTTACTTTAAATCTTTTTGTTTTTCATCATAATTAACAGTCACTTAAAATTTTAAATATGATTCAGTGTCTCATTTTCATTCTTCAGATTTCCAAACCTTAGTTTGAAACAGAAATTAAAGACTCAACAAAAACAACACCTAATGAGCGGGTGGCTTCGGGTACCTGGTAGTTCATGATGGCGCGTAAACACATGATGCAGAGATGAACGTCATCTTTCTGACTCACGTTGCGCGAGTTCCTCAGAGCTCTTCTGTTGGAAAGAGTCAAACCCACCAGGTCAGACTCCACAACCACCAAAAAACATAAATGCAAGCTAGATCGACGTTTCCCTCATCACATAAATCCTATTTAACACCGTTTTCTACATGTACAGCCCACATTTCATCATTAACATCATGATAATGGAAGAAAATGACAGGTGGCCACTGAGCTTCCAGCTGACGTGTTTGCAGCTTCTAGGTCGGCTTTTGTGGAAAAAACTGATAAACTGATAAATGATTTTCATGATGGCTGCAGCGATGACAATTTAAAGATTAACGATCATTTTCCTGATAACAACTTGGCTGTAAATAAAACAGGTGGCACAGTTCCAGCCTACCCTCCCACGTCTCTGATGATCGTTTCTAGTGGCTGCTTCACTCAGACGTTCACACTTTAACACACCTGCTGTTGAACTAGAGGCTGAACGCCTACGTACGCGGGTGGATCTGGTATGATCACAATGCAGTCGCCTCTGTTTAGAATGTGGCTTTGCAGGAAACTTTTTTGCGTCTTACAACCTTTCTGCAGTGCGACATCTCAACCAAATCCTCCCGGTGAACACAATTCATGTTAATAAATCATGAGCTCAGTGTAGTTTGGAAACTCCAACATTTCTGCTTGAGAGCAGATATTTAAGTACGTGAAGAGAATACCAACTCAAAACCTCAAACATGACTAAACAACCCATTTTTCTATGGTGTGTGTTATTATGGGCTCTCATGCATGGTCCTCTACACTCTCTGCTTTCAGGGTTGCCGAGTGTAATCTGTATCCAGATTTACGTTTGCATGCCAGATCAGCCACACCCAACAGAAGAGGGGAGTGAAATGGCTCGTTCCAACTTATAAAACCTGCAACTCCTGTATGAACAGAGGTGTAATGACAGGACAAAAAAGATGGTAGTAAAGTTTGTGCTATTTTGACCAAAACCTGTCACAGTTAATTTATTAAAATTTTAGGAAATGGTGCTGACTTCTTTTATGTTAATGTTACAGCATCAATTACACTGCATGTCAAAAAGAAGAAAAGAACTCACCACCTGGATTTAAGTAAGTAAATAAGAGTCTTCTAGATAAATACGGCATGGATGATGTTTTAGCTGCAACAAGTTATTTAAACTCAGCTGATGCAGTGAGCAGTTTCTCGTCTCTGAAACAGCCGTGTGGGAAGACGCTGCAGACGTGGAAAAGATGTTAATCTGCGTCAGAAGGGTCAAAGTACTTGTATTAAGCAGAGAAAACATCTACGGAGGTAAAACTGGGTTAAGAACTGTCCAATACTGGAAGGATGGCAGGGAACCATCGTTTTCCAGAGAGACGTGGTCAGAAATAATCTTGAATGATGGTGATCGGCCATCACTTCTACATTTGGTGGTATTGAATTAAGTCTGGGGTTGTTACAGTTGGTCAGGTGACTCTTTTTATGGGACAGAAAGAGTAAATCGAAGACTGCAGTGTCAACATTTCCATTTCTGTTTCATTAAGACATGCACTTTTGCACAAAGCTTCCCAGTTTTCTCCGGTTTGTCTCATCCAAATCATCAGTCTTGACCAGCCAGTTTTTCTGATCATACCAGCACAAGATGTCAAGACCTTCTGAGATAATGTGGGTTGATTTTCTGGACTCTTGATTTTACTGATGGTGCAGGACGGTGTTACCACAGCCACCATCTCCTGGATCACCGACTACCTGACAGACAGGCCTAAGTTGGTTCGGCTGGGGAACATCCTGTCTGATGGCAGTCGGTGACACAGGAGAAACTGTCACCATTCCTCTTCAGCCTGTACACCTCTGACTTTAACATCTCTGATTCATGCCTCCTGCAGATATACTCTGATGATCTGCGGTGGATGGACGTATCAGAGATGGACAGGAGGAGCTGGTAAACAACTTTGTGGACCGGAGCAGCAGGATACAAATCGTTCTGAATGTGAACAAGACAAAGGAAACATTTACTGACTTTAGGAGGAGGAAACCTGCACATCCTTTAACGTCTGTAACAAACTGCTTGAGATGTTCTTCCAGTCTGTGGTGGCCGGTGCCATCATGTATGCTGTGGTGTGCTGGGGGAGCAGCACCAGCTCCAGGGATGCCAGCAGGATCACAAAACTGATCCATAAGGCTGGTAAGATCATTGGACCCAACCTGGAGACACTGGAGACAGTCAGAGACAGGAGGTCTCTGGACAAACTGGTCCCCATCATGGATGATTCCTACATCCACTCCATAGTAACCTGGAGGGCCGGCGCCGCTCTTTCTTTAACAGATGCTGCAGCTCCGCTTCATGACGAGGTTCAGGAAATCACAACAACCCTGATCAATAACTCCTCCATGTGTGAGAGCTGATCATCATTTTACCCAAACACACCCACCGATCCATCATCGTCGTTGTGTATATGCATTGTATAAACATGTGTGTACAGCTACTATTTGTAGTTTTTTAGGGGCCTCTTGCATATATTTTGTATACTGAGTTTATTTCTATTTTCTCTATATGTTTACATTTTTTTCTTATCTAAATCTCCTCACAGGATTAATAAAGTACTCTCTCAACAGCCTGGTTAAAAAAATCTTAATTAATGCTCACAGATCTTAACTAAAAAATGTAAATAATTTTATTATCCACATATTCCTGATTATCTGATGTTCTTTGACACTTTTTGATTGAAAAATGTGGCTCATTTGTTTCTACCCATTACAAACCGAACAGATCCACCCCCATCAGACCGGTGTGGACCGTACCTGACAGTGAAGGGCTTACTGGCCTTGGAGGCACTGTTCGTAGGCGAGTTGCTGGCACTTCTGCTGAGGTCTTCCACTGACTTGTCCGTGTGTTTGCTTTTGTCTGAGGGCAGATTGCCATTTTCCAAAGTGTCCACATCATACCTGCGAGTCACAGTCACGACAAAAACAACAAAAAAATAGTCTGTTTCACAAATGTGGCGAACTTTCATGACCTTCTTCAGCTACATTGTTCAGAGTGGCTGTGTGAAGCAGATAAGACACAGTTTGACCTTGACTGTTGATACCTACGGGACAGCGCTGTGTGCAACAGAGAGATAATCCACAAGGACGTCCAAACCCTGGTTCTCCTCATTTAGGAACTCCTGAGCCCAGCTGCAAAAAGAAAAGAAATCTGGATTTAGGAAGCACATGAAATGGTCTTCAGTCCCTCCTGGGCTCTTACGTCCTGTTTTTGTCAGGTAGCTAAAACATGGCTTTATTTCAAGATGATGAAGAGTCCTTCGCTTAAATATGAGCTGCAGTGAAACTCACCCAATGTGATTGGTCCTCAGAGAAATCTCCAGCTCTCTCAGGATCTGTGTGGATTCTGGGACACGTCTCTTAAACTAGGAAAACACATTAGAAGTTACGAAGACACTGCACAGTGACAATATTCAGACTGGATTAACCCCTTGATGCCTGGTGTTGCACATTTGCAACAAACGTCTGGCATCTATTTATTTATTTAAATCAAACTAATTTCATTTATTCAGACTTATATGTATTTATTGTTATAATTTATTAATGTATGTAATGCTTTATTTTATTCCAGTCTTTAAACTGTAAACTGGGACGTTGGAAGCCAGATTGTTGTGTTATACCTTCCGACTGACTCCTCCGTGATCCAGATAACTTTTCAGTTTTTCCAAATATGCAGATGGTGGATTCTTCACTTGAAACCGCTCCTGAAGATGCAGAGAAAGACACAGAGGCCTGTAATTAAGTCTGATTGCAGCGCTGCGGTAGGAAGACAGGGCAGAGCTGAGCCAGGGTCTCACACAGGCACTTTGATTACACAGCTTCTCTTATGCAAATGTAAGAAATGGCTCGACTGTGGTGCAGCAGTTATTTTCAGACCCAGTTCAGCTGCACAGCTTCACTCATGGCCTCTAATTAAATATATACTCTGAAATTTGTCAAAGAACCTCGATAATCTAACAGGGGAAAGGCTGAGTGAGCTGCTGTATGACAGCAACAGGTGTCCTCCGTCACGCTCCTATCAGCACACAGGTTGTTATGACTGTCCTGTTGCCACGGCGATGTACAATATTGATGAGCTTCCTCACATACTGTGTGAGGGTTGCCTCGTCTCGTTTGGTATTCAGTCCACTTAGTGTGAAACACTGAAATAAAGATAAATTATTACATAAACAGCAAGGTTTCTATGATGCATACAGGTAAGTTTGTCTGGAGCTTGATGGGAGTTTACCACCCAAAATAAATTAGGTTGTTTTTAAATAATGATTATATTTATAATGCAACTGTGAAGGACAGAAAAAGAATGCTACATAGGAGAGGGAGCAAAAAACAGAGTAAATTTATGTTCAATATTAAATATATGGCACATGTCAGTGACAGTGTAAAGTGAGTGCAGATCTACCTGGTCACAAATCAGCTCCCACTTCTTGTCGTTGTCGTACTGGCTGAGGATCCTCACTTTATCTGGAGGAAGATTCATCGTGTTCTGGAAGCAGACAGAACATAAAAATAATGATCAAAAACTACTAATCACTTTCACAGCATTGTGATAAACTAGAACCGTCTTCAGTCAGAGGCTTCTTCATCTCACTGCAATAAAAGAAGCTCGTTGTTATTTTTGGTCTTTTCAGAGAAACATTTTATATAAATAAAACTTCATCACCACAGTGATAATTTCACTTTGGGTATTAAAAAATAATATTCTGTTCTGTCCTATTAAATCCTCTTTTACAGCCATCAGTTTTGACAAAATTTGGTGTAATTAATGTAAAATCACCACTAAAATCTACCATCAGAGTTTGGGTTGTCACAATATTAAAAAGTTATTAGCATACCAATACTAAGGATGGTCCTCGATACTCTGTTTTCAATACTATATACTTTATCTTTTTTTTTTAAAAGTCAGAATACAAAAAGCCCAAACAATATAATAAAAGTACATTAATGTAAGAAGAGACACCTGCTGCTCATCGAGAAGAGAACCGAGTTTTCACATCGTCTCCAAAAACACCAGAAAATGTTACTACATTCGTCTCTGGTCATATTTATTTTTTTAGAGTTACTAGAGGGTTCTGAAAACTCGCTAAAAGTCGCGAAGTTGGCAGCCCTTTAAACAACGGATCCACCAGGTGGCTGCTGTGAAGAGGGGCTGGCCGCTGCAGTGCCTGTTAAAAATGTGTAGAGGTGGCTGGTCCAAGGTGGCATTTAGTATCGATACCCATGCTTATAGATATCTAACTCCATACTAAATTCAGCAACCAGTTAGTTTCTGATAATTTATACATATTTGTTTAGTAAAATATAATACAGTAAATACCTCAAGACTTATCTCCCTTATCTCTCTGCCATTTTTCTCACCTGGTCCCTACATTTTTCCTCCCTTCTGTATAAGCTTTTGTAAGTTCGTGGTTTATCCACCGTGCACAGCAGCTGATAACATGGTATGAATTTTACAAAATGTACACATACCTTTCCTGTGTAACGTTAGAAAGCAGACGCCTGGTTGAGTAAAAGTATCATGGCAGCAGGAGGAAAGCTAAACACAGGCAGAGGAAAAACCCGATGGAGTTTGAGGTTTTGGTGTAGATTGAGATCACTCATCTCCTCTGATTCTATTCACTGCCGTCACTTTTAGGCCATTTTGTTTAACAAAGTTAACCATAAACACTAACTTCTTTAACCCCTTAATGCCTGTTGTTACACATTTGCAAACCACTTCTATCCTTTTTTTTAAATCTACCTATTCTATTTGTCTCTTTATTTGCTTTTATTTGTTATTATTAAGGTCTTTATTTCTATATTATCGATCGTTATTTATTGTTGTTAATTTATTTAATTTTAAATTGTGTTTATTTTGTTCCAATCTTTTTCTTTTAATTATTTTTCATGATTTTTTTATTTGTTTTTTAAAAATTGTGAATAAATTCAGGTGTTATCGGGTTAAATCCATTTTATTGAAGCCAGGTGCAGATTAGGTGAGTTAAAGGAGGTTTAGTCAGATTAGAAACCATCGATCAAATGGAAAGAGAAATAAAAAGCTGAATGTCTGCAGCCGTCTGGTGTAGAAAGTCGAGTGTTTGCTTATAACCTCTGGTGAAAGCTCTGCTGTGGTTCTGGTCCAGTAATGAGTTACTGCGTGAGTCAGAGGTCTTTGCTGCTCTGTGTCGGCC
This sequence comes from Melanotaenia parkinsoni, assembly GCA_036919975.1. Lineage (NCBI taxonomy): Eukaryota > Metazoa > Chordata > Actinopteri > Atheriniformes > Melanotaeniidae > Melanotaenia > Melanotaenia parkinsoni. The sequence continues at coordinate 3,499,498 of JBAFTA010000024.1, read as the reverse complement.
TGACTCGTCATATGAGTATGTTTGTTGCCACAACACAACAACAGGTGCGTTGCTAACGTTAAACCACAGTCATGCATCAATTTCCTGCATTCTGACCCACATTTAAGAGAAGAATTTCTGGTTTAAAACTTATTCTGAGAAAAAAAAGACCCCTCACTTTGACAAGAACAGCAGCAAACGAAATGTGTTTTTGTAAATGATAAACAACCTGCTAAAGTTTAGTTTTTGGTACAATTTCTAACAGTCTAGATGTCAGACTGTCAGCACACTCGACCTCTTTCACACCTTATAATGTACTGATGTGTCCCATAAACCAGCTCACAGACACATCAGTGTCTAATTATAACTCACACTCTTGTGAAACCAGGCTAAGAGACAGGAGACTCCCACTCAAGGACGAAACTGGTACAGAATCATTTTCCCTGAATCGTCCTCGTATAGTTTTGTCTTCTAGTCTGACATCCGTCTGAGTCACTGTGGTGACACAAACAGCGGCTGTTACTTAGCTGAGACTTTTCACCTCCAGACCTCACAGCTCTGAGATTATCATCACATGAACCACATCAGGAGCTTGTGAATTTTAAATTTTGATCCTTAAAAAGTGAAAAATATACACACAAACGGAGTCATCTAGACACAAACACACGGAGAGCTCAGTCACGTGTGCTACTCTGACAAACAAGGGCAGCAGATCAATGGTGGATGTGAATCTGATAAATCAAGCCTGGTGGATGAAGCTGATGGATCAATAAGTGCTGGTTATGTGTGGCTGCATGGAAACAGAAAAATAACCTCATGTACTTTGTGGGAAGAGCTCCCGTAGTAAATACTGGTGCTACAACTGATGCATGGCTGACACACATACATTCTCTGCATGTCCAGCTTACCAGAACCGGGTCGGACCCAGTTTTTCCTTCACAACTGTCTAACTTCTTGGTGTCATAGACTCAACAAGGTGGTGGAAACATTCCTGAGATTTTGCTCCATATTTCTGCACAGTTGCTTGTTGTTTGTCGGCTGCACTTCTGTGGTGAAAGTCTCCCGTTCAGTGAACTTGTCGTCATGTTCTAGAAAGCAGGTGGAGATGATCTGAGCTTTGTGACATGGTGCATTATCCTGCTGGAAGTATCATCAGAAGATGCTCCACTGTGGTCATAAAGGGATGGACATGGTCAGCAACAATACTCAGGTAGGCTGTGCTGGTTAAACCAGGTCATGTTGGTACAAAAGCCCGTTTCCACTGAGCAGTTTGGTTCGGGTGGGTGCGAAACAAACACAGCGTTGTTGCTCAGTTCGTGGTTCAGTTGGACCTTGGAAAGATAAAAGGAAAAGGCTGGTCTGATCATACGATGCTGCATGTATCGGTCATACAAAGAACCAAAACAAGCTGCTGACTGGCCTCCGTTGTTGTTTGCAGCATCACGCTTGTTGTTGTCACACTAGTACGATGCCACGCTAGACATTTGGTCTAAACCCCGCCTGTCTAGTGGCGGTCCAACTTGCAGTCAGAACTCACCTGAATCGGCTGGAACATTATAAAACTTCCGAACCGTACCGGCCCGGACCGAACCACTTAGTGGAAATGGGGCTTAAGGGCCCAAAGTAGACCAAGAAAATATCTGATTGTTTGCATCTACGGTGTGAGTGTTAGCTTAGCTTAGCCGCTGGGTCAGTCGCCTTGATATTGTGGCTTCACATTTCACTTGTGTTGGTATTTTAACTTGAGGGCTTTGCATAGAACTAAGCTTGTCAGTTTAAACATTTTTAGAGTTAAAATAGATAAAGTATTTATATTTTTTTATGTAAATAGACAAGTATTTAGTATTAAATGTCAGTGTGGGTCAATATTCATTCATTCATGTTTTATTTATTTAGCACATGGATATGCATGGCCTCAGATCGAAACAAAATAAATCAAAAGCACATCTTAATGCACCACCATGCTTGAAAAGCAGCATGAAGAAGAAAATCTTAACATAACACACAAATAGATGGTCTGTCAGTTTATTACTTGACAATCCACAATCAGTACGAAAGAATCAGAGTTCACACACTCGTTTACAATCTACATCATTCACTGAGTTCATGCACTAAATATTATAGTTTTATACATTTTTTTAAACTAATAAATATTTACATACATCTTCCGCTGTCTGTAATGAAATCCACAATTTAACACCACATGTTAAAATCTTCTGCAGACATTATGGTAATACTCAAGCTCAGTAAAATCTTTACGTTTCATAAGTCCTGACTTGAAAAACAACGTGTTAGTGTGCGGTCTTGGATTCACTTTGTGAATAATTCTTACTGCTATTTTCTGTAAAACAAACAAAAGCTTTAAGTTACTAACATATGCACCGCCCCACGTGTCCAAACAAGAACTTAAATATGGCAGAACGAGTGAATGAGACTAATACTCTCACATCATATGTATTTATAATCACATCATATAAATTTAAAAATTAAAGTAGAATGCTCTATAGTGCCAAATGCGTTTTTAATAATAATTTTTATTTTTGTATTGTAATTTGTATTTATTATTTGTAATTGCAGTTGTAATTTCTTCCACTGTTTCCACCAGTGCCAGAGCTTCAGACCCGTTTGCTCTGATTGCAGATATTAAGATATTTAAATAACTTGAAAGTAGTGGTAAATTAGAAAATAGAAGTCAGAAATGGTGACATTTTTTTACTCAAGTGTAAGAGCGGGGTTCAGTGTTTAACGGGGGTGTTTTAGTTTCTGTGTTTGAGAATTATAATCCATGTCCATCCATGAATACAAAGGATTTGTAATTTCTTTCCCTTCCTGTGGGTTTGTTTAAAGGTTTTTACCTGCGTCTCGACCACAGAACCGTCTTTCTGACAACACTGGAAAATAAATGGAAGATAAAAGAAGAAAACTGTGTCTTTGAGTGGAAGCCAGTTGAGTGCGCAGAAGTTTCCATCCCCTTCAAAAGGTGAAGCTGCACAAATTAAAGCAAAACTTGAGAGTAGCGTTTTCTCACCTCTCGGTATACTGATGTAGTCTGTCACCTTTAGTAAACTAACCACAAATACACGACGTGTGAGAAATAGACCACAATCCAAACCCTGTTTTTGTAATTAGCAGCTTCAGCTCTGTGCAAACATTTTAAGCACTTTAATATTCTTATTCCTTGTGTAACACCAGCCCAAAGTGAACATTACAAGCATAACAATGAGCTCTACGGTGTTGTTTAAAGTGTTTCATATTTACAAATGAGAGCAGATCTCACATGGAATATAAAGATGAAACATGTCAGGTATCGAACCGAAGCAGATCAGTGGCTCTGGCAGCAACGCTGGGTGCATCCCAACACCAGACCAATATGCTGGAAGGTGAATGACACACTATCAATAAATAAATTAAAAAAAAAAAGAAGAATGCAAGCCCAAATAATCAATAAGCTTACGGTGACGAAGGAATGCTGCAACAATAAAAAAGACCTAAAAAAAAAAAAAAAAAAAGGAGAAAGTGGAGGCAGACATGGTGTCCATCTTTCAAGCTGCTGGACAGTGTGATGGGTGACAGGTAGTGGGGGCACTGAATTCAGCCACCACCATAAACCCCCCACCCCTGGGTCTTCCACACATGAAGGTCGCAGGTTGTCTACAGACCACCTGGTACAGCTCAGATAACTGAGGTCGACCAAACACTGAAATCTTTCATGTTACATAAAGTTTGGATTTCACTTTATCGTGTTGCCTGGCAACCTATTTAACTTTTGGTAAGCTAGACTTATGTAAGTGCATGTTGACATCCTAACCAGCTCCAGTCCTTGATGGCTGGTCCTGCAGGTTTTAGATGTCTCCCTGACCCAACACAGCCACGATTTAAATAAATGGTTCTTCTCAAACATGTTAATCAGATTCAGGTGCTGCAGCAGGAAACAGACCTGCAGGATGGTGGCCCTTGAGGAACGACTTTGGACACCCCTGTCCAAGCATCTTACTCATTTGTCTGCATATATTGTTTATTTTGGAACAAAATAATGGAGCCTCACAACTCCACCACCAACTTTCAGGTCCAAATCTGTGTTGATGTCCTCCCACTTTAACTCTGGTTAAACTGGCTCCTTTACCAGAAAGCAACAAGGTTCTGATACTCTAGAACAGAGCTGGAGCCAGAACCAGAACCAGAACGGTGCCTGTCTGAATGAGCTTTTGTAGCGTCCCCTTTTTTTTTTACCAGCAGTCTCTAAACATCTGGATCTGAGACCAGTTTCTGGACCTTTAATAAGACAAAATTTCTCTATCAGTGCCTGATTCTAGCTGCTTCATGTCCTGCTTTGTTTTAGTTGATGATGCTCCAACTGTTTTCAGTTGGTAAAAGGTCTGGACTGCAGGCAGGCCAGTCCAGAACCCAGACTCTTCTACTATGAAGCCATGCTGCTGTAACAGATGCAGTAGTTTTTGGTTTATCATTGTCTTGTTGAAATCTGTAAGTTGTTGCCAGAAAAAGTTGCCACTGGATGTGGAACTCATACAGCCAGAGGAGAGGCAGCTTTTTGAACCAAGCATTGATAATAAACCAGCCCCCCCCCACCCACCCCCCCCTTTAGTCTGAAGGACTCAGTGACCTTCCACACTGATCACTGGATCAATGCATCAAGCTTTGTTCTCTGGGGATAAAAACAAAAACAGGAGATATCACCTCAAGGGATAAGTTACATCTCTAAAGTAACTCTCAGAAAGGAGCATTTTAGTTCACCATTTTACAGTGAGTGTAAAAAAAAAAGGGGGGGGGGGGTTGTCTACTGACAAACCACAGTTGATATTTGTAGCAGTGACTGAAGGTGGATGTGAGGACACCGACAGAGATACTGCAGTGGATCAAACCCACGGTAGAAAGAGGAAATTCAATGTTCAAGTCTGGAAGGGATTTTCTGCTCTGCAGCAAATCGACTCCACCCTGGGGTCGGAGAAGTCCTCCCTTCAGAGACAAACTCCACAAGATTCATTCTGCAGCAGGATAATGAGCCTAAACACACCTCAAAGAGCTCACCGATGGTGAGTTTCCCCAGCGATGGTCTGAGTCACCATCCATGGCAGACTGAAAGACTGCAGACTTATTACGTAGAATTAATAAAAAATGTACACCTGCTGCACTTTTACTGTAAATCTGATTCTTCCACAGCTGGTACAGAAACCAGGAGAATCCCTGATCAACCAGGGACAAGTTTTTGATGCAGAAATGTTGAACTGTGACCTGCAGAAGACGTCACTGTGTTGCTGTTATTGATAAAAACAGGTTTGGTTGGGGACAGACTGAGTCTCTTTTGGTTTTGGTTTTCTTTTGGTTTACGTGTTTCAGTCTGATCGTACCAACATGCCTGACCGGGTCGAGTAAAGTTAAAAACTATGACATTTGTGGAACCCATGAGGAATTTCTCTCTACAGAGAGCAGCAGCCATTCTGGTGTTGATGTAAACATTCATGATTGTTTTCTATTCAGGAGGAAAACAGGAAGCATAAGATTTTCTGATAGAGATCATTGAAATATTTAAACAAGTGCAGATGGGATGACCTTGTTTTTGTTTTATTATTATTATTATTATTAATTATTATTATTATTATTATTATTATTATTAGTGGGAGAAACCCCCAAAATAAAAAAAAGATATGCAGCGCCCACAATGTGGGATTATGTTCACTTCCACTCAAAGAACTAAGTCAAGATTGTACTAACATGGCAGGGAACGTGCAGGGAAATGGGTCCTAAGGACCAGGACTGAGAACCACTGATTACCAGTGTAAAATATCAAAAGCCTGCAGGGCCGTCCCCACGACGCTGGACTGCAGTAAAACTGCTAAGTTATTGTATCAATCCACCTTTCATCCCCACGAAACCAGGATAAGCCTCCATGAAACCGATCAAGTCTGAAACCAGGTACCAAGGTGGATCGGTTTGAGACCTCTACCGTCTGCGGTGCTGTGAGGACAGCGTAACCGCACCACTGCAGGATATGATATCATGAACCTAACACAACAACGATAACGCCGTCCGTGACCAACTGTGTTGTGGTGCTCCAGACAGTCCTGGCTTGTGTACAGCTTTAGCACCAAAATGCACGGCTGTTATAACACAGAGCTGCACTACTGCACCATCAACAACAGCAGCAGCAAGCAGATACGTCACCTGTCCACGCACTACGTCTTTTTCTAGCTTCAGCACCGTGTGGCCTCAGAGAATCAGGGGAAATCCCTGTGTGCACGGGACAACACTGAAGATCAAAGCTGGATGAGTGTTATATTCCCTCAGGAAGTACTGCAATAAAAACAAATTATCTACTGGAAATTGCTGCAGGGGCCCAGGAAAACTACCAGAACATTTTGTCTGTGAACAGAGTGATTTGTTTTATTTATTTTTTAATTTTTTTATTTGAAGGTAATCAATATATTATTGCAATTATTATTGTTGTAAATAAACTGCTAGCTTTATAAATAATCTTAATTTGTCTTTTTGTTAAAATGATCTTTTTAAAATAAGTATTTTATATTTGTTTTAACAACTTTTTAATCAGGATACTTAAAGCTCAGCTCACATATTGTAAGCTTTGTTTCCTGAAATGTTGGAAAGTTTGAAGGTTTGTCCCATTTATGTCAAGCTGTTGTATTTGTGCTGTTTTACTGCATCTGCTCACTTTAATATTAAATGTCTGATCAGATGATAACATTACTTCCTGTTGTAGTGATGACTGACAATCCACAGCGCTATCGTAGCCTCAGTAGGATGACACACAACCCGGGAGGGGCTGCCGTCATCTGGTTTCACATCTGAATGAGTTCAGTTTTTTATCTCCAGCTCGCTGCATCTCTTTTGTGCAGAATCAATACAGATTGAGAGATAAAGTGTTGAAGATCTTGTCACACTCACTTCTCACCATGGCAACCTGCACAATGGCTGCTGGTTGAAGACATGTTAGAAAGTCAAATCTGCTCCACATAATGCTAAGTCATGGGTGAATGCAGGAGGCACAGAGTGGCAGCAGGAAGAAGAAGGCAGGTTGCTGAATGATGCATGGTGACACTTCCTGGATTCCAAAAGGACGGGTCAACGGTGAACAAGGAGAAGCTGAAGACTGTCCAGAAGGAGCTGAGAGAAAGTTCAGAGAGGGGAAGGCCAGTTACAAGAGGAAGATGGAGGAGCAGCTGCAGCAGCAGAACATCGGTGGGGTGTGGAAAGCCTGAAAATGGTCTCAGGCTTCAAAATGCCCCACTCACAGACTGAGGGGGACCTGAACTGGGTGAGCGATCTAAGGGGCCGTCAACAACACGGACAGCTGCGTTCTGCAGAGGTTCTCAGATGACGCTTCGATTAACGGACGGATCACTGAGGACGACGACGTGGACTACAGAGGACTGACACAGAACTTTGTGGACTGCTGTCAGCAAAACCCCGTCCTGGTCAATGCAGGGAAAACCAAGGAGAAGGTGGTAAACTACTGCCCCCTCACCAATCAACATCCAGGGAACGGACAATGAGAGAGTGGACTCCTAGAAGAACGTAGGTGTTCACCTCAACAATGAACTGGACTGGACTCACAACACGGACGCATGGTCAGAGCAGGTCTATCTTCTGAGGAGACTGCAGTCTTTTGGAGTGAAGGGGGACTCCTGAGGACCTTCTGTGACTCTGTGGTGGCATCAGCCATCCTTTATGGTGTGGTCTGCTGGAGCAGCAGCATCACAGAAAGGGAGCGGAAGAAGCTGGACAAAGTCATTATGGGGTCCAGCTCTGTCCCGCGCTGTTCTCTGGACTTGGTGAAAAGGGTCCCGGCAGAACTGACATTCATGCTGGACCATGCCCCCCTCCCCAGGACACCCTGTCTGGTCTGGAGAGCAGCTTCACAGTCAGACTGATCCATCGCAGGTCTTTCCTCCTGCTGCTGTCACGCTTTACAATGAACACATGGAACTGCCTTTACATGTTTATGTACATGTTTAAGTACATATTTATATACTGTACATACTCACCCTGTCAGATCAGATACTGTACATAATTATACTTAGTTTTTGTGTGTGTGTTCTTTTTGATATCACCTGTGTGCTTCTGCTTGCTGCTCCTGTACTGCTGTAACAAAGCGGTTTCCCCACTGAGGGACTAATAAAGGTTTCTTATGTGTTCTTGTTTAGTAAATGATTACAGCTGAATCTGTATTTCTGCAGAATAAATACAAGAAAATGTTCATATGAAAAAGCAGGAAATTGGGTTTGATGTAGGGCTGGGTATCAACTTCTTATTGATTCCTTTACAGCTAATTGTGTAACACCATTTATTTTACTGAACATTAAATACATTCACAGATAACTTTTTATAAAACATTTAGTCCATTTACGTGAAAATTAAAATCAGTTATTTGGGAGTAATCAGATTACTGTAATTATCTGATCTGATGCATCTACATGCATTTCTGCAGTACGAGAACAATAGTGTTCTAGAAACGCAGAAAAAGTGAAACTTTTAAATGTCCTGATGAAATCGTTTCCTTCAGTGGAGTCGCTCTAAATGTCCCCAACGTTCAGATCTCTGATGTATCTCTGATCTCTGAGAATATTGGATCCATTTTAAGTCGTAATACGATTCAGAAATTCCTAGAACGGCTTAGATTCAGCATGTTTAGCTTTGTGTGTTTCCATGACGACTGTGAAGCCATCAGCGTTAACACCGGAGCAGGAGAAATACTCCATCTGCTCCTTCCTGGAGCAAGATGCTTCCATCTTCTCCTGCCTGAGAGAATTTAGAAAACTTAAAATTTTGTGTAATTTTCAGCTGGTTGACGGGTTTGTGTAAGTTGTACACCGACGAGAATGTGTCCCAGTGTATGTGTATAAATATACAGCTTACAGGTAGTACAGAGCCAAGCCTCACTGGTTGCAGGTGCCTTACTGAGCTGCACACATCCCATCGTTTTCCCCATGTTCTTTATGTTGCTGATGCTTGTTTTGATTCTCTTTTTTAATTATTTTCTCGTGAATAATTTATCTAAAACCCTCAGGTTTGTTTTTAACAAATGGAAGTTTTTGTCCTGCTTGTGTGAGAGGTCGTCTGCTTTGAACATATTTTGTTCTGTGATTCCAGACCTGAAGATAAAACTGGTTTTGACTGACAAGACTCTCGAATTTATACGTTGTAAAGTTGCACATTTTTATTATTCATTGCATCCTCGCGTCTACTGAGCTCTTATGCAACTCTTTCATATGAAAACAGTTCAGCAGGAGCTTGTCTGCAGGTCAGGTAAATGTGGAGTTCGGACCTGATTCACACAGGATTTTAGTTTGATTAATGATACAAGTAAAAGAAAACCACAGCTATGCATGGCTTTAAAAAGCTTAAGGAAATAATTTGGCTTTTGTGTGTACACACAGTTTAACACGTCTGGCTTCTGGTTTTTGTTTTCTTTTTTTATTTGCGGGGATTTCTGTTAACCTGTAACATATGACAAAATAATCACATAAAACCTAATTATCTAATCCTGAACAGAGAGACTTATTATTTGAAATATTACTTATTTTAAAATACTGATATTTAAAAAGAAAAGAAATAAAACTGCAGTGTAAAGACACGAAACACGGCTGGAAACAACTGACAATAAATACAAAGAAATGTGAAAGTACAGATGCAATAAGTGCAGACTTCTAAATAAGATGCTAAATATTCCCTCCCTTTTTTCTCACCCACTTTTCTCTGCCTGTACATTCTGTACACAAATCCACAGATTTACATTTACAATTCCACCCACTGCCACATTCCCTGTTGGGAAATATGCAAAGTGTTATGTAAAACACTGATGGGAGAAAGTTCCCAACATCCATTCGGATGTCACTGAAGCCTCTGCACACTCACTTTGTCAGGATCTCATTTGCTGGGAGCATTTTCTCTTCATTTTCATACTTCATCCATAAACGTTCAAAAAGAAACCAAAAGGCCCGTTTCACACAGAAAACCACGAACACACATCCCACATCTTCTCTATTTAACACGAGAGATTTGTTGTGCACAATCAGCAGGAGACGAGGGGTCGACCGGGTGGGGTGGGGTGGGGTCTGTGATGTAGCAAAAACAGAGCGGAGGAGGAAAATCTGTTGAAGCTAAACAGCTGCAGAATGATGCTCGCTTTTCTTTGCACACGGAAGATTGAATGGACCTGCACATTCATGAAAGGCACACTGCTACACACACACACACACCAGCAGAGCCTGCTGCAGTCGGCAGGTTCGCTGTTGGAGCTTTAATTCATTGCAGCTTTCATTCGTCAACCAAAGCTCACAACCCAAATGCTTCCGCTGCAGCTTCGACCGGGTTCACATCAAACACATGAAAACGCTGGAACGGCTGCAGGTGAAGGAGACGTCTGAGTCACGGGGAGGTTTGTGATGGGATCAGCAAGTTATATCACCATCAGAAGATTTACAAAATCCCATAAATGAATAGCTTTCTTCGTTTTTCTCATTCATTTGTTCTGATTCTGATTAGTGACTTGAATGTTTATAACACCCATACACAACTTCAGCCAGAATCACTCTTTATTTTATTTATTTAAAGTTTATCAGTCCGCTGTGTATTCTTTATTAAATGATATTTAATTTCATTTTGTGACATTTTTCTTAACTTTTGTATTGTTGTAAACTTGTGTCAAACCACCTCAGTTTTTTTTTCTTCCTTTTTAGTTTGATTTTACTATTATTTATGTATTTCAGTGTTATTTTTACTTAATTTATTTAATATTTGGCTTTCCTTTTATTTCTATATAATTGTAAATAAATTCAGGTGTTGAGGGATGTTGAACCATCAACCATCGTGACACAGACCAGCGGCTTCTTGGTTGAGCGAAGTCTAGTCCAACGTCCACATCGGTAGAACTGATGATCAGCTGAGCTGCACCTTGCAGTTGTTAAACTAAGCAGCTGTTTGTTTATATCCGGTGATGCTACTGAACGTGGAAAACAACTGCTAGAACTTTGCTTGACAGATTAGGCATGTTGCCATGGCAATGACCACCACCATGGTGATAAAACAAAGTCAGGCGGGAATGTTGGTTTCTTGTAACTGTCAAGAAAACATCAGTTTAGTGAGGAAACTGGAGCAAAGTGCGCTACGTTTCTAGTTTCATTCGCTCAATGTCGTATGTTTTACCCAGTTTCTACCAACGGGTCCGGCTCAGTACAGGACGGGTTTCCACAAGAAAAAACTGGGAAGGGTGCAGAAATATTCAATCCCCGCTGTCCTACATTACTGGGACTATTCTGTTGGGGTCCTAATCTTACCAATCCAACCCCATACGGTGAAGCTTGACACACTGCAATCTGTATATGTTAGAAAGACTCATCGCTTCCTGTGTGACTCACAGCAAGACCAAAATCAGAAACAGCTGCATGAGTAAATATACGGTGGACTTACAGTATTGTTGTTTAAAGACACATGGCAAGAAGACGAACATAAACTGCTGGATGTCCACCATTCTCCTTCGTTTCTGTGTGATGTTCTTCTTCGTTAAAATTCAAAGAAGGCATCTACACCTATGACATCTATTACGTAGATGAGGCTATTGCTATCTGCCTTATACCCCGGAAATGCAACAGAGATCTGGATTTACTGAACCGAACCGTCCCATCCTGAGTGGGACCCGTTGGTGGAAACGGGGCTTAAACTGGGGCTCGAGTCATACAGGAGATGCTGCAGTCTTCATCCTAAACAGTAGGTGTCGCTACAGAGATACTGGACACTAGATGGAGTCGCACAGGGAGGAAATTATTCATATACAAACTACAGTTTCAACTCATCTGTTTCTTATAAGCAGTCCTTAATATTTCTGTATAATCTGCAATAATTTTACCCTCTGATCTTGATAAGTCTTAGAAACAGACCTCCTTTTTCTATTTGCTTATGCAGCGCAGTTACATCAATCAGGAGCTTCAGGTCTGTCTGTGGATAAACTTTCTACCATCAGTTACTTTTTAGTGCAAACGCTTGCTGCTTCCACCTCTTTTCTATTTGTCTATATGTTGGTTTTAAGTCTTATTGATATTGCAAATACGTTGCATGTTTATTGATTCGGTTATTGATTGAACTACACAGAAAAGGGGCAGGAATAAATATGTAATTATTTAATCTGCTTCTTTTCAGACTTGATGACAGTTTGTTTGAAGTAATCTTTGTTTTTATCTTTTCTTTTTAACTGTGTATACATTTACTTTGTAATTGGATACTTTTATGTGTACAAAATAAAACTGAAAAACAAAAATGCCAAATACCGGGTACGTCCTAGTCCTCGAGCTCCTGATTCTAATTGAAAAACAGTCACCAGTAATGAGTCCATCCATCCATGTGCCTAAACTCTATATTCAGATGTGAGAACTTGTCTCATGTTAATCATTTTCACGACTGCTCTTCAACTTTTACTCTCGCTGGAACAGCAGGGAAGGGCAGGTTCAACCACTCTGGTTTAAATGTGAAAACAGCTGTAAGCCAGAAATACATCAACTCTACATGTTTCCAGACTTTCACTGAATATTGTTCAGCGAAAGTTTATAAAAGGAAATTTAGATGTTTTTATGTTTTACTTCAGTACGTGACGCTGCTGTGAGGTGAGGAGACTGAAGTGTGAAAACGTTCTTGGTGGACTATAAGTGTGTGAAATCTCTGCATGTTTCGGGTGAACTGATTTAAACTGGAATCATTTGACTCTGCAGACTGGAATCTATTCATGATCCGAGCTGCACTGGGGGAGGATAAAATATTAGCTCCTGAGCAGAGGTAATTACCATTCTGGTTCCTCCCTAAGAAGAAGCGTCTTCTTATCGATTGGAAGGAAGCTGCAGGGGGTTAACTGTTTGTCTTTTATGTTCAGAGGTAATGTGTGAGTTTAACAACGTCATGGAGCTCAGAGATCTGAAGATAAGGCTGATAATGAGAAGAGGAATGCAGGTAATAATAGAGCAAGTTGTCTGGTTGCATGTCAGGCTGTGTTTTCAAGCCTGTCTTCCTTTCTTTAATGTTATTATTGCTGTCACCATGTTGGCATGAGTTCAGCGTATCACGCTCGTGTTGCTGTAAACAGGAGACAACTAACAACTCGGAGACGGATGAAGTCACACGGGAGGAATGTCCAGCGCCAAAGAACAGGACCTTGTTTGTAAACTTATGAAAAAAAGTTACATTTTCTTCCTGAAATCCCACCTACGAAGCGTGATCCCCTCATACAAATACTGGCCTCGGTACACTGGCTCTCTGCTCATATTAGGATGAATTTTATGGTTGTCTTGCCTGGTTTTAAGGCTTTAAATGAGCTGCCCAACTGCATCATTGTAACCTAGTTAGAGCGCTACAGGTTGGCCAATGAGTCACTCCCGAATGCACCGAGATCCAGAAACAAAACCAGAGATGTTCATGCACCTGCTGCTTGACACCTTTAAAATCTGCTCTATGAATAGCTTAAAATCCAGAAGTCCTTAATGCTTTAACAATTTGGGGGAAGTTTTAACAGCAGTTAAAAATCCTGACATAAGCAGCCCAAATAATCAGGTCAAAGGACACTTGTTACGCGTACCAGAGATCGTTATAAACTTTGTTTAGTCTGGAGGACGTTTTCAACGCTGCCGTTGGCCAAGGACGAAATCTGGCTTCAAATGAGTGGTTTTTACAGCAGAAATGTCATAATTTTAATTAGTTTAAAACAACATGAATACCATTCAGTACAAGAAATGATACTTAAAATGATTTGTTTTCAGAAAGAGAAAGGAGGAATAATCTTTCTATCTATCTGGCCTGAACAGCACAATAAAATGACACATATACGACTAATGAGTAAAAAAAAATGATAATGAAAACATGAATGGATGGAAAGAGTTCAGGAAACCTATGGAAACACTGACTTTTTCTTCCAACCTATTGAATGTTTTATAATAATTTCTTCAACATACACTACTCCCAAAAAGTTCATATTTACAGAACATGTAAAAAGCTGATGCTGCCCTGACAGATCATGGATGTAGGACGTGTCATTGAACCGGAACGTTTACCATGCTCCATTCATGGTTCACACACTTCACTGGGGTTTTTATGTTTGTTAAAGGACAGCACATTATACTATATATA
>JBAFTA010000024.1:3463752-3483174 GCA_036919975.1 Melanotaenia parkinsoni | reverse complement strand
CAGATAAACACACTTACACACTGATGAAGTCACAAAGTTTCCTCACCAGCTTTTAACCTGGACTAATAAAATGTTCCCCATTGGCCCAGTTTACAGCTGGTTCTGAGCTGGACAAGGACAGAGGTGGACAGATGTGGACAGATGTGGACAGAAGCATATGTGTACAGACTAGTTTAGCTGAGCAGCTTCAGTACTGAAATATCCACCTGTCACTTTAACACAGCCATAAAAATATTTTTCCTCCATTTCACCACATTTCTCTGCATCTCAGCTGTTCCACCTCTTTGCTCTTGTTGATCATTAAAAAACAATACTACCGTCATTCTGACCAAAAGCCATTATTAGTGAGAACTGACGAACACAAATGATTTTGTCTGTGCACAGGTGTCAGTGTCAGGCAGACCAATCAGGCACACCGATGTAATGCATGCATATTTGCTGACAAGCAGGCCAGTCAGGCTACTTTTGGGTCCAGGCCACTGGGAATTGTCCCGGTTCTCCCGTGGGCCAGTCCAGGCTGGCTAACAGCCCTGAAGCGGACCTCTGAGGGTTTGCTGTGCTACCGGACACCAAGCTGTCCTGTACTCTGAGCAGTGGAAACGTGTCTGCAGCTAACTTTTAAAGCAATTTAAGCTTTAGTAGCTGTTTGGGAATCAGACAGTACAAGCTAGCCTTTGCTTTTCACCACATGCATCGTAGCTGCGTTCACACTACCAGCCTCACTTTTCAGTTCCGGTTCGGTTCGGATCAGATTTAATAGTTCACAATATTAATTACAAGAATCTCGCACCTTGATTTAATGTAAACTTCATGTCTTTTAGTGTATTTAGTTTAGTCTTTCTGTGTATCTTAATTTGTTTTAGTATGGCTTAGGCTAATAGTGCAGCTTAGTTTCACTTTCTTTTAGGTATACTTTTGTCTTCCGCTTGTAGTATATTTTTGTTTTCCAAGTCTTTTAATGTCTTTTTATGTGCAGAATCTGGCTGTGTGTAAAATGTTCTTTTTTTGTTTGTTTTTATATTACATATACAGCACATTGGTAGTGGGTTTTTTAAATTAATATGTGCACAAGATACCAAAGAACAGAAAAATATTTGTCAGACCACACAGGAGATTAAATTGTGACACACCAACATTTCAGAGATTTTTTCACAGTTAATATGTGGACGACATGTAGCATCAAAACACAGTGAAGCTACCCAGCGAGCTTCGTCTGTTGTACCAGCTATTGCTGGCAGTGCTGTAGTAGTGCTGCGTGGCATTCATGTCCTTCAGCCACATACGTCCTAGCTGTCTAGCATCACAATTTGTGGTCATATTTTCTCAAATCTTTACACTTACTTTTTTTTACATTTTTTTACATTTCAATGCATCAACTTTATGAACAAGGTGTTCATAAACATCCCACCCACTTCCAGGAGCCTTCGTGACAAGACAATACTTGTTTTTCACCTCAGCTGTCAGTGGCTGTTAAGTTATGACTGATCAATCTATGAAATTTACTTCAAAAACCAGATAAAAGCACACAGGACTTCAATCTTCCTGCAGACTCTGTGGGTGTTTGACGCTGTGCAGCTGGCTGATTTACCTTCAGAGAGGTAACAAGCAGGCAAAGATTGGCAGCTCAGAACCTGATCCGTGTGACCAAAGCCTCACTCATGCCCACATGTTGCGTCACAAGAATGTGTAAGAGCAGCTTTCATGCCAACAAACCACAGATGTTATGCAGCGGCTGAAGCAGATTAAACACTTAAACTCTACTGTAAGCAGCGATGTCATAAAAACCCAAGAGTTACTGGAAGTGAGGCTGCTTTTAATTAATAATAAGCACCACAGATACCTGCTTGTCTGGCCGCACCTGGTTGGCGGCTCGCCACGTAAAGAACAGTTTGTATAACATGTAGAGTAACACAAACAATTAGACATTCAATTTAATCCAAATTTATTATCTGAAGGCACTTCCATCCAATTATAATCCACTTCAATCTTATTATAATTTAATCAAATTGATTCTTTAATCCAAATTAGTTCGACTGAAAAATCTATCTGTGTTTATCAAGCAATTTCATAAAAATGTGCCAAACAAAGGAAATCATTACAAACAAAGTAAATAGTTTAAGGTTAACTTCTGAACTTTTTGTTTTGAATTTCATGAGTATCTTTTTTCAGACTCTAAGGTCAGATTTACAGCTAATAGTCTGCTCAGCCTGGTAGGACCGAGGACTCGGTTGCAACTTGCAGCCAGTTCGAGTTTTTCACGCTGTACGAGCTGAACCTCGTAAACCACGTATCCCCCTCCTCGTCTGAACGGCGTACATCATTACTGAAGAAGACAACAAAAGAATGAACAAACAAAAAACTTTGCTCATCCAGTGGTTAATGTAGGAAAATCTCAGTTTCTGCCACGTAATTTATAGTCCACATTTGGTTGGCTTGAAGCAAACCCAGACTCAGTTTGCTCCTTTGATGCACATCAGAGTTCGGTTGCAATTTACTCCTCCACAAATGAACCAGATTCCCAGCAAACAAACTAAAGTTTGGTTAAGAAGGGCCGGTGTGAATACACCCTTAACAAAAGGTTTCTTTGCGGTTGCAGCTTTACAAAGCAAAAAGCTGCAACCCTAATCCAAATACTGCGCTTTAGGTTCAGCTGAACGCAGTAAAAATAAATAAATAAAATAAATCTTTGTGCTGATTAAATGTTCTGTTCTTAGTTTTATAACCACTCATCAGGATCAGGGTGCTTTAGTTGGAGAGACACAATGTTACATGTAGCAGGGGAAGCTGGGAAAAACACAGAAAAACTTATATTTAAATGTTTTTTACTTAATTATGACGGCGTAATGTCAAAGCCAGGGACGAGGTAAGAAAAAAAGATTCATGGTGTACAAAAGCAGCATCCACTAAAACACGAGGTTCGCCAGCTGGGGGATGTTGAGACAAGATGGTTTAGATCTACAGCCGTATCATTCCAAAGAAATACTCATATTTATCCTGAAGGTCGTGTTTTGTAGGCAAGCCTGAAACTTTTTTTCTTTGTGCTATGTGCCATCTTCATTTATTCTTCACCAGTTAACACATATACTGGTACTTACACATCTCACCAGTGTTGCCTTTACCACAGGGTAAAGTCCAGGCCTTGAGAGCTACCATCCTACAACGTTTAGATGCATCCCTTCTCCAACACATCTGAATCTAATGAACAGCTTGTTACCAGGCCTCTGCAGAGCTGGATGACATGTGCACGAGGGAATTCAGCCATTTGATTCAGGTGTGTTGGAGAAGCGATGCATCTAAAAGTTGCAGCATAGCAGCTCTTGAGGACTGGACTTCCCTGCTTTACTATGACTCCAGATGTATTCAACTAGACCTTGCGGTTGCAGAGACATGCTCATTTCATTACGGGCATGTAAATTTTAAGCAGAGGCCTAAAAGGTAGGCACAGAGCTCATAGGAAGGACGGAGAATCTCTGTCTTGAAATGAGAAAATTAGTAAACCGTTTTAATGTACCTCAAAGATAGATTCCAAGAATTAGGATTAAAAGAGATTTCCCATGTTCACTTTAGAGGAATGAGACATAGTTCTTCTTCTTATTTTTTTTTTTTTATAATTGCTCTGAGCATTTTACAGTCTGACCTCGTACCGGACCTGCTGGGTCGTCCACTCCTGTTTCCCACTAAATAATAGCTCTGACTGTAGAATGATTGATGATCAATCCTTCCCAGATGGATAAGCAGCAACAGTTGTTTGTCTTGGATCATTGCTCCTTGGTGTTAAACTACCACACACCTGAATGCTGTCGAAACAAAACCTCGGCTTTTATGGAAGTGATCATACTGATAATAACCAGTTAACCAAGTATGTTTGATCTGACCTTAATTCCTATGAAAGTGCAACTATTTTCACCCATGCAGTAAACCTGTCAGCTTCAGGAAATTATGCAGCATAACACTGACATCTACTGGTGAAAACTCTGCACTACAACAGAAACTTTGCTACTACCTGCCGGCTCACAACCAACCACCTGACTGAATATTTTCTCATTTTAAAGCTGGATTTTAAAAGTGGAGATGAAGCTGATAATAAAAAAACAAACAGCAGTGTTATTTCCTACATTTCTGACTTTCACCCTGGTCAAAGCAAAGTAGAAAAATGACACACTTTCATTAATTAAGAGGAATTAAAGCCTCATCAGTATTTATTATAATAGATTTTATATGAATTTTTCACTGTGCATTATGTTTACTGGAGGAAGGAGCTTTATTCGACTAAAATAACACTACATGGTGAACCACATGTGCTACCGTGCCCTCAGACACAAACCCTCCTTCCTACCAGCCAGCAGTGTCCTTTTGACAAAGATGCTGCAGCAGCAAAGCGCTAAAACCACCAGATCGCTCTCTGCATGTAGAACATCAACATGTTGTGACACGGCTTGTTGCCTTGACATATTTCCAGTAAACAACTAGTTTTAACCTCATCTAAGACGTTAAGGCTGTAAACAAAGTTTACTTGCATTTAATTAAAGGTTTAATGTCTGTGTGTACTTGGATTACTCGTGTATTCAGTCACACATTAAATTACATTTCAACATAACTTGGTAGTAGGTTGTAAAGTTACTGATAACGTTTCCTGGAAGTCAGTTAAGTCGGGGGAAAGTCCTCTAAAGCTGGATTAATATATTAAAATTTAAGAAACTCTTCAGAGGGAAACAAACACTTAAAACAATAAGAAATCTGCATAAATTTTTATTTTAAATTACTGTTAAAAATGTGGAGGGTAAAGCCTTAAAGATTTTCAAAAGCATAAAAGTGTAAAAAACACATGATTAAAGAAACACCTAAACTACATTTAGGAGCTCTTTATATTCTTATATATGAAAAAGCAGAATTCAAACACTGACTAGAAAACATTTGAATGCTTTTTTATTAGTCTGGTCATTTATTAGCCCATTTTAAATTCAGCCTACATTTCTTTAGTTTGTAGTTTTTTTTTAAAAAAGCAGCTGCTTGTTTCTTTGCTGTCTTCTTATGTTTGGAAATGATTTAAACTGCAGAAAAAAGGCCAAAGAAACAGACTGAGTTGTTAATGTTTGTGCATAAACTTCTAAAAACTAAACAGAAATCAGTGATTAAATATTCCAGTTTAACTGTTACAGATCATTTTATATAACAATCTGACAAGAAGCATGATTATATGCTGACAAGCTGTTGATTAAAATAAATACTAATATTTACCACCTGACATCAGAAACATCATCTTCCTCTTTTTTAATCTGGGTTTAAAACATCTGTTTAAAACAACCTTCTCTATATAAAAGCATTCCCTTGTTTCTTTTATTTTCTTTTATCTTGAGCTTCTACATTTGAATTTTATGCCCAATGTTCTGTTTTAAATAAAACACAAAGTTTTGTTTTTCAGGATTTTAAAGAGAATTAACATTGTTTTTGTCCAGCTGCTGCAACAATAGGAAGAGAAATGTGTGTTTTCCCCTGCTGTCTGAAACCGAGTTAAAAGAAGAACTACACAGCTGATCACAAACAGCTGACAGGTGGGAAAGATGTCATGATGAAGCCTCTTTAGATGTGGATCATTTTATTATCCCTTCAGCTAAAAACCTCAGTATATTTGCAGTATTAGTCAGAAACAGCCTTTAATCTTTGAGTGGTCATTTTCCCCTCAGACTCATGAAGTCTCCTCATGAGTCTGAAGAAAGACCTCGGTATTTATAGAAGTCAACCCCACAGAACAATAAATTAGAAGTCGCTGCTTAAGGCCGTGTTTTTACATCTCGTGTTGAACATAACATGCACAACAACAGGAATGATTTTCCTGTAAAGGTTGCCATGGCAATAAAAGTCGACCAGCTTTATGTTATGGAAAACCCAGAGTTGAACCTGAAGGTACCTCACCAATTCAGACCTCAGTTTAATCAAAGCACGACCAGGACTACATGAAAAGGAGCATATTGGAGGGGATTTTGGTGCATGCTGTGGGTGCGCTACCCACACGTGCTACTTATTCCACAGAAGCACCGTGCTCACAAGTTATACCGTTGTAAAGGTGACTAACCAGGCTTTTAAATTATATCAAGTACTACAACAGCTGGTTTTGTTAAAGGGGAGAATTTACCAAAATAAGGTCTTTTTTTAAGTTTTCAGTATAAGGCCCTTTTCTTCAATGGGCTCTGTTTGGAGGACTTTAAAAGGAAGGAGTGTGTTGGGATTGTTTTTTGGAGCTGTCACCTAATTTAAAAAAAAAAAGATTGGACGTTTTCACATCGTAGTTTTGTAGTAGAAATGTCTCACATTATAAGGTGATAAGTTTTGCAGTGAAAATGTGGACTACAGACCATATTTCTCCTTGTATGGGGAAACTGTGCACGTTATGGCCAGAGAAATGCCAAATTTACAAATGGCATTAAGTTGAACCTGACTGGAGAGATGTGGCGAAGTTTGGAGGACACTGTGATACTGCTGACGTCGCACCTTAAAGCAGACAGGACTACGTCTTTGTGTCTGCAGCTTCATTCTCCCATTGATGCATGCAGCTTTTATACTCATTTTTATTTTCAGAAGACAGCTGTAGGAGAAATCACTGGTACATGTTACTAACTAACAGCAGCACACACACTCTATGGCAACTCAAGACACACACACCCCGTCTCACTGCTCCAATATAGGAAGCAACAACAGCTGGATCCAGTACAGACTACTTTCCTTCATGTTCTTACAATAAACTTGTCACGTGAAAAGGCCAGTTTTTTAACGTGGTCCACATCTGCAAGTTTCTGTAAGAAATAAACTGAAAATGTCTCTTAATGTTTACCTATAAGATCTGATCTCATTTTATATTTTTACTCTCACATCGCTGTCTGTATAATAATTTAAATAAAATACACTAACCCTCAACAACAGCTCGTTATGTGTAGAAAACATCATGGTTCATTTTTCTGTGTAAAATTTAAAGATCAGGCCCATGTTGGTTACTGGAAGATATAGATGTTCTATGTAAAACCATGCAAAGTACGGATATAACACATATTTAAAAACCCACTTATCGCATGATTTAAGTTTTTTTTTTTATGTGGCCAGTGTTGTGAAAGTAGTTATTTAGTTCCCAGAATAACTACATGCTGGCACTTCCCATTATTTCAAAATACCTTATGGTTCTGGTTTCAACATTTTAATGTGACTTACCAGCTGCTCTTTCCGTTTGTCTGCAGTGTGACAACTTCATGCGTACGTTTGGCCAGTGTGACAAAAAGTTGGGTGTAAACAAGACTGATGACGGTCCAGTGAAAACCTGATGACTTTTAATGTTTCAACAGAGCAGTTTAGCTCACTGCTTAACGCATGCATCTAACCATTTCATATAAATTTCATATAAACTGCTTGTGGTAAAATGACTCACAAATAAATTACACTGTAAACTGAACTGAATGGAATTAATTTAAACCAAATATTAATTGGTATCGTGGTTTACGCCAGAACTAGGTGCCTTTGCATGTCCTGAGAATTGATGCCTCTGAGTAAATAAATCACAGCCAGGAGAAAACAGGTCAAATATGTGCAAGCATGTTTATTTATATCATTTATATAAACAAAAACAAGAATTTGTATGTTAACCAAAGAAAAAATTATTTGTGACCATAGTATACATTTAAAAAATGACTACTCTTAACTGGAGAACATTGATAAACCCACTTTTGATGAAGACGTCAGGATGTATACAAGAGGATTTTAAACATTTTGATGTGGGAGGTGCACACCTCTCAGAAACTCTATTCTATATACAAAAAAAGGCTCAAAGTATAAAATATTTTACATTCCACCTGATAAGGTTAGGTAAAGCTTCACAAAGTGTAGAACAGGACAATTACAAAGGGAAATGACAGTAAATGAGTTCATATAATACAATGAAAAAATTAAGAAGTTTTATGCATCAATTTAAAATTTGCATCTTAAAATTATTTTTTTTTTATCTATTAATCAGAGAGCAAATGTGTTAGAAACATTTTAGAAGCAGATCAGAAATATTATTCACTGCTTTGTAAGTCAAAAGTAGGGTTTTTTCCACCGGATGTAAACATCTGAGGACCCGGCTGTTCACGCTCAACTGTACCAACACTCAAGTAGAAACCCTTTTCATGACCAGATCATGTTAAAGGCACCTGAATAAAAAAAAACAAAAAAAAAAACATCGGCTAATCCTCTTCTCCGTGGATTAACTTCCTTCCTGAAAACTGAAACTTGATGGAGGACATCGTATCATTGCTTGAGTAACTGCGTTCAGTTGGAGATGTCGGAGAGGAAGCTGAGAGCATAGTCAGAGCAGGAGAAGAAGCAGAGATGGAGCTCGAGTTCACCGTCTTCAACCACTGCTGAGGTCCACACTGGCAGCCCGAATCATGGATGAGCTGCAGCACATCCTTACGGAAGCGCACGCCCACCAGGGCATACAGGATAGGGTTGAGGCAACAGCGGGTGTACGCCAGAGTGCAGGTGATGTACTCCAACAACAGAGCACAGAACTGTCCGGCTATTTTGTGAGACAACACCACGGTGTAGGGCAGCTGGAAGATCAGAAAGACCAGCACCAGAGCCACCATCAGCTTCAGGGTACGCTGTCGATGCCATCGCTTCCCTCGCCGTTGTGAGTGGCCTTCCCACAGCACCCAACCAATAGACGAGTAGCACATCACCATGATGAAGAGAGACAGACAGAAGACTGCAATGATGGCTCCGTTGGTGGCCATCTTGACCTGTCCGCTTATCAGCATGACACAGAATGCCTTCCCATCAATCTCGTACACCCTAGAGAAGAGGATTTCTGGCATGCTGAGTAGAATTGCAAAAAGCCAGACACCAACAGCACCCACCTTCCCCGCTGTTAACATCTGGCTGCGCAGCCGGAGCATCTGTTGGGCTCGTGCCACCACCATGTAGCGGTCGACGCTGATGCAGGCCAGCAGCAGCAGACCGCTGTACGTGTTAATAGCGTATAATGTACGCATGACTTTGCAGAGGAAGTCGGGGAAGACCCATCCAAGCTGAGTGTCCACAGCCTGCAAAGGGACGGTGAGGAGCAGGAGGAGGTCAGCCAGCGCCAGGTGGAACAGGAAGACGTCGGTCATGGAGCGAAGACGGAGGCGGCGGTACAGAGCAAACGTGGCAATCACTAGACAGTTTCCAGTTACTCCGAATAGAAAGATGATGCAGAAAAAACACGCCTGAAACATTTTGATGATGGCCTCCTGATGCTCGTCAAGCTCACAGAAGTCATTACATGAGCTGTTGCTGAAATAGCACTCATCATCATCATAGTCAGACGAGTTGCAATAGTTGTAATGTTTGCAGTTATCCAGTTCTGGTGAGGAAAAGGGAAAAAAGAGAACATCTATAAACACATTATTCCAAATAAATGACTCATCAAACTTTGAAAAGGGGGCTTGACAGCACATCAACATCTGCTGCTGATACCAACACAGTCGAACACCAGTTGGTTGGAAATAGTTAGCATGCGGGTATATATATGTGTGTGTTGGTTTTTTTCTGTTGATTGAATCATGAAAAGGTTTAAAATATTCCTCTCGATCTGATAGAAAACTGATTCTGGTCGAGACTGACTGGATCAGCTGAAGTATTTATATGATGCATTTTTATTCTGATTGGACATCTGATCCGCTCAAAAGCTCTCCATGTAAACTCAGCTAATGCTGCATTACATTTAAACACCAGTCAAGTGCATCTTTTTGGCTGCAAAGCAATTTAAGACAAGTGGCAAAATCTCTGAACCTGCAGACAAACAAGGGGTGAAAGACCATGGGTTTTCCACATTTTGACCCATTCTAGCTCCTACTCTTGGCCCTTTCCAGGGATAAGATTCCCCTTTCCTTCTGGTGAAGGACCAGCCATCGTCTCGTCTTCAGCTGGGTTTTTGTCTGGTCTGCATTTACCTGAGGTATAATTTACATAAATTCTTTTTGCAAAACAATTTTAAAAAAGTTTGCCCTTTTTTATTTTTAGAAATGCTTTGTACTAATTTATTAACTGGTCATTTGCACAAAATCAAAGCCAAAAGTCTGTTCTAGTTAAGACTACCTTCAATCCTCAACTACTCCACAAACTTTAATCTGCAAGACTCAAAAAACAAACTCAGAGTCAGTTTGAACCAGACAGCAGCAAAGCCTGCAAAGTAAAATCTATCAATGCTTTGATGCAGTTGTAGTGAATATCATGAGTCATTCTGGGTTTCTGCAAAATTCCACTTTTAGAGTTGCGTGAGGACTTGTTTAAAAAAAAAAAACAAAAAAGACAGACAGCCTTCCCATTTACATGAAGTCTGGGTTGTCTGTGAGCAGTCCTGTCCCTTGAGTCAAGAAATCAGGAAATACCAAGCCTTACATTCAGGTTGAAAGTCAGAACTTTAGCCGTGCTCCTCAGTCTGACTAAGCGGGTGTGATATTCTAGTCATTTTGCACCATGTTGCGTGACAGCGGCATCAGGTTGTTGGCACAGGGGAAATCGTGGGTAGCTTGAAGGTCTACAAATCAGTCAGTGTCGCGTGCTAACAGCCTTTATAGCCAGTTTCCACAATCACCTTTTTTTCATTTCATCTTTCACAAAGTGACAATGTTACCACACAAAGGCTACTGGCACTGTTAAATTGTCCCTTCTCCTCTTATAACAGCTCTAACTTCTTTACTTGATAAGGACCAATGATAAGGACTTTCTCTAAAAAAGGTAAGAGGAAAAAGATATCAGTTTGTAGACAGTCTGGTGTTACAGAGGTTTCAACTGATTTTTTTTTTCTATATCAAAGCAGTTATTTCAGGTTGTGTCATATATGAGCTAGTTTTGAACTGTCCCTTACAGTAAAGAAGTGTGGGCAAAAAGGACGAATTTTAACATGAAAATGTTTGTTAGAATGAAGAGTTCAGGCATCAGACGGAAAAATGAAAACTATTAGAAAGAAAACGGACATGAGATTAATGTTTTCTGGTGAGCAACAACCCAAACTTTTAGAGTTTCTCTATATTAGAATAATTAAAACGCCTTGTTGTGTAATTTAAAGTGCCAACATGAAAGGTTTGGATTAGTGAAACTCCAGAGTTATTCAGAAAACATCTTAATTTTCAAAAGGCAGTTTAACAGATTGCAACTTAAACACTATTAAATCTTAATCGTATTGGTAAATCTACCTCCTGCTTGATGTGTAAAAGGAGTCCCACCTGGATCTACTCCTGGTTCAGTGCATTTTCAAACCATAAATAAATTAAAATAAACAAAAAAAGAGATTATTTTAATGCAATTTTCTAATAACGCTGTATACTATTTGTCATCAGTTCCTCTTCCTCTCTGGGTTTGACTCATCTGCCTTCGATGCTTTCCAGATAATTTATTTCTCTGTCATGGGCTCGTCCCACTAAAAAAATATTTTTATAATTATTTAAAAAATGTAGATGAGTTTGATGGTATACTTTACATCTGCAGCTCTAAACAAAAAAAATACACGTATGCTTTCTATGTTTTGTTGTGCTGCTTCAACTAGTTCCTATTTTACTTGTTTTTTTCCCCCATTTCTAAAATGACTTGACAAAAATTTATATTACTTTAAAATAATAAAAAAAAAATTGGCTCATACAAATTAGACGTAGATTATTTCGCATGTACATTCTAACATTTATATCATGGTCCAGGTGCAGAGAAATGTTTAAGGAAATACATTTATTCAATTTATTGCATTTTAATCTTGGATGTTAAACAAGTTGCAGAATGCCAGTAAAAAAAAATTTATTTTTTATATCTGTTTTATTTATTTTTTAACTCAAGAATTTTAAGTGTAAAATCCTGATGGTCTGAATTTGTATTTCTGTTTTGGTGCTGGCTGTTTTACAGATTTTAGGGGTTGAAAATATCATTTTTGCCTCCATTGAGAAAACTACCTCGACTGCCCACACTTTCACAACTGTAATACAGTCCGACTCACAATATCGGGAAACGCAATCGCCTTTATAGTCAAGCCGATAGTGAGATCGCCATGTGAGATTTTGCACAGTTTGAGTAAGCAGCAGTTACAAATTTCACTCTTTTTTTTTTTAAAGCAGGCATGTGAAATACTGGTTTCAGTTTGTTGCTATTTGTGAAAACATGGAAAGTCTGAATATCAACAGAGGCAGTTTGATTTCTTCTTCTACTGCAGCGTAAATACTTCAGCCGATGCAGACGTGGCTTTTTGGCCTGATGCATCTAATTATTTTTTTTTAAGAAAAGCATGTGCTACAAAAACTACGAGCTCTTCCTGAACTTTACGCAGTCAGTTTTTATTTTTAATGTTACCAGCTCCTCCCGATTTCTCATGTATAGAGCTTAAACAACTGACAAAAACTACACAAATCACATGGATATGAGTCATTTGAGCCCTCAGATTTGCAACCACAACCACACAGCAAAACTGTTCAGCATTGCAGGCACCTTGTAGTGCAGGTATTTTAAACGGTTACATTTACTAAAAAAATTAGCTGCTGTTTGTTTATTATTGTGATTATATTTGAATAACTGCCAATCATAAATACAGTCAAACTGACAATAAATGGCAGCATCACATCTTCTGTTTGCACAGGTTACAGGATATGCCTATAAAATTTACAGCAGCTGAGCTATATAACCTACATTTTCTTCACTATGAAAAAATGCAGTCAGTTCATTGCTGCAAATACTGATCATCTTGCTTGCTGTGTTAAAAATAACATAGTATGTGAACAAACAAGCTAAAATTAATACATAATAACAATAATAATAATAATAATAATGATTTATAATCATATTTCCCAAAAAATAATAACATAATAATGTTCTTTAATTTCTAAAAGCATGCTTACCTGTGTAGGATGTGTAATTCATGTCCAAAGTCATGTTCCTGCGTTTGAAGATGAGATTTGTGAACTTGGAACTCTTAAAAAGAAGCCTGCAGGCTCACCGTTTACCACCAGCCAATGAAAACCAGCTGTGTTTTGCTGACCTTGTCATACCCTGCGATCGGGTGTATTCGCATCACCAGCAGGCATAATGCCAGTGAGCATGTGCATGAAACTTTGTTGATGCATCTGTGCTGCCACACATCTGACACCGACTCTGTGGGTTCCTGATCTTTCTCCTCTGATCTAGAATTGTTTCATTTGCTTTTTTGATCTGCAAAATATTTTCATCAGCAGTTATCGCCTGTCACTGCAGCCAAATCTGATTCTGTATCTGACACTAACTTTTTGGCTAAGTAATCTCTACAAAGTATGAGAAATTACACCTCTGTACAGTTAATTTAACTATATGCTTTTATTAGCTATTTAAAATGTAATCACAGATTAATTCAGATCGAATAAAAGTAAAATAAAAATCAAATTGAGAGTTCAGGTAGAGGTTAACCTGCTCACTCACATTTGGGTGTGACTACTGGCAAGTTACAAACAACCAGTTCACCTTTCCTTGACTTTTTGTGGTTATATGACCGTTTATGGAGTCACCTCACAACACAAAGGGCACAACTCATCTGTGTATGCTGAAATGTGGGTTTTCATACTGTATTTTAACAGTAATGACCACCGCTAGGCGAGCAATTACAATGACTAAGTAAAAGAAAAGTTTAATTTACACTCAGTGATGCTTATTAAGCAGCTTCCCCCAATATTTCAATCATGCAAAACCAAACAAACAAAACAAAAAAAAAACAAACAAACAAAAAAAAACAAGCGATATCTGAGTGATTTTCTTGTCAGTGCATGTTGGATAAAAGGGCTTCTCAGTGTACGAATTTGCTATGAAAGCTCCAAGCTCTCCGCTTGTTTCATAAGTCAATGTGCAGCGTCTGTTTGAGACAGGCAACCAAAGAGTTCCTTCCACGACTAACTATTTACTATTTTGAGAGCCAGAAGGAGCCATACGAAAAGAGGTTTTTATAGCTGATCTGGTCAACTATGTTCGGAGGCATCATTAAACCCAGCCATGCAACGCACACTGATGCAGCCCCGTACCACCCTACTCACATGCTGAAAAAGTGGAGTTTGGGTTCTCATTGGTAGTAAAAACCTCACATAGAATCTGGAGGAAGTCATGCATCTTTGCAATCACATTACAGTTCTGGATGCACAAGTGGACTGTGTTGAGTAAAAACGGTTTCAGAAGGTACGTCTGAGTCAATACTGATCACGGTGGCACGGTGGTTTCTCACGCAAGGCAGCCTGAAAGCTCAAAGTTCAGAAAAGGTCTCGACCAGCCAGCGGTGGTTTCTATCTTTGGCCTTTACACACTGAGAGTTCCACCGACTCTTTTAATGTTTTCTAGATATTAAAAGACCTAAAATATTCTAATTTTTAAGTTTTTATTAAACTGACTGCTGATTCACGGACGACAAATTTGCGAGCCATGATCCATCCTTGCATAGACTGCCCAAGCCTTTGGTTGATGCTCCTTTTATACCTAATCCTGACACCCTCACCTGTCACCAATTAATGTTCTTGGTTGTATAATTTTTGTTTTTCTTTGCTTCATCCCAACCTTTGATTACATTTTCTCGGAAACTAAATTAGTCAGTGATAACACTTTTTTCTTTACTTTTGTTTAAAGTTTTATTGCATTTTAGAAAACATCCAAACCTTTGAAATCTGTGCTATTGTTGTACATCTGCATGGTTTTCATAGTTAATACAAAGCTTAAAGAAATCCACACAAAAGACAAAAGTTTAGCTTTCCAGAAATATTATCAGCTTAATTGGTAATAAAATTTTGCAGCTCTTAAAAAGCTGCTATGTTTGTCATTGCAATCAGGTGGAAAATAATGATTATAAAAAAATTTAAAATGTGTGTCTCACACCAAAGCAGCAACATCTGACTAAATTAAAATGATTTGGCAGCTAATTTTGGAGTAAATTACTTATTTAAATACTGGTCATGTTGCACCGATCATAAAAATCCTTAAGCTTACAAAAAGACTTTTTAGAAAAGGGAAAGAAATTAAATGTCAAATCATCAAAGAATTTCTTTAATTCTTTGGGAGCCTACAGACCTGTTATTGCATACGGTCGTACAATGTGATAGGGCAAATTTATTTGTATAGCACAATTAATGTACAAGTCAAGTCCTTACATAAAACATTAAAAGCATTAGAAACATGATCTCTGAACACAGAAGGCACTATAAATGACAAACACCAGACCACAGTGTTTGGTTTCCAGAAATGTGCAATGGTTGCTTTGCAGAGCTCTCACTGATGGGAACTTTCTGGCAATTTGACAGCTGCACTCACATGTTGACAATTCTTCATCCACAGTGTGGTTAACGTCTGATTTCAACCACCCTGGTTGTTTATATGCGTGGTTAATATAAACTGGTGTGAAACTGGTGACCTGCTTCTCAACCTGTGTACAACACTGAGGCACTGGTACCCGACCCAGCCCACACTGCCAACAAACATGACCAACCTAGAAACAGATTAATTTAAAAAAAAAGTAAAAACGTTTCTCACATCTGAGAAATATCACGTTTTTTTATTTATTTATTTTACAGACGTGTCCTTTTAAAGTTGCTCATTGAAATCTAGTCGCTGACTAGGGCTGGGTATCACCCCTAATTTCCTGATTTGATCTGATTAAATCGGATTCTATATTAATTTACAAATATTTATGTAACATCAGTTCTTGAATATTTTAAAACATTCTTAGAGAAAAATAAGACACAAATTTTTGGGATTAACCAGATAATTTTAATAAAAATTGGTCTGACATTCACTTCTGGAATACGATATTTGACAGATCATTGTCTACACTAACCAGACGATAACTGAATTTATTTTGGAGTATGTGGATGGTGACATCACTTCCTGTTATTTTAAAAACATTGTTTTGTTGAGCATGGCGGAGCCCACAGACTTGGCGTTTGCTGCTAATGTGGGAGGTAATAAGCTGGTAATGGTTTGCAGGTGAATGTGAGCTAATGGTGAATTAAAAAGCTTCATCTCGGGGAGAGAAGCTGATTTGGGACATAAAGCTGTCTTCTAACAACTGAACATAATCCATCAAAAACCATCCTTATTTATGAAGTTTGATAGTTTTACAGCCTTACATTTGAAATTTTGATCATTGGGTGCCAAGAAACAAACGATAAAAGAAAGAAAATGTTTTAATATTACATTTAAAATAAAACAAATCAGTTATTTAATAAGAAAATTATTGTGTCATTGAGTTAAATGTTGTCCCTTGATGAACCTTTGTTTTTGTATAAATTAATTTAAACTTCATTAAAGGGGTAGTGCACCCAAAAATATGTTGGAGCAGTAAACAACATAGTATTAGTTAAGTGTGACAAAAACCACCTAAACTGTTGAGAAAATTTGTCATTTTTTTATTGTGGCTCACAACACACACACACACACACAACGCCCCCTTCAAGGTAAAACCAGGTTTTGTTTCCGTGACGTAGAGCCGAGATGAACACCTTGGACTAAACTGGATATTCTAGAATTTGTCACATTGCCACACTTAAATATGAGTTTTAATTCCCCTTTAATTCAGAATAAAAATTAAATCCTTAGAAAAGTTGAAAAAGACCTTGTAAATTCCAAATGAAAATTCATTTCGAATGAAACTTAAATCCGAAGTAAGTGGCTGGCTTATTCTGATTTTAAATCCAAATAGAATAATTCCTCCATCATGTATACGTTCATTTCACTTTAAATTAATTCCCGTCTTCCTGCGCATGCTCGTCCTCCTGTCCTGTCGCGATGGCGGTACCGTACTCCATCTCCCTTCTCCTCCTCAGCTGACCAAAGCAAAGTGGTTCGCTAGTGTCGAACTGCTGCTTCAAAACTATCATCAAACTAGAAATTGTACTTATTATGTGGTCTTCCATGTTGTAGCTGAAAAAGAAAAGAAGCACAAACTGGAGTTTGTTTTCTCTGTCATTTCTGCCCCCGTCCAATCAGAACCCTTCCTAACCCCCAGCTCTAAAGCAGAATTTAATAAAAGGCCATTAAACATGTTGTCCATGAAAATCTCAATTCAGAATTACTACAGTAATTCTGAATTATTTAATTCTGAATAATTAATTCTGAATTAAAAATCATCATGTAACCATGGTGGTTCTGTTCTTACTGTGAGATACAAACAACTGGTAACTGAGTGTGTGAGTCAGTAAAACTGATATTTTATATAAATTTATGATGTTCCTTATCTGTCCTAATATTCTAGGTTATAATGTGGGGTAATGTTACACTAAATATTAATTTTTTGGCAGTAACGACAAGGATTTATGACACTATAATAAACTTTAGAAAATGAAAATTACTTTAATCCCAGAGTGAAATTATAAAGCGGTGTCATATCCTAATATTTGCAGAGTCTTACGACCAGTGAAAGAGTTTAATTTGTAAGCGTGTCTACAGACAGCTTCTCTAGCCCTGCATGATCTCTTCTGTACATGATACAGCATCTCTCCCTCTGAACAAGACTCATTCATAGTTGCATGTAACTGTTAAAAAGGAAGTTTTACGAGAGAAGTTAATTATTTGTCATACATCTTTAGGATAACTTTTCCAAGCACAAGCAGCGTTAAAAGCTGCTGCTCTGACAGCCGGCTTTCCTTTCTGCACGCTTCATTACAGTTTGCTTCCGTCTGCCTTCGCGATTCTGAAACAGGAAAGTTGTGGAGGGAAGCGAGTCTCTTAAATCAAATGCTGTGAGAAAAATGTAGTTTCATGTCAGTGAGTGAACTTATATTTTAAGAAAAATAAAGATTACAATGAACATCTGTCTAATTTAACCACTGGAAGGCTAATTTAACTACTTTTGATTAGATTTCAGTACCAGGATTACCAACTTTATTTATTTATACACACACCGCGTTTATAATCATACGTAAAATGCTATAAAATTGGTGTGAACATTGTGTGAACCTGGCATTATATCTTTATTGCATTTTTCTGTATATTAGTTGTTTTTTTTTTTACAGTGTAGCTTTAACACACTTTGTGGAAAAAGTCAGACAACCCTTCATGGTGACCATTCTGTCATGACGAGAACAGCGCTGATGCTTTTCAGTATTTTTACCTCTGTTGCCATTTTAAAAGTTAATCTATTCGTGACAGGTTTGTGTTTCCATACACATTTGCAGAGCCGTGGTTTATTTGATGTGTTTGCTGTGTTTGTACCCTCAAGTGGGAGTTATGGGTAAATCTTCATTTTCTAGCTTACTCTACCAGATCGAAACTGAGAGAAGGTGCTTTTACAGGTGCTCAGTTTACAAAGAAACAGGCCTTCATCAGCAACTTCAGTTACTGGATTTGGCTAACATCTCAAAAGCAGGATATTTACAGCATATTATAAAATTATATCACGAAGAAAATTAAACCTTTAAGAACTGCACTGTATTTGAGAATTTACAGTAGCGAAACTCTTCTGAAGAAATGTGGTGGTTCTGGTTGACGCCTCCTGCTTTAATTTCAAACCGACTGATTTTAAAAGCAAATGTTTCAAAATATTTCTTATTCTCTTTAAGGTTGGGACGATCAAAGCTGCTGAGATTGTGCTGAAAAGATGCTAAATCCCAACTTTGAACAATTAGTTAAATGTTAAAAATACACATTTCATATAAAATGTAGTGTTAACAATGAAAGGCAAGACAGTGGTGCGATTTGGACTTATTAAAGACTTAAAGACCTAAAAGACCTTAATAAGGTTGATTTTAAAAGCATTCAAATAAGGCTTTAAAAACATAAAAAAAAAATACTTAAAAGTATTATTTATATATATATATATATATATATATATATACACACATACATACATATGTGTGTATATATATATATATATATATATATATATATATATATATATATGGTGCTTTCACAGGTACATACCATCATAAATATATTTACACACATATTTACACTACCAAGTGGTGAACTGGAGAGCTTTGCTTCAGTGGTTTTCCTACTGTGGTAACGTATGTGTGGAGCAACAAGGCCAGTTTGAGCGTGTATGAGCAAAGTAATGCACCCAAAACAGAAAAATCTGGGTGCATTAGTAGGATTTGGGGGATCCATTTTGTATGATTTCAGTAAGATTTATATGTTTAAAGCCATTTTTTAAAAGTTTGATTTTAGTCTGTCATTTTTTTAATTATTATTTATAAGCAAACTGACTGGTTATTATGCTTTACAACAATTTGTCTTAACCTAAAACACAACCTTCTCTGGACCACATGAGGTTTCCAGCATAACCTGCTGTGGTGATATACTCTAGTAAAACACGGACCACATTTCTGAACCTGAAAACCAGAACTGAACGTGAAAGTCGCTTATGGGATAAGGTTTGTGCCACTAGGAAGCGAATCTGAATTCTTTATATTTGAATTTGAATCATTCAATTTGAAT
>JBAFTA010000024.1:3430093-3443527 GCA_036919975.1 Melanotaenia parkinsoni | reverse complement strand
TCTTTCTATCATCTCCAACCAGTCTGTCCATTCTCCTCTGACCTCTGACATCAGCCAGACATTCTGGTCCAGACAACTGCTGCTCACTGGATATTTTCTCTTCTTCAGACCATCTCTGGAAACCCCAGAGATGTTTGTGTGTGAAAATCCCAGTAAATACTCAGACCAACAACCATGCCACTTTCAAAGCCTCTTAAATCCTCTTTCTTCCTCATTCTGATGCTCAGTTTGAACTTCAGCAAGTTGTCTTCACCATGTCTACATGACCACATGTGCTGACTTGCTGCCATGTGATTGGCTGATTAGAAATGACTAAGTGGACCTATAAATTATAGCAAATTAAAAGAAACTAATGTGGAAAAATCTCAAATTACCCAGTAAAATAAAAAGGAAAGACAACTATTAACAAACAGGTGAAAAGTGGATTCAATCCAACCTGAGATGGCTGATCAAATTATTCTTCTTATTATAGGAAATCTGTTAGGAAGAGGAGGAGGGAGAGGAGGAATGACAACCTGGCTGCAAAGAGGAGCTGGCCTTTGAACCATCATTATAATGATTCACTCGTTTCTATCAGACAAGCCCACCTGCAGCTTATCACAGGTAGAGGTTAGAGACAGATCTACACATAGATAAGATTAAAGCCTCCAGTTCAGGGTCGTGGAAAGACTAAAGCAAACACTAGTAAAAAAGAAAACAAAAGAATCCAACTACTGAACGCCAGGAATCCATGGTTAGGCCATAGATTCCTGTATGACGTGCAGCCCCAGCAGACCCGTCCAATGACTGTTTCCTGTTCAGAAAAAACTGCTTCTGCTTTCACTTCACAGCTTGTGTAAATGAAAAGGGAACAGCATTCAGCCGGTTTCTGCGTGTTGTTTATGAAGGAATGACACATATCTGGACATCTGCGCAACAAGTCTCGCCTTCATATCAAAATGTCACATTTTTTCTTCTCTCTGCTCGCCGTGGCCTTCACCGCCGGCTGCTGCCCGTGTGCAGCTGATGTCGGGGATTTCACCCCATGTCTGCTGTTCTTCTACAGATCTTGGCCTCCAAAAGGTCTGACAGGGACCCCAATCTGCCAGCGCTACCACAACCAGTATCGCTTTGCCACGTTGTACAGCAGACACCGCCGCTCGCCGTGGTTCTCAGCCTATTTGTACGAGGTCCCTGAAGGAAAGAGGCCATCTGCTTCCTGGAAGTTTGAACCGCAGGTGAGCGCATCGACTTCAAAAAGAGCAGACCAGTGAGCTGACTGGTTTCATGTGGATATTAAGTGAATATAACTCAACTGTCTTAGCTGTCTTCTTTTATATAAACTGATTATTTAGTTTAGCATCAGAGTAATATTTTACATAATCATACAGTAAATAAAAACAAGAGGAAATTTGTCCCAAAAAAGCAGAACTGAGCTTCTGTGAATTCATGCTCAGCAATGCATGCTACCGGTGAGTGGTCACATGATGCCAGGCCTGCTGATCGGTTCCAGGAAGTTTATTTGTGGCATGAGTTAAAATCCTTTTAATAAAAATATGCAGGCTGGAATAGCCTCATTTTTCTCTGATAAAAACTTAATTAAATTCAGTTGTGTTTGTATTGTGCCAGTTGACGATAAAATCATTTCATTGCACTTCAGAATAATTTAACTCTTTTCTGGATTAAACAGGGAGCCAATGAAGAAAAGCTAAAATGGGTTTAATGTGATCTCTGCTTCACCGTCAGTTGTCCAATCTGGAAGTATTCAGTCCATGGACTAGTTTTTCTTACTGAGACAGGATGTTTAATTTGGGTTTGCAGCAGCACACTTCCTCTGTTAACGTGGACACGTGTCAAATGCGTTTACATGTTATGTTAACCGGATGCTGTGAGAAACAGATGCAGACCAGAAACACCAGAAGAAACTGGATGTGCATGGAGGAGTAATCACAGTCTGTTAGATGATCACTTTTCTGCACAAAATTAAATCAAATTTTATTTATAAACAACTTTTCTGGCAAAAAGCAGCACAAAGTTCTCTAGACAAACAAACAATGTTTGCTTTATATTCAAAATTAAATCTAAGATCTCACACACCAAAGTATAGAACACAGCAAGTTAGATCCTGTGTCTCTTAACTGAATGTAGGTGTAAAAATATGAATGGAAATAAACACAGGCTTGAGTCCATGCGTTTCCGGGGGGTTTCTGTAGTCTTCAGACTTGGTTAAGTAATGAGATGCTTCTCACTGGTTAAAGTTAACGCCTGCACGTCATTAGGGACTTTTTTTTGTCCTTTTTAAGAAATGCGAACCTGAATTTTTGGCCACTGAATTGTTTATTTCGAGTAAGAATGAAAAGCAAAATAAAACAAAAAACAAAAATCAAGCATACAATTATAAAAAATACAAATACATATTCGAAGGGGAGTGAGAAGAAGTATAACTCATGAACTCCCACCCCTTCTCCTTAAATAATAAATAAACATGATAACCTCCTGATTTAGGCCTGATAACCAACCTGATATTTTTAGTTACGTAACAACTTAAGACTTAAATTTTATATGCACCTACTACAGCCATGTTTAATGTAAACATACACATACATACACACTTACATACACATGGTCATAGATACTTGTACCCGATCAGAAGACGTGTTTTTACTTTTTATAGAACCTTCAACACTAATAACAAAAACAGCTCCCCAATATATGTTTTATTTATCTTTTATTCATAAAAACAGTGACTTTTGTAATTAAATTAGCATTTAAAGGATTAAAATAATTGGGGTAATTACGCATTTTTTATTTTTGATTAAAACTGAAACTGATTTGTGCGACAAAAGAATATTGATCTTCAGATTTTCAGAAGTTTTTGGGAGAAGACTTTTTTTTTTTGTCTGAGGTTTAAATAACTTTAACAATGTAATGCTGCTCCATCTTCCAGATGGTGACTTTTTAATAGATTACGTGTAGATGAAACAATGGTCTGTACTTATATAAAACAAGGAAAGGAATATTTTAGACTTTGGGTTAATCAAGCTGGAACGTCTCAGGTGTGTCTGATGTCAGTTTTTTTTACAATAAATTAAATATAAATCACAACGAGGTTTGTTAGTAATTTATTCTAAGATGACTTCTTTCTCTGGCTCATAAACAGTTGGCCTATCCAGGAGCTGATGGCAACATGGTTCCGTTCCCGCCGGGACCCCTGGACCAGAACGTGGTGGAGAGCCAGGCAGTGGAGCTGGACTACATTAACTCCACTTACTCTCGTGGCCACTTGAACCCCAGCCTTCACCACCAGACCCATGAGTGTCGCTCCTCCACTTTCACCCTCACAAACGTGGTTCCTCAAAAGGCAGGATCCAACGACGGGCCCTGGGAGATCCTGGAGCAGACCGTTAACAAGACCTTGGCAGCCTACTGCCTCACAGAGGCCTACGTAGTGACTGGCATCATCCCATACGCCAGCGCCGAGCCCTGGCTCAGGAATCATCGGGTGGCGGTGCCGGAGTACATGTGGTCTGCCTACTGCTGCCCGAACTACAACCACAGTCTTCCTGAAGAACTGAAGCAAAAATTTCCCACATTTGCTGCCATCGGACGCAACGACCCCAACAGCACAGAGGAGATTGTACCGATCGACAAGACGGCCAAGAAACAGTTCTGGGGTTATGATGTGAGACCGATGCCACTGGAGATGCTGGAGATGTACCTGAAGGACAGATTCAACACAGTGGTCAGCGTTTTTTACGAGCAGTGCACCGGATCAGGCTGAGTCTTCCTGCTGCATTTCAGAGTGACTCAGCTTTTCTCTGAACCAGATCTTAACTTTTAACTACAGAAAAACATGTTGTCTTCCACTAGTCTGGATAAAGTTAGGTTTGGGTATGAAAACAGCTTGGCTAGGTTCAGCTAGAACTAACCCAGACTTGAATGTCTTGATATTTTGATGAACAACTCACCCAAACTGGAGAAGTCCATCTTGATTTTAGTCCAAGTAATTCCATCTAGTTCTGATAAACACAAAACTAGGGATGCACCAGTTTCCCATTTTTCCTGCTAACACAGAATACTGATATGACTATTAATAAACCTCATTACAGTTCACTGGTTGGGAGTGTGTACCAGTGTTTGATGTGATGACGGAGTGGTCGTCATCCTCTAAATAAGGCTTGAAAACTGCCAGAAACCTCATAAATAAGGAGAAATAAGTGGATTCTGTTCACCGCTGTAACACTCACACACATGCCCAAACTCAGCTTCTCTCACAGAGATGAAGCAAAATTCAGATTTTTCATTTAGCATGAGTAATTATTAATCTCTTTGCAACATGTTAAGTTTGACAGCCCTATCAGGTTCTGTATCAGAATACTTTTATAAATACCGAGTACGAGTATATGGACAGGATATCAGGACAATACTGGTATCAGTTTCAGGGAAAAACCGATTTTTTAAAATGTGTTTTTTGTTTGTAATAAGAGTTTGTTTCTGTGTAAAACTGACAGCAGGGTATTCTGTCATTTTTAACTGGATGTTTTTGTTTTAGCCGTTAGCTTAGCTTGACTCAGGTCTCTTAAACCTTCCCTCGGCTTGAGGCCCTTCAATCCCTCTGCTTCCAGGTTTCAGGTTGAGCTAATGCTAATTATTTTTATCCTAAAACATATTATGCAAATATCAAACTCTTTGTTTAGCAATTAAAAAACTTGTTGAGAATACTGACCTCAAAGGAAGACATATTGGTTCAGTTATACAAAGGGAAGAGAGTCTATGATTCTACAGATGTGGACCAAACAGTTCAGACCAGTAGGTGGCGTCCTTGTGCAGCACATGTAGCCGGTTGTTGAAATGCTCTGCCTGCAGATGGTGGAGCCTCGACTATCTAAAACATGAGAAATCATTGGATCAGCAATTTATAAGCATTTTCAGCTGGCTGATATTAAAGTATAAAATAGTTACTGGTTACCCATAAATTCATATGTATGAATTTTTATACCTTAATGCGTGAGCTTTGACCCTTAAAAAAAAAAGAAAAGAACTAAACATCTTCTTAAATTAATAAGAATTTTTACTTCTTTTGATTGATTTTAGACGACTTTGTTGATCAACCTCAGCATCTCCAGAGGCCAAAATTTTGGGTCAACCTCTACAGTAAATGAATTTTTAACCTCAAACCTACAGCTTGTGTTTTACATGAAAAAAAACATGAAAGCATGAATAAACTTCACCTGCAGCATACAGTGTACTTTTATTTTTCTTTATTTTTACATCATGACCACTTTAGTTGTAGTAATCAGTTCCAAAACCCAACAAACTTTTTTATTTATTTACTTTTTATTTTATTTATTTTCTTTGTCTGTACCCGTGCATGGCCCCCTGATAAAAACCCGCCCCTGCAGACAGCAATAACAGATTAGTGCTTTCAGATCAGGTCCAACAGGTTTAAATGTACAAGCAGCACTTTCAGTTAAGTTTGTGCCCTAAAATAAAAATAGATAAACCAGAGACGACTCATGACACAAGTTTTAACTCATTCTGGTTTTATTGCATGACCAGATGTTCAAGTAGCACGTCTAAAAGCTCACGACAGAGGCTTTAATTGGATGAAAACTGAATCAACAGCTCAGCAAGGCCGTTGCATCATGGGAGCAAAGAGCTTGTCCCAAACCTCCACCTTCATAATGGCCCTGCCCATGGGGGACATGGTTGCCTTGATGTCCAGGCTGCAGCCCTCAAAGGTGAGCCCGCAGCCTTTGGCCTCTTCCCGCACAAAGCCCTGCTGCTCTTTGTTGTAGTACATCTCTTCATACAGACTCTTGTTGCACTCTTTGCCCTGGTTGTAGATCCCCAAACCCAGCCAGTTCTTGTACATGTTGTAGTCGTAGGGCACAGAGAATAAGATGGCTAGTGTCTCTCTAGCGCTGTTGCTCTGCCTCTCAAACAGCTCGTATGTCAGGATGCCCACTGCGCCCATGGCTTTAGCGCTGGTCTTGCCAAAGTTGCAGACTTCAGTCTTCAGGGGCCGCACAGTGGGCTGGGGAGGGCTGTGGCAGCTGCCGCTTTCCAGGTAAACTCTTGTCAAGTAGAAAGAAAATTTAGAAAGTCAAGCTGCTATTTTATCTCCTATTTTTTCAAGGTAAATTCATCTTAACCTGCTTTCATTTTGCACTTACTTGGGGTTCATCAGGCAGTAGTTATTGGTGAGGTTGGTGATCTCGATGGTGACGTTTCTTCTGGTTTTCAGGCTTGCAGCCAAAGCTTCTGCTGTTTCACTCATGGTGGTGTTTCTTAAGTTTTAACTGCAGATCAAACAGACGCACTGCTGTTAATCTACGTCTGGGTAAACCTTCAAACACAGCAGGAATAAAGCAGCTTACCTCTCCTGATCACTGGTGAATCGCTCGCTCGGGCACTGACAGATTTCAAACACTGGGTTCAGTCTTTAGGTGAGTCTGCTTGGGGAATGTGAGACTCCACCCACAGCACACCTCCATCCTGCCACTCCCCACCTCTAACTTTGTGTCCCATCTTCACCTCATGTGTAAAAGCAGAAGCACCAAACAGAGGGTGTAACCAGCAGTTAGAAAAACTGTATTCTGCCAAGCTACAAGCCAGTTTGTTAGGTTTCCACTGACATTGCCTCATACCCCAAAATCTCCACATGCCCCAGACCTTTTGTCCCAAAGTTAGTCATTTATTGGGAGACGAACTTGCACAACGTCTGCAAAGCCTGCAGTGTAGCCCACTTTAACTATTATTTATGATTAAATTCACTATTTACTAGAGAAAATTTGTTTAAATAATAATTTGGTGCCAGCAGCACAAAATGTTGGGATAGAGGTAATTTTCAATTTAATTGTTTGAGAACCGAGAATACAAATTGTTTTTCAGAGGAAATGAGCAGGAAAGGCCAAATTACATATTTTTTTTATTTCTTTTTCTTAATGTATGTTTAATGCTTCCTCTGCACATCTCTGTAATGCTCTGAGCCACCCTGTAACTTGTTTTACCAGAACCAGCCTGACAATCGGTGGCAATCTGGTGTCCAGACTTCAACATTATTGAATCAGTGTGGGGTCATCTGTACAGAAAACAGAACAAAAGGAAGCCAATATCCAATCAAGAGCTTTGGAAAGTCCTTCAAGAAGTCTGGAGAACTATTTCTCAAGGCTAGAAGAAATTACAAGAAAGCTTTTCTTTGAGGGTTCAGACACTAAAGTTAAACTTTAAATTTAAAATTAAGGAAATTTGTGTTTATCAACTATTTTTTCCATTTGATAATACCAGTTCCTGTTGAATTATATGTTGTTATAAAAGCCTTTTAAGTGCC
Source organism: Melanotaenia parkinsoni (assembly GCA_036919975.1). Taxonomy (NCBI): domain Eukaryota; kingdom Metazoa; phylum Chordata; class Actinopteri; order Atheriniformes; family Melanotaeniidae; genus Melanotaenia; species Melanotaenia parkinsoni. The sequence continues at coordinate 3,436,215 of JBAFTA010000024.1, read as the reverse complement.
CTTTACAACGAGGTATAACTTGTAAGGATTGTGTTTCTGTGGAACGAGCAACACAGCTAAATGTGTGGATAATGTGCTGGTTGATGATCAGTGATGGTATCCATCAAACTCCTGGTTAAAGGATGCTCCCACAGCTAAATGTGACCAAACTGGTGACCAGCATGAGCGGGAGGTACCAAGCTGTGTGATCTTCCACATCTACTGAGGTCGCTGACAGTGTGCATGAATAACATGTACAAATGGTCATACATATTGTTTTTACTTTGGGAAAGTTCAATCATCCACTAAGAAACCCAGAACAAGAGTACGAATATCTGGCACATTTTAGGGGGCACAATCCAAACGTTTAGCTGTGTTGCTCCTTCCACAAATACACAATCCTTACAAGTTATACCTTATTGTAAAGGTGACTATTCAAGCTCTCCAGTAATGTAAAATATATATATCAAGCATATCAATAGCTACATGAGGGGTGGATGCACTGCGCTATGCAGACATTTATTTTTTATATGCAATGTTTTTTCCTCAAATTAAAAGAAGCATCAAAGACAAGCAGCTGATTTAATGTTTTTAATTCATTTCAAGCTCCCAAAATGACAAGAATGCCTCAACAATGACATACTTATTTCTCACCATTTTATTCCCTAGGCATTCCAATCATCTGCCCAGCTTGTCATACACCTCCAGCTTAATAATGGCTTTACCCTCATCGGACATGCAGGCCCTCAGGTCCAGCGCCCGGCCCTGGTACGCCACCCCAGACCCGTTGGCCTGCTGCCGCACAAAGTTGGTGAAATCATTGCTCTTGTACATGAGGTCGAACAGCTTCCCGTCGCAGGCTCTCGTGTGCTCGAAGATGCCCACGCCCAGCCAGTTCTTGTAGAAGTTGTAGTCGAAGGGCACGGAGAACATGATGGCCATCAGCTCGTTGCAGTGCCGCTGCTGCATGTGGAACAGCTCGTAGGTCAAGACGCCCACAGCGCCCGTTGCCGTGTTGTCGTCCTTGGTGAAAGAGCACACTTCGGCTTTGGTGGTGCGCACGGTGGGCTGCGGAGGGCTGAAGGTGAAGCCGCTCTCCATGTGAACCCTGAACGACACCAGGAGGAAGCAGAGCGGTTCATCTGACAGTCTGAACCCAGTGTTGATGTGTGATGATTATATTTGAGAGTAAAACTGATGCTGAAGGTGAATTTTAGCCATGTGGCTCTTATGAGCCATAATTTAAAACAACTTTGTTGATACAAAGTTGAACTGATGACAGATGTTTGGTTATGTACTTGTTCAACTGAACATAATAAAATATCTCCACCGTGTCACAATATTTAGCAAAACGGTCAAACATGGACTTTTAAATAGTTCGGAGGTTGGAGGGGTTGGAGAACGACTACACATGACAAGTGGGACACTTAAAGCCATGCCACTAAATGCAATAAAAACATATATCAGAATGTCTTTTTTTTGTGAGATTGTGCTACAAGTAGAGACACAAAATAAACAGAAAACCAAAAAAATTATGAGGTGCACACAACAAACACAAACTGAAGAGAAACAAAATAAAGAGATGAAAGAAAAACAGAAGAATAAAAAACCTGCAAACAAAATAATCAACAATGTAAATCAACTTCAGATACATAAAACATTTAAACAAAAGAGACTCAAAGGAGAAACTAAATGACCAACAATGTGTGAAAAGAAAAAACAAGTAAGACAAAAACAGTTCTGTTGCATCATGTGCAGACAGAGGCTCCATTAGTCTCCCATATTTTAATTTTTATTATCTACAATACATACATACTGTACCGGTCACAAGTTTAGACACATTTGTCCATTAGAAACAACAGAAAACTGTGTCCAAACTTTTGACTGGGACTGTGAATAAATCAAATAAATGTCAACTCTAAACTTTTCTCATTATTTTTATTCATTGTCAGAAGCTATATGTCTTTTTGGTGCACCTGTAACAACTTATAAACAACTAAGCATGACGAATCTATTTCATATTGTCATAAGATTTGCACAAACAAACAGCAAATTACATCATATTTTGCTTTTATGAAAAATGAGATGGTGCAGGTGGCCCGCAACGTGAGTTTCAGACATGTCACCGGTTCTTCTTTTTAGAAAACTTGTGGGCGATTCTTACTTTGGGTTGACGAGGCAGAAGCTGCTGCTGATGTTGGTGATCTCTATGGTGCAGTTGCGGTTGGTGGTGAGGGTGGTGGAGTGGGACTCTGCAGACTCAGGCATGGTGATGGCTGCAGGGCAAAGAAAAGAGACAAGAACAAAGAAAAGTCTCCTGATTTTTAACAACTTTTCTAGAAAACCCTTCCAACTTTAGTAAAAACTGCTTAAACATTTTCAAATACGCGTACTTACTTCAGGTACAGTTGCACACAGAATGGCAGGTAGTCGTCTGACAACAGGTTTGGAGGTGAGTGTGAAGTCACGCCCTCTCGGTCACACCTCACACATGAGCCGATGGGTGGGCAGCACAGCATGTCACTCCCACTGTGTGCAATAACTTTGTCTTTCAGTTTTGTACAGAAACAGCAGTGAAACAACTTTTTCTCTTTTATTTCTCTAAAAATCTTTATTATCTGTGGTTGTCAGCAGTGTCGTGCTGCTCATAAACTAGTTTACACTTCAGCTGACTTCAGTTTTTTTAGGTTAGAAGTGAGAATGAAAGACTGAACTTGAGAAATACAAGAAATTATGGTGTTGTGTCTTGTAATGAAATCAGTTATACTAGATCTTAAAATCTGTTACACAACATTGATGTGCATGGGAGCAGATGTATGCACAGAGGACAAAAACAGTTTCTTTTATTTGTCTAAAAAACCTTTTCCAGTGTAACAGAAGGTAATTTGTTCAGTTTACCTTGTCCCTAACATAAAAGCAATGGAAAAATATGCTGCAATGATTAGGAATGTTATAGAAATCTTCTCACACTGGACTGATGCTCCAACTTCAGGTCTTTCCTAGAAGTTGATGAATCTGATATCGTGACTAGTTTTTTAAGCACAGGTGGACATCATTAGCACTGAAATGTTAGATTGAATTTCCAGACAGTTTGTAATATTCCTATAAATAATGATAAGTCAATGAGGCATCTGATGTGCACGTTTCCACATCTGCAGCTTCTCTGCACTAGTGCTGCTGCAGAGCGAGTGCACGATGCACCGTGGGTAACGTAGCGTGAAGTAGAAAGTACAAAATGTAGTCTGTGACTATTACAAGACCTCACATAATCCGAATGAGTTTACTTTCAAGTTCTTTGTTTGCAGATACTTTTCATTCAAATTCACCGTTCATTCAGTTCTTTTGAATGCATTGGTCAGTCATCTGCAGACACTGGTTGTCAGTGTATGCAGATGACTGACCAATGTCCACTGCAGTGGCTAATACAATGTTCCATTCTTTCTGATGCATAAACAGCTTTTCAGTAAGATTCCACTGTTGCAACCACCAGGGAAAGTGTATTCAAGTCTAACATAAATAGCCACACCTAGAAACACAAACTAAACACAGCGAGTCATGTCATGTGAAGCCCAAACCGTCCAGCCTGGTTCACCTGCCAAGAAATGTCTGGGAAGTTTTAGATGAAGATTTAAAATTTTCCACACACTGTTTTTTTTTTTTTTTTTTTTTTGAGCTTGAGAGTTTTGTTCAAAAGAACTGAATGAACATTGAACTGAATTAAGAACCCATTCCTCCTGTAATAAAACAAAACCAAAGACACAATAAAATGACAATAAACAGAAACAATACCCAAAGGAAATATGCAAAGCAACAATTAAAATAGGTGTAGCCACAAAAAATCACAGAATATGACCAAGAAAAACAAACACAAACACAAACACAACATAACACTAAATATCCAGTTGAGTTTAAAGCAGAGCTGAAATAGGTGTAAAGAATTTACAAAAGATAATAATAAAAAAAGAAGTGAAACGTTACCACAAATAATGCAAGATAGCCACAGAAAGACCAGCAGTGACCAAAAAGTTACCACATTGAGGAACAATGACTACAACAGTTCACCAAAAAAGCTGAAGGAATAAAACAGTAAGAGACACCAAATGACCCCAAAGAAACACTAAAAGAAAAAAAAAAACACACAAAATCACCAGAAATCAACTAAATACAACAACAAGGAGAGAAACAGCTACAAAGAACAAACAGAGATGCTTTACAATAAAATGAAGACAAAAAAGAAAAGGACTCACCTCCATGTTGGAAGCCCTGGACTTATTATTTTTTTATTCATGTGATAGTTTGTGAGCTCTGAGCATCTCCTCCACCTCTGCAGACACTTTCTCATCATTGTAATTTACCATTCAGCTGACAGCTGACACAAGAAATGACATGTAGCAGCACAACCAAACCAGAAACTGTCTGTTTATATATAAATGCAAATAACCGGTGACAGAAAATAAAAATCTGGCTTTTAATGTAGCCAACTAATGTACAAACCTTTATGAAAATGTAAAATCCTAAAAACCTAAACCAAATCTTTCATTTATTAATTTAAGTAAAGTTGTTTATTTTGTTGCTTCATGTGTTGCTGGTCCTTATTAACAGGTTAGTTAATGCTGAGATGGATTTGTTACCTCATTAATCAACCTTTACAACAACTACAGCATCACCAGACAACTGTTGCTCCTTTTTGCTGGTTTTTACCACTTTAGCTCCATCCTGTGGTCAAATCAAAGCTGCAGGGTATGAAGACGAGTTCTGTAGAAACTGTTCCAGTGTGTGAGGGATGAGGGATGATCTGCTGAATGTTTCTGTGGATTCAGAACTGACAGACATTAATGAGGAGGGGCTCAAATTCATTCATGTCAAAAGTAAAATATTCTAAAGTGCAGAGAAAGGTATTTCTTTAAAAATTATATATATGTTTACGAGACAGTTAGTGATTACTGTATTCTAACTTTTGTCTTGTTTTGACCACAAGATGGTGGTGAAATGCAACAAATGACAGAAACCCTGATGAAGGAGTATGCTGAAGTTACTAGCTGGGGGCAAAGAGCTAGGTCTACTCACCACACTTTTCTAATACTGCAAACATTTACAGCTTAATTATCATAACACAGCATATCGTAAAGAGGATTTAGAAGTTTTTAAACAGAATAACAAGGTAAGGCATGTGTCCCGCTGCTCCACTGGTAGGCATACAAGTAGGATCAAAGCGAGGAAAAAAGGAAGAATCAATGTAACGCCATCTCAAGACCATGAGAGATATTTTTGTGTATTATTCATTAATATATAGCTTAAAATAACTTTTTGAAGTTTATTAAACTCAAATGTACAAAGCCATAATCAAGAAAACACTGACAACATTTTTTGTTTACTACAGACAGTATGTCAGATTTGATGTCTTCAGCTCTGCTCTGCAGCATAAATGCATTAGTAAAATGGCATATTCAAGCATTTGACTTTATAGAAAATACTACCACTACTCATAAATGATTTCTGAGTAGTGGTAAACTACTAATTTGTTTTGCACAATAAGGATAAAATGTTCAATAGACATTAAGTTTTCTTTAAAAAATGACTGAAAACAAAGAAAACAAGCAAAAACATTGGTATACACACACGTTTATTTCCTGTCTAATGACCTGATGCATCAGTTTGTGTCAGAGAACCATCTGGGACGTAAAAAGTTTGAAAAGGGGAGGGACTTTAAAAAGTATGCTGAACAGGTTAGTGTATGAAAAATTTAGTGTCAAAGTTGTGAGTGAACTAAGTTGAACAAGTGGAATAACACAGAATCAGACAGTAAATCAGACTGATCAGTCCTCTGAGAAGCACTGTCGGAGGTGTTTATGATTTTACACCAAAATCAGAAAGTAGTAAATAAAGATAAGGCCATCTGTCAACTTTGAAACTATCATCTGTCTTACTCTACAGTCACAGCAAATCTGCACGCTCAGTTGCTTGCTTGTCACCCAAGAAGGTAGAAGAGGTGGTAGAAGGTAGAAGAGCTGGTAGAAGGTAGAAGAGGTGGTAGAAGGTAGAAGAGCTGGTAGAAGGTAGAAGAGGTGGTAGAAGGTAGAAGAGGTGGTAGAAGGTAGAAGAGCTGGTAGAAGGTAGAAGAGGTGGTAGAAGGTAGAAGAGGT